>JBBBDQ010000266.1:2722500-3322500 GCA_037127315.1 Ascarosepion bandense
TTCTTTATTTCCAATGAAATCTTCCCGTCTCTGATTAGTTTGCCTTTGAAATGCATCCTTGACCATGCCAATTCACCTTCGGATCTCAATGTCGCACTTTCCGTCTTCTGTTAGAACACTCCCCAGGTATTTCAATTTCTGTGCCTGTTCGATTTCAGTATCCATGACCTGTAGTTGTTATTTTGGGCTCCTCTTGTTACTGATGATCATGCATTCAGTTTCCTTGTAGTTTATGTTTAGTCCTTCCATTTTGCTTTCTTTACCTATATTCTGTAGGAGGTCTTGTAGTTTCCTTTCCGTGTCTGCTATCAACACTGTATCATCTACGTATCATATGACAAATCCTGGCAGGACTAGTAGTTCTCTCAGAATTGCCTCGATGAGTAGATCTGGTGAGACGATATATCCTTGTCTTACATCCCTTTTCTATATCTGCTGAACTCATTTCCTGTCCATAATCAGTCGTTTGCTGTCAGTACAGGTTCTGGAATATTCTAATGTCTTTCCCAAATATGTCTAGGTTGTCGAGCATTTCTATCAAGTTTTTGTGGCGTACTTTGTCAAACGCTTTTGCGTAGTCTACAAAACACAGGTACACGCCCTTCTCCATTTGTATTGCTCTTTCCAATAACATTCTGAGCATAAACATTGCATTTCTTGTTCCAGTGTCCTTGACGAGACCGCACTGCTCTTGTTCTATCTCTGGACTGACTCTACTGCGGGCTCTCTTCGTCAGGATTCGGATGATGAGTTTTGTTATGTGACTCAGTAAGCTGATTGTTCGATCGAGTTCAAATTTCTTTACGCCTGGCTTTTTAGTGGAAATCGATCTGCTGAGGTCTTCCGGTATCTCACCACTGTTATAATTTCATTTATTGTTTCTGTAATTTTGTCAACCCCGAATTCGTCAAGGCATCTTTATTACAATACTGCATAGTCCTGCCGCTTTGTTTCGACACAAATTGGCCAGTGCAGCTTCCACATTGTTTTTTAATATTTTTGTCCCGTTGGTATTTCTGTGTAATGTCGGTTGCTCTCTCTTGTCGTGGAAGAGATCTCCAATATATTCATCCCATCGCTGAGGTATTTTCTCTTTCTCTATTATGAGCGTTCCATCCCGGGTGTACTACAGTGCAGTATTATGTTATTCCAATGATAAGTAAGAAATATCGAAAATGGTGATTAATATACAATCAAGACCCATTAATTTTCACAGTCCCGGGCATAGCAAATTTTCTGGTGACTCCATATAAGAGAGTGAGAGAGTGGGAGAGAGAGAGAGAGAGAGAGAGAGAGTGTGTGTGTGTGTGTGTGTGTGTGTGTGTGTGTGTGTGTGTGTTTTCACATTCCAGTTTGTTGACAAAAGAACATCAGAGTGAGCAATAACTGAGCAGTACTAAAACTAAGAATTCGACGTGATATCTCTAGACATGAGCAGTGGAACGAAAATAATCTGTCCCCATAGGGTTCAGTTGAAAATTCTCTGAGGGTTACTCGGATCGACATGCACCTGATGAAGGCCAGAGAACACAACAGCCTAAAAGATAGGATAACAACAACAAAGATGAGGACAATAGTCCGCATGCAAATAATGTAGACAACTTCTCATTTCAGAAATTTAGGCAGAAAAGGCCTCGCATTATGTTGAATTCTGTATTAGCCCGACATTGAGCGCACTTCGAGGTTATCTTTGCAAACTTGTCTCGCTAAGTCAGTTACGACTGAGTAGTGAGTTCAATTCTCACTGGGTACTCCATGCTTGCGAACTTCTGCCACATCTCATCTAGGCCAAGTAAATCGCTTTAGCATTTAATTTAAATCTAAACTTGTTTATAAATGGATCTTTGTCTCTGTGTGTCTGTCTGCGTCTGTGTATATGTGTATCCGTTATTTATAGACTCGGAAACGGCTGAACCGATCTTCTTGAAAATTTACACAGTTGTACTATAAGTATCTGCGAGTGTTCTTAGCTAGATTTTGTGTCGAGGTACCCCTGATAAATATCGAAAATCGATACTCGAAAAAATCGGGTTATAGAAGGAGTGGTCCGATTTTAATCAAATTTGATACACTCATAGACAAAGACATAAACGATATTCAGAAATTTCGAGGTTGCAGTTCTTACAATAGTGCTGAAAATTTGATATCGATACTAGGAAATCAAAATTTGACTAACATCCATTCATTTTTCTTTCAGTCTACGGTTTCGCGTTAACTGGAAACAACTATTGCTTTTTAGTCTTTTGTGCCAACGTCCAAAGAGTCTGAGCTCCAGGACCATGGATTAGTTTTAAAGCTTTCATTACACCCGAGCAACGCCGAGCTATACTGCTTGTTTCAATTAAGAGGATTTTGGACTCATGAAATGTGCAGGATTCAACACAGTCTGTATGAGGTTACATTGGACTTTTGTATTTTGATTCTCTTATCTTAGACCTTTGTATTTTGGGTCTATAATTTAAAAAAAAAAACTTAGTATAAGAATATTACAGGGGCCCGACAATATTTTTCGGACACTTTAGTATTCGACTTTCCTAGTACCATAGAGTGGCGAAATTCCTTCAATAGAATAGCATAAACATATAAAGACAATACCTGTAATAAAACTGGAAGAAAATCTATTAGGTAAGGAAAAATATTTATTTTTCATCATTTTTTACAAAACACACGCGACATTATTTTTCGGACATCGTTGAAAAACTGTTAATAGTCTGTAATATCACCTTTCCTTTCAATAACTTTTATCAATCTCTCTTCATAATGATCAAACATATGCACAATAACATCTCTACGTGTTTCTATTAGTTGTTTTTTGGCATCTAGTATCTGTTCCCATAGTTGAGCCTCTTTCGTTATTTCAGGTCCATCATAGACAAGTTGCGCAAGTATTTCCCAAACATTTTCTATTAAATTTAGATCTGGGCTTTTTGCAGGCCATTCCAAAGTAGTCATATTCACTTTAGCCATCCATTCTTTCATGAGTTTTGACACATGGATGCTGCAATTGTCTTGCTGTAGAACGAAATCATTCCCTATCTCTCTTCTTATCCTTGGTAGGGCTTTCTCGTCCAGAAACTGTTTGTAGCTTTCGCTGTTGTGTCGTACTTTCAGCCACTCCAACCATATATTTCCATTAGCAAAGATCATACCCCAAACCATAACTCCTCCTCCTCCCATCTGTCATTTGTTCAGTACAGCAGGCTCACCCCTTCTCGACCAAGTACACCATCCATCGGGCCCTTCAAACTTGAAACGCTTCTCATCAGTAAATATAACATTCTTAAAGTCGACATGCTTTGTTAACCACCTTTTTCCTGTCTTGCTCCTTTGTGTTTCTTTGTTAGTGTAATTTTTTCTTAACCTTTGCATATTTCAAACCAATCCTATGCAGCGTTATTTGTACTGTTCGGACGTTTACATCCAATTCACATTTCTCCTTCACTTTTCTTGCTGTAACTTTTTCTCCAGATGTCAAAAGCCGTGTCACAGCCCTCTTCATTCTCCTTTCAGTCCTCTTGCCAATTGATCTTTTCCGTCCTCTCTTCTTTTTCCGCTCGGAGTTTGTCTTCAGCATGTCAACAGCTTCAAATCCATGGCGATCCTTTTGATGCTGAGGCCATCATCCCGCTTCTTCCGTGCCAAACAAACGACTTCTTTTGAATGCATTTTGCCTCATTAAATTTAATTGTTTTGCCAGTAAAATAGAACAGATAATTGATTCTAATGATGACAGCTAAGTGTACAAGCAGAAAATTTGCATACAGCAACATATACATGAACTTAGCTCTTAATAAAATAGGATTTTTTGTCATGTCCGAAAAATAGTGTCGCGCAAGTTTTCACAAAAATCACAAAAAAATAAAATGATTACACTAGTAGTGGATTTTCACTCCTCAACTACGTACTTACAATCTCAAAAGTTTTTGGCACTAGTAACCACCTTGAAGTACTTTTTTCAAAGTGTCCGAAAAATATTGTCGGGCCCCTGTAGCTCATTGGATTCTTTTTATATGTGTTCCTTTTTCTTTAGATTAATTCCATAACCTTCCATAGCGAGACAGAGATTTCAGTTCAGACGAACAGTTTTCCTTGGTTTTACCAGATCAGATATTCACAGCTGGGACTCGCGATGCCACCTACGCCAGGTTAAATACTTACCTGCCAGTTATGGATTATTATCTCTGTTGCATCCTTGTCATCAGGCATAGTGCGGCTAAGTTGTATCTCTGTCCAAGGACAAATGGGCAACTGAGCAAAATAAACACTGAGAGGTGCCCGGTCCCAGAGAACACATGCCTGAAGCTGCACCACCTCATTGCACTAGAGGGGCGGATCGGTGGTTGCCACCGAAGCCAGCGCACACCGACAATTGCGGAGGCTGGGTAATTTCGGGCCTTGGCACAAGCGTACGCGTTCGGGTTCCCACAGTAAACTCGACCTTGTATCACATCACGTCTCAGGGAGGAGACAAGGTAAATATCTATACAAGATTAATTTATTAATTAATTTATTAATCCATTAGTAAGGAGGAAGTTCCACTCAAACAGTTTCTTCCTAAGAACTGCTACTTTATGGAACAGGCTACTGAGAGGATGCTTCCCCGATCTTGTCTAAGACTGACTGGACAGAGACTTCTCCCGCAGTAGGTTGCTATTATTTTATGCGGTATATTGGTTGCCAACCAAGGCTGTAATTTCAAAATTGCACTGAAAATTTACAAGTATTTTATTTGTTAAAATAAATATTAAGTTTAGATTTTTTTCTGCTGAATCAGAAAGAAAATAATTTTTTATTGAATTATTCAAGAACCAATCTTCAATTTTTTTAATTATTGATTTTTTACAAAATACGGGCCGAATTTTCCGTATGTTCACACTCAGAATTATATAAATATTTTACTGAAATATCTTCAAAGATTTCTTTTCATATAAGTGTAAAAGAATTGGACGGGCATACCCAAATTTTAAAAGTATACACATAATATCAAAAAGGAGGTGTGAAACTAACCCCAAAATATTTCTCCAAATGTTTTAATACAAGGAGCTATTCAGTAAATTTTCAGGATTTATTTATCAATCAGTATTTATGAATAAGTCCTAAAAAATTTGTTTGAATCGGATAATTTACTGGATTTTGGTAAATATTTTTAAACGGGGTGTCGATTTTTTACTTTCATTGAGACAAAAGGTATCCGTTTTGGTTTCTCTGTCCGTTTATTCCACCGTTGGAGTCTTTAGGATTAATCGCGTTTAGTCTGAATCTTAGTCTTCAACCTTACTGCCAAACGTGACCCAACTAAGAACTTAGAACTTTCGACGGCATCGCTCTAAAAATCATTGGACCACAATCAAAACGACCATCAGAGATACACATATAGAAACATACACGCATAAATACACATATAGAAACATACACGCATAAATACACATATATATTTTACACTAAATCAAAAGAACCACATTATTATTATTACTTTAGAAACCAAAAAATAAATAAGAAAATACTAAAAAAAATAAAATTATCATAAAATGTATGAGAACATTTGTTATTGTTGTCAAAAATATTTGGAAAATAAATAACAGAGGAAGAAATCGGCTATTCTGATCTGAACCAATCGTAAAAAAATTAAAAAGTCAGCAAAATACTTGAAACTTGAAATTCTTTTCTTACAAACTTGAAAATACGTCCTCATTCATAAAAAAGAAGTTACGTTACTACAACCTAAACTTGTTCATAAATGGAACTTTGTGTGTGTGTGTGTGTGTGTGTGTGTGTGTGTGTGTGTGTGTGTGTGTGTCCGTTACCTATAGACTCCGAAACGGCTGAACCGATTTTCTTGAAAATGTACACAGTTGTACTATAAGCGTCTGCGAGTGTTCTTAGCTAAGTTTTGTGTCGCGGTACCCCCGATAAATATCGAAAATCGATAATCGAAAAAATCGTGTTATAGAAGGAGCGGTCCGATTTTAATCAAATTTGATACACTCATAGACAAAGACATAAGAAACGATATTCAGAAGTTTCGAGGTTGCAGTTCTTAAAATAGTGCAGAAAATCGATAATATATATAAAAGGCAAGATGTGTGTGTGTGTGTGTGTGTGTGTGTGTGTGTGTGTGTGTGTGTGTGTGTGTGTGTGTTTAATATACTTAATATACTTTTCGGTAAGATAATACTCTCTCTCTCTCTCTCTCTCTCTCTCAAGAAATACGTAGGGGCGTCTGCGTGTGAAATAGTGATTAGAAAACTCATATCGCAAACGATTACTATCGTAATGAGTTCAATCATAAACAGCGCCCTACACTTTTGTCCTTGTGTTAAACTAAACTGAACTTAACAAATACTTATACGAAAATAATTCTTAAAATACTCTCCTTCACACAAATACATAAATAGACTCTCAAATAAATAAATAACCTCATTGTCAAAAATAATAATTCAGCTGCAAAATCTAAATTACAATACCAATAATCAATATTATTTAGGAATTACATGTCATTTAAAGAACTGCGTTCCTGATCAATCCAAATTCGTAAATAATTACATCGCATATACTACATCATGTTTAACAAGAAGACTCACGTTACATCACTTTGACCATAGCTCTATTAGGTTTTATTTAAATACACATAAAAACCTTTATCCGTAACATACTTTTCGGTAATATAAATATAATAGCATCATCCACATGTAAAAAAAAAAAAGCTAAAAATAATGGAAGCATTATTAATAAAAAAGGAAAAGTCAACACTCAATAAGGTCAACTATGAGTTTGGAAATTAAAACATTCCTATAACTCTAGATATGTACATGAAACAGTCCATATATTCAGTTAAAAGTGAAATAAAATCCATCCTTGATAACGGCTAAAAGTATAGCCGAAAGTAGTTGTATATAAAAAAAAATCATTCGGACAATTTTTATACAATTAATGTACTGTAAAGAAAAAAAAAGATAAAAATTATATAAAAAGTTAACAACAGTACCTTGTCTACCATTTATTCATTTTTAATGAAACTTGCTTATGAGCGGGATCGCTGCCTAAATACATATATATATATATATATATATATATATATATATATATATATATATATACTACCGGCCATAATTATAAGGCCACTCCAGTTTTTAAAAATGGTGTATTTCTTACTATTTTTAGTATTTATTGCCAAGTGGATAATTCTAAATGAAAATAGAATTGTTCTTTTGTTATTATTACTTTGCAAAATTTTACAAGCCAACCAGGCAGCGTTTGCTTTGGCCAGCCAATAAGAAGAAGAGACTAGCATGGGGAAGAGAGCACAAAAACTGGACACCAGAACAGTTCATTTGATGCACATGTTATTGTGCAGTATTAACAAAAGAACCATTTTCTTTTCATTTAGAATTATCCACTTGGTAATAAATACTCAAAATAGTATGAAATACACCATTTCTTTTAAGAAACTGGGATGGCCTAATAATTTGGCCGGTAGTATATATATATATATATATATATATATATATATAAAGTACGTGTATTTTGGCAGTATCCTTTCTTTTAAACAAGTTGTATTAAACGATAGCGACAACTTAGTCTTGCAGATTTTCTTTTGTTTTTTTTTTCATATTTTCTAATGTGGCTTTTTATTTCCAAATTACATTTATACAAATATTGTCCATATGTACTTTCGAACGTCATCGTTCATCATCAGGGTCCAAATTTCACAGTTTTACAATTTTTAACCGTCAACATTTGCCTTGCAGCAGAAACGTGTTACTATATTTTGAAGAACGAAATTTGTATAAATATAAATTGGAAATAAAAAGCCTCATTAGAAAATATGAGAAAATACAAAAGAAAATCTGCAAGACTAAGTTGTCTCTATCGTTTAATACAACGTGTTTAATATATATATATATATATATATATATATATATATATATATATATAGGCAAAAATAATAAAATGTCTTATTTTAAGGTGTTTTACGCACATTTGATTCATAATAGAAGTGTAGTTAACGTAAAATGACGACCGTAGCCTTCTCATTGTAGAATGTAATTCCAGCATCAGCCTGAAAACTTGCTTTGCAGGTTGCACTTAAAGAAGTCTGCTTCATTCCTTGATTTATTTCTTCGATTGTTGAATGAAGTTCAATTATTGTATTAAAATTAGAATAGTAACCATTTCTTTCTATGGACGCTGATTCAAAAAGAGAAAAAGAAAGAAAACTATATTTGCACGTTTCTTCGTTTCTTTTTTAAGTATAAAAGTGTATTGGTTCGTGTCAATGCATGATGGAAATCTTTTATCGATTCTGGCTAATATGCGATCAATTATATTTCATAATTAAGCATTAATTAAGAATAAATGCGTAATTGCATAATATGAAGAGGAGAGGCAATTGATTAGGCATTAATTACTTAACAAAATAAATAATCAATTTCCAGACACACAGAAAGCTAACTGGTATGTCTATGACGTTACACAAATAACATTCTACCCGAAATGACCAACGTAATAAAGTGCACATAAAATATCTGCCCATTCTTCTTCTTCTTCTTCTTCTTCTTCTTCTTCTTCTTCTTTATGTACCATATCCTCTCAGGACCTAGGCGAACAAGGATCTCCACAATTTTCTGTCCATAAATGGATTTTTACCTTCTCCCCCCCCCCCCCATTTCTTCTCTTAAAAATGTACTGAATTTATACAGTATTCCTTCCTTATTCACGCGTGCGTGTGCGTGTCTGTATGACGGTGGGGGGTTCTAATATTCCCAGCGGATATCTGAAACCGCGGATTGTATCGACAGCTATATATGTGTACCTATGATTTTGTTGGTTGCTTTTGTTTTCGCGGTATATCAACTTATATGGGTTATTTAATGCCGAAATCTAAATAAACTGTACGCATTGTTTTTTTTGTGGGTTTTTTTTTTTTTGTTAATAATAGTTCAGTGATACAATTCTTACTAATTAACCCATAGATGGGGGTCATCCTCAAGAATATTAGCGCGTAAGTTAATATAACGTATCCAACTGGAATTGAAACTCGGCTTTCTGATTAAAAATTCCGAGTCATTATTCATTACCCCACTCCCACATCCAAGCTTACCACACCTGGTATTTACAAACGGTCACCTATTTGGTCACCTGTATTGTAATAAAAATGATGAAAAGAAAACTCATTCTCATTAAGGATGTTTTCATCACAGAATATATTTCTTCTCTTATTAAATCGGCCCGTTTAAATATATTGAAGTCATAATATACTTTTCGGTGAAATAATTCTTTCTCTCTCTCTCTCTCTCTCTCTCTCTCTCTCTCTCTCTCTCTCTCTCTCTCTCAAGTTTTATATAAAGAAATGCGTACGGGCGTCTACGTGTGGAATAGTGATTAAAAAACTCGTATCGCACACGATTACTATTGTAATCATAAACAGCGCCCTTCACTTGTGTCCTTGTGTTAAAATAAACTGAACTTAATAAATATTTATATGTCCCTATAAATATTTATACTTATTTAAAGGAAACACTTTATAACTTTACTTCGAAATATCCGAATTATCATCATCACTTCTCTTGTACTTCGGACATTTATAATAAATTATTAATGATTATTAATTTCTGGGGTTTGTTATATGTTTGTCTGTGTAATAATCTCTCTTCGAGGAAACTCTGACCAGAAGAACGCACTGTTGTGACATCTAATAAAGACACGTGAATCATAATCCGTATTAATCTTTCTTCATCCTTCCTTACCTGTCCGGGATTAATCTTCTGCCATGTTCATGATTCACCTAAGATTAAAAGCTAACACTTTTATATTTAAGACACTCCCACAACAAGCCTGACCGCGGTTAAAAGAAGCCATTGAAGAAGAAACGGCACGTAAGAAAATGTCACTGTATTTCATATTTATGAAACTTAGTATCAGAAGACGAAAGACAGAATTGGCATGGCGAAGGAAACATTCCAGAGGTTGAGTAAAGTATTAAGAGACAGGAAAATTTCGTTAGAAACAAAGAAAAGAGTACTGGATTGCTATGTGATGTTAGTTTTTCAATATGGCAGTGAATGTTGGACAATATTATCAACGATGAAGGAAAAATTGAAGCAACTGAAATGTGGTTCTACAGAAGGATGCTGCGAATATCATGGATTGAGCATGTGAGCAATGATGAGGTTTAGGAAATGATGGAAACGAAAAGGAAATTAATACTGATCATCAGGAAGAGACAGCTGAAGTTCCTGGGACATGCAATGAGGAAAGAGGGCTTAGAGAACCTGATACTAACAGGCCAGATAGAGGGGAAAAGAGACAGGGGAAAGCAGCAGATAACATATTTGAAGGACCTAATCAAGTGGATGATGAAACGAGGGTTGCATGGTGTAACAGGAGAAGGCGTACTAAGAGCCTCCAGGGATAGCGAGACGTTGAAAGCCATGATCGCCCACGTCCTGAAAGGACAGGGCACAGAAGAAGAAGTATCTATGAAGAACAGAAATGAGGTGTAGCAGCAACAGCAGCAAAAAAATCTCATTAGAAACAAAGAAAAGAGTGCTGATGTGCTACGTGATATCTGTCCTTCTGTATGGAAGTGAATGTTGGATAATTTCATCAAAGATGAAGGAGAGGCTTGAGGCAGCAGAAATGTGGTTTTACAGAAGGATGCTGAGGATACCATGGACAGAGCACGTGTGCAACGATGAGGTGTTGGAAAGGATGCAAACGAGAAGAAAACTGATAATAAATATCAGAAAGAGACAACTAAGGTTTCTGAGAACGTAATGAGGAAAGAAGGCCTCGAGAACTTGATACACACAGGTCGGATAAATAGAAGAAGAGACATGGGAAAGCAGCGCGAGACGTACTTGTTAGGTCTGAGCAAATGGTTGACGGAGCGGGGTTTAGAAGAGATACCGAAAGAAAAATTACTGAGAGTGATAAGAGACAGAGCCAAATGGAAGTCCATGATCGCCTACGTTCTGAAGGGACAAGGCACATGAAGAAGAAGAACTATGACAAGCGACTTCTTAATGTCGACATTACAGCAAGTCAGTTCCGTCGGGTTCTGAAACGGCCAGAGTCCGATTGCACAGCTACGAGCGTTGCTTTTAGTCATTCAAAATAAAATTTGTAGTGTTATAAGCTACTTTTCTGACATATACCGACACAAAAAATTCTAACACTTAGAAAGACAATGCCAGTTTTAAACTATCTTTAAACATCTCAACTAAACAAACAGTTGGATGTGCGTTGTGGTGCATTGGATATCGGCTCGGAACGAGAAATCGGGGAGCCGAGTTCGAATTCCAGCTGAATTCATTGCATTCACTTACACACAAATACCCTTGGGAAATGTATTAATCCGCCTATTCCTTCCAGTTATGGGTTAAATAACAGGACAGATTGGGTTCTATATCCTTGTTCGGCAACCAGTCTACCGCAGAAAGCAATGGCAACCTACTGCGGGATAATCTTCTGCCCAGTCAGTCATGTCTCTTTCGAGACATGATCGCCCAAGCGTTAATCACGTATGGCACTCAACTGACTGACTGACAGTATCTGCATGCTAACAGATATTCGGTAAAATTTTCAGCCTTCAGCCATATTGTGATGTAGTAACTCTCATTCCTGTACGTCTGTGTTTAAACTTTGGACAGAAACGGGATATAGATCAATGAGCTGAAAGAAACTACTGCTTTTCTCTTATTATTCCGCTAATGAAAACTTTTCCGAGTCTTTTTAAATTACATGTTCTAAATAAATAAAAAAAAAGGAAATAGGAGCACCCAGATGATAAATTTACGGTACAAAGTGTATAGATCTATTATTAAAGAGGTGGACGCAGCAATTATTGAAAAAGCCTATAAGTAAGAAAGAAATTTTCGTGCCTGAAAAAGAAATGAAAGAAAAAATGAAATTCAAAAAGACATGACGCTTGGCATGGGCTTGACCTGAGGTGCCCAGATAGGGTAAAAGAGAGAAATTCAAAAAATGATTGAACGAAAAATTTAAATATTCTTGGTGGTAGTATTAACGGACAATTACCTGAAAAAGTGCAGTACATGCAGGTGTAATACCATTGAAACGCCCGCAGGATCTTTTTTGTTTAATTAGTTATTTGAGAAGGGCTCGTTTCGTGGGTCGTTATCCCATTTTAACCCAGTGTCCTCATTTGAGGACAGCATAAAAAACTGTAAAAATTAATGGGTATAAATCATTATATAAAACCATTATTATATTCGGTTTCTGTGAGGACATATTGATTCATCAATAAAATTACCTTCTAAATATTGCCCGGTTGGAAGAAAAATTCTTGTGATTTGTAAATGAATTTAATGTTCTAAAACCTGAGGACACTGGGTTAAAATGGGTTAAAAAGCAAGACGGTCCTTTCTGAATATTGCGACACGTATTAGACGTGACACATGGACAGTGCTTCTGTATTGGCAAAAGCGGTTAAATGATCATTGTTACACCAGGTTCTGGATAGCAACGTAATCGAAAATCTATTCAAGCTCGACACATTGTTAAGGGCAATAGTGGCAGATGAGTACAGATGTTGTTGCCGGAATCGTCAACAGGGACCATTCGGAATCGCCTATTTGTTGCCGGATTACGAGAGCGTGTGACAGACATTTGCTTTTTATCATGATATTATTGGGAATATCTCCAGTAGTTTCACGACAAGGTCACTTATGGGATGGAAAAAATTCTTTTGTATTCAAATGATTCAATCAAAAGTTGGCTGTTTGCGTGTACGACGGAAACATCATAATGTTGGGTGTCTTAAGTTACAAACATAGATCGCCTTTGGTGTTTTTAGAAGGAAACATTAAACAGTGGCATGTACATTCAAAATATTTTGTCCGTTATGCTGCCATTCTTACATTAGAAATAGTATGTACTGTTCCAGCAGCGTAATGTCCGCCACGCTATGCCCGTGATGCTCAAATATACTCTGATATATAAAATATTAGACAAGTTGTCCGTAATTGAATATGTATGAGAAATGATGAGATATCGGATTTGTTCAGTTACCCTATCCATAACTATGTTACATTAAAAGGTACATTAAAAAGTACAAAATGTATGGAAAAACATATCGCAGGATAGCGTGCGCTATGTATACGATCTTATTCATGCGAAGATTTCTTAATACCCAACGAGGATAAACAGTGTATTTGAGTCTTGTTGATGCGCCCCATATTTTGAACGTACATACTTGATCATTTACCGATATCCAGTTACATGACTTGTAGGTTTAATCCGAAGTAAATTAAAACACAAATGGAAGGGATGAGTAATTTTCGAACTATTGTTCTCATCTTGGTTCTCAACCAATAGTTCGAAATAATTCCAAGCTTACAAATTGAAGGTGTTGCAATTTTACATATGTTCTGATATTAACCTATTTTAATTTATCTGGCGTATTCCTTCATAGTCATTTTGTGGGTAGGGTGCATTAATCACCCAGAAATTAGGCCCTCCTTTATATAAACATTTCATAAATAACGAATGTAACGTCGTGTTAATGATATTTTAAATAGCATCGGTCAGACAAAAAGTAATGGTTCCAGAGCAAACCTTATCCTTAACATTGCATAAGCCTTGTCTAAGCTTGACAATTGTTTGCATTATTATCAATATTATATTATTAATTATAAACAACTTTGAAATGTTCTAAAAGAAATTCCTCTCACTCTCATATATATATATATATATATACACAAAGGGTTTAGCTCTTTAATAGACTAGATTCATGCATACTTCGAAGTTTCGTAAGGACATCGTTATGATGTTCTTATTCTTCAGGGCTGTTTGTCGTTAAGTCACGGTTTTTTCTTGTTTATATAAAATGTGGTGTGATGTCGTGGAAATAGTCTTGTTTGTGATCGGTTAGTTATTCTTTTTCTTCTTGTTAATACTGGTTGATTTTCTTCATTGTTTATTGTGTAGTTGTTTGATTTATTTTTTAGTGTATGTGTGAAAGGGTGTTTGTTGAGTTGAAATGGGCCCTTTTGTTTGGTTGTCATTGGTTTGACGTTTTTCTGAGTGTTTTAGCATGTTTTACCGCCTGACTGTTTATTTTTTGGGGGTCATGTTTGGGTTTATTGTATTTGTGTTTGTATGCATTACGTGTGTTTGTTTTTATTTTTGCTTTTCTTTTTTTTATAATTATTTACTTCATTTTTATTTTTCGTGGGGGTTGGATGGGTTATTGTGATGAATGAGCAAATTGTTAATGAGTGAACATGATTAGCTAGGTATAGGATAGTAAATGAGTACCAACCTCTACCCACCCCCTTTAAGCTTTGTGCCACAATTATTGTTTTTTCAGTAATAAATATAGTGTGATCTGGCTTTCTCTGGCACACTCGTTGTTCCATCTAAAGGTGTTAGAGACGCCGTTTATCATGTCTAGGAGACCCTCTCTTTGTAAACAAAGGGACTGCTAGTTTGGGCTTGCTCTGCTGGGTCTCTAGCATCTTCAGATGTAATAGCTTTTATTTTTCCTTTTCCGTTTATTCATGTCATCCATGACAGATTTTCTTTTCATAATTTTCCCCCGTTTACAGTTCTGATGAAAGGGAAAATTTTCCCTGAAGAGCTGTTAAGCAAAACCGTAGTAGGGTGTTGGCTCACTTAGATTTTCGATTTTGTTTGCTCTACTTTCGCGTTGGGTGCTTTGTGCACTCTGCTTTCGTATTGAGCTCTTTATTGTTAAGGTTTTCATCTTGGGTTTTTTTTCTCACGCATGCTTGACGTTTTGTTCAGGTATTTCGTTTGTTTCTTTTTTCTTCCCCTTCTTTTCCCTCCGGGTTTGTTCCCGGTGGGTTTCAAGAAGATCTCATTTGTAGTTTAATTGTTGATAATCTTGACAGAATTAGTTCTGTTATTATTGGTATTACAATTATAATTAATATATATATATATATATATATATATATATATATATATATATATATATTAAGAAAGTGACAGAACACGTAGATTTAAACCCACTGTTCAAGCATTTACTTTTATAAAGAGTGCTCAATACAGAGTAGAGCTTTATACACACACACACACACGCACACACACACACACACACACACACATATATATATATATGTGTGTGTGTGTGTGTGTATATATATATATATATATATATATATATATATTTATAGGGTGATTAAAATGTAACTCCCTATTTTATGCATGATAGACTCTCCTGTCTAACTAAAAGTTTTACAAGATGGAAGAGTACATATAGGGAGTTACTTTTTAATCACCCTGTATATAACGCCTCTCGGAAGTTACTGTTCCGAGAAGTAATTGTAATTATACAAAATAACTTTAAATATGAACGATTCAGTTTGATAATATGTTATAAATTCACAAATAACCTTGTCTGTTGGAATTTGGTAGACAATTTCTACTTAAATCTTTTCAAATTTGTTCCCAATTTCTCTGAATTTTAAGCCTTTTATTCGTGATATTTACGACAAACACTTGTTTTTCTATGTTCATCATCAGTTGAATGGGTCGGATAAAGAAAAATGACAACAAAATTGATAAGAATCAATTCAATTTTGTAATGTTAATGATTCAAATTTTTTATGACAGGACTGCCCTTTTTTTAATCAGATGTCACTGAGATCTTTAAATATATGTTGTGGATCCCAGAAATACGATCTGCACAAAATAAAGGAACAATAAACAGAATTTGAGATATAAAAATAAGTATATTAACGTAAAGAATACAAACTTGAACGCAGCTTAGTAATCCAGGAATACAGTTAGTAAGACGGATATATACAATGTCTCTGAAGTGAAGCTGTAGTAGAATTAGTATGTCAACGTCAGAAGCTGACGGGTGCTGTATAATAATATTCTGCTGAGTGGAGCTCAGAGCTACTGTGAACTACTGACGCTGTATCTCTCGGTATCTTTCGGTATTCCTTGGACCTGACGTTATCTCGCGGATTTCTCGATGTCTAACGATGTCTAACGTTATTTGACGTCTTGCAGGAGTATAAATATATACGCGAGACGAGTCTATTATCCTGGAAAAAGGGGAGACCCCACAACAATATATATTCTAAATTCCCTTGCAACTACATTACAAATCGAACCTGTAATCAGTGAGAGTAGGCAATGCACTTGTCACGAGATTTGTCTTACCGCCAGTAATCATCACAAATAATCGTTACAACTATTATTGACTAGCAGTATATCTCGGCGTTGCTCGGGTGTAATGAAAACTTTAAAACTAATCCATGGTCCTGGAGCTCAGACTCAGCCTAAAGGATATTTGTGGGAAATTTGGTGAGAATCGGATAAAAATTGTGGATTTGTATAAAGGATATACAGACAGATAAACAGACACACACACAAATATCTTGCTTTATATATATATATATATATATATATATATATATATATTATCGATTTTCTGCACTATTGTAAGAACTGCAACCTTGAAACTTCTGAATATCGTTTCTTATGTCTTTGTCTATGAGTGTTTCAAATTTGATTAAAATCAGACCATTCCTTCTATAACCCGATTTTTTCTATTATCAATTTTCGATATTTATCGGGGATACCTCGACACAAAACCTAGCTAAGAGCACTCGCAGACGCTTATAGTACAACTGTGTAAGTTTTCAAGAAAATCAGTCCAGCCGTTTCGGAGTCTAAATGTAACACACACACACACACACGCACACACACACACACACACACACACACACACACACACACACACACACACATACACACAAAGTTCCATATATAAATAAGTTTAGATACTACTCAGCCCAACTTGGTACGACAAAAACGAAATGAACACAAAATAATAGTGGCTCAAAAACTTTTAAGATCTACCTAGTTTGATAAATCTTTTTCGAAATTTTGTTTTCAATTTTTTTTTTTTAATTTGAGCTCACATACTGATCAATAATGCCAGCGTGTAATACGCAACTGCCTCAACCCAAACGCTGACTTAGTAGCCTAAATGTTATCAGATACGATTTGATAGATTAAGCATGGGATATATATAATGAAAGGGTAAAGTACACACGCAATAAGAAGTAAGAGAAAAAGCAAGAAGATTATTATTAGAGATCAGAAGAAATAATTTGCTTAGAATTAATCGCTTGGAATGTGAAATACACTATCACTTATAAAACAACAAGGTCTAGTTGATGGCAATAAAATCGATACTAAAAATACCCTTGATTATACTTACAAGTCAAAAGTATCCAATTTCCATTAATTCGGTTCCACTTACTCTTTTTACTTGCCATCATCTGTTATAATTACCAATAAAGTCATTTATTGATAGTTATATATTTTGTGGAACAGATTTTCGCGTGGGTGCTTCCCTGAACTCTACAATTTTAAGCACTTCATGTTAACTGTCAATTGTTACTATCCCCATTGTTCTCATAATCTCTACTTCCTGCTCTCTTCTCCTCTACTCATATCTTATACGTCATTAAACATGACTATTTCAATTGTAATGTTCTATCACAAGTGACCCTCGAGCATTGTACTGGCTGTTAATTTAATTTTTAAAAAATATATCGCGATTCTAACAACGGTTTATTGACTCTATTTTCTAAATCATAACCGACTAATCTTTTCTTTCGCTATGGATAACGTTGTTTGATTCAGTTATTTAGTCTATAGTGAAAACTATAAAAGACCTGGAGGTTAATAATGTTTTTTTTGTTTGTTTTTTTTTTTTGTTTTTTGCGTATTATTAAGATATTGCAAACAATTTTCGAATATCCTAAAAGTAATTCAGTGACTCTCTGCTTGTACAAATATCGTTCAAAAGGTCCGTAAATAAATAAGTGGTTAATAACTGAATATTTATCAGAAAGCTTAAGTGTATAATATTCGATTTATGTTATTGATATCCACCATTAAATTAGGTGCACGACACAGGGAAAAGTGTGTGTGAAAAAATATTTCTTGTGTAAAATAAATATTTTCCTAATTGGTTACGGACTTTTTGATTAACCCTTATAGATATGCATCGACACAGTTAAAAACTGATTTTCGCTGGAGACTTTTTCACATATCTAATACAATAATTGATTATTATGAAAAAAAGAAAAGGTGGTAAATGGTACCGTACATTTAACGGGTTGTTAGTCTATGTTAGTTTTGTACAACGTTTCATTTGATATGTGGTGATTCCGAGCAAAACCGGATGTTTGCTCTATATCGACCAGAAAGCAAATGAACAAAAATCGTCTCTGCGCAGGTAGATTCGCGCAGATGTTCCGGTTGAAAACTAAAAATTAATCAAATATCAAATTTCCATTTCGCGAGCCTATGCGAATTTTATTTACCAGCCAATGGGAAGCCCAGAATCAAATACAAGTGTGAAATCCCAAAACGAGCTGATATAAAAAGCCGAGACAAAAAGCACCCAGCAAACAGACCAGTTTGCGTGTAATTAATATCCCCTTGACTTAAGTCGAGCGGCTACTACACTTGCCTCTTTTCTTTTCCCCTGTTTCAAAAGTACTTATTGACCTAAGGAGCGACTACTTCAAAGACATTCCTCACATACCTCCGCTCCTCACATTCCTAACACTAATTATCTTTTTCAGCATTATATTTGCCATGAACATTTTAACCTCCGTTGGACTTATATTCAAGTATCACTTTAATTGTAAAACATTAATTGATATGTGTATATATAAAAGTTTATTTTCTACTGAAATTGCCTTTCTTGATTGTATAATCATTTTATGACTTATAGTGGGCTATCTACCACAAGGCCAAATTAACCTGCAACGGTATACAATTACCCTTCACTACAAACGGAATAGATAACCAACCCGCTATAGATACAAGTTAAAAAAGCTGAAGAGTGTGTGATGATTTTAGTCATGAAAAGATTAGAAATGCTGGAAGCACGTAAACGAAAATGTATTTTTAAAATAAGGGAAGACAATAGACCAAAAATATATGGAATAGTAAAATACTAATTCTTCAATTCTTTTTCTTCTTCTGTTCCGTGTCCCTTCAGGGCTTAGGCGATCATGACCTTCCACATCTCCCTATCCCAAGGGGATTTTAGCAAGCTTCCTCCTGTTACCCCTCACAAACCACACTCTGCCATTCACTTGCTCAAGCCCATCAAGTATGTTACACGTTGTTTTCCCCTGTCTTTCTTCCCTCTATCTGACCTGCGAG
Source organism: Ascarosepion bandense (assembly GCA_037127315.1). Lineage (NCBI taxonomy): Eukaryota > Metazoa > Mollusca > Cephalopoda > Sepiida > Sepiidae > Ascarosepion > Ascarosepion bandense. The sequence goes on from JBBBDQ010000266.1 coordinate 2,741,692, forward strand.
TATCAAGTTCACCAAGCCATCCTGTCTTTTCCTGATATTAAGTAATAGTTTTCTTTTCGTTTTCATTCTCTCCAAAACATCATTGTTGCTCACATGTTCGATCCATGGTACCCTCAGCATCCATCTACCGACTGCAAAAGAAAAGGATAAATTACGGATATTGAATGCAAGTTCGAGTGTCGGCCAGTCCGATTCTTATTTTTTGTAATTTAGCGGAGAAAACTTATGAAAAAAAGAACTGGTAAAAATTAATAATCAATTCTTTGTGTTTACCGCATCTTCCGGACTCAATTGTCTTAGAACTCAAGTATTTCGATTTAAAGAAATCACAGAAACATTTTATTAGTTGCAAAATTTTTAAAAATTAGAAAAATTTCGAAATCAAAATTATAAGGATTATTTTCGTGTTGAACCACAGACTTTTTCATTCCATATCAAAATAATCCGATTTTTGGTTGTGTATGTGAGAGTTTCATATAGCAAAAAACACATTCAGTCAGTTAAGTACCATGCGCGATACACGCTTTGGGCGATCATGTCTCCAAAGAGACATGACTGACTGGACATTATCCCGCAGTAGGTTGCCATTGCTTTCTACGGTAGACTGGTTGCCGACCAAGGCTATAGAACCCAATCTGTCCTGTTATTTAACCCATAAATGGAAGGAAGAGACGGATTAATACCTTTCCCAAGGGTATTTGAGCGTAAGTGAATGCGAGGAATTCAACTGGAATTCGAACTCGGTTCCCCGATTTCTCATTCCGAGCCGATATCCACTGCGCCACAACGTACATCCTTAAAAAAACACATTACAGCGATATATAATAGGGGAGAGGCAATACTGTTAAAAATTGAAAGTGAAAGAATTTTCATTACAAGCTAATTAAATCACTTCCTTATCGATGGAAATTTGCGCAAATATGTAATCGTGCAAATATTAAATAAAACAATTAAATTCCAGCTGGACAGTGGATCTGACCTGACGATCACAAATTTGCATACGTGGAGGCGACTGAAAAAGCCAACTTTATTGAGAACTAACAAAACGGCACGCTCTGTGACAAGTAAAAAAATAAACATTTTAGGAGAAGTATTTTTCGCGGTAACAGTAAATGGAACAACTAAAAAATTGAGAGCATATGTGATGAAAAATACTGAAAATTTAATCGGTACAGATTGGATTGAAAAGTTCAATTTGTGGAAATAGAAACTACAACGTCCAACATTGAAAAACTGAAACTGGAACTAAAGGAAAAATTCCCAGATGTGTTTTCGGGTGGCTTATGGAAATGAACTAAAATAAAAGCTCAATTCTAGTTAAAGCCCGTGTTCAAAAAGAAGAGGAACGTTCCGTTCGCAGTGGTAAACCAAATAGATGTAGAATTAGACAGATTAGTAAATGCAGGTATCCTGTCTAAAATTGATTTTTTGGAATGGGCTGCTCCAGTGGTATACATAAAGAAGAAGTCAAATCAAATCAGAGTATGCCCTGTTTTTTCGACGGGTTTGAACGCCTCGTTAAAAGACCATCATTATCCTCTACCTAGCCCCAAAGAGAAATATTCAACAAATTAAACGTGGGCAAAATTTTTTCAAAAATCGATTTATCAGACGCTTACCTACAAATCCAGATTGACGAAGAACGCTCCAAACTGCTGTGTATAAATACACATAGAGGTCTATATAAATTTAATAGATTGGCTATTTTTCAGCAGGTCATGGACACTATGGTGGGCAACCTTGATTTCACAACTGCCTATCTTGACAACATTCTACTTACGAGTGAATCAGTGAAAGGCCGTATTCGATAAAATCCAGGAATATTATTTTAAAGTTAAAGAAACTAAGTGCGAATTTTATTTAACCTAAATAAAATATTTAGGGCACATTATTGATAAAGACGGTCGACGACCGGATCCTGATAGGGCTACAGCGATTAAGGACATGCCGGCCCCGGGTAACGTACAAGCACTGCAAATCTTTTTAGGCCTAGCAAATTTCTATCAAGTATTCATAAAGAACATGCATAACTTGAGAGCTCCGTTGAATGATCTTTTAAAGAAAGATAAAATCTGGAATTAGACACCAGAATGTCAATCATCATTCGAGAAAATAAGATACACTTACGTCAGACCTTTCCCTCACCCACTATAACCCAAAATTGGATAGTATAGTAGCGAGCGATGTCAGCTCTTATGGCATTGGCGCCTGTATATTACATAAACTTCAGGACGAAACGAGAAAACCGATAGCGCATGATCCCCGATCTTAGCTGCCGGCAGAAAGGCAGTATTCACAGATCGAAAAAGAAGCATTAAGTATAATCTTTGCTGTGACCAAATTCCACAGAGATCTGCATGGCAGACATTTTACTCTACAAACCGATCACAAGCCGCTACTGACGATATATGGAAGTAAAAAAGGATTGCCGGTGTACACCGCTAACAGACTCGTTCGATGGGGAACAATATTGTTGAAATACAATTTCAAAACCTAGCATTTGTCTTCAAGAATATTTGCTACGCTGACGGATTATCCAGACTCGTTCCTAAAAATAGTTTTTCGAAGACTCAGTAATCGTAACATTGAGAACGGATTGCGAAATAAATAAAAAAACATGATCACCAACACCATAAGAGAGCTCCCAGTTACATTATCCAACATTAAAAGGGAGGCTCTGAAAGACGAGTTCATTACGTCTATTAAGAATAAAATTTACAAAAAAGACTCAAATGTGCCTGAGATTTTTTTCTCTTTGTGATGAGGTACTATTATACAATGAAAGAGTGGTGATACCAAGAAGTTTACAAAAGAAAATCCTTCGGGACTTTCATACGGAACATACTGGAAAAAAACGAACTAAAAGCCTCATGCAATGTAATGTCTACTGGCCTAACATGGACAGAGATATCACAGACATGATTGACGCATGCAAAGGGTGCGCGTTTGCTGCTGATGCGCCACCAGTTACGTGCAAGCCTTGGCTGAAAACGGATCAGCCATGGCAGAGGATACATGTCGATCTTGCGGGACCATTAGAGGATCACTATTACCTCATAGTCGTAGACAGCCAGACTAAATGTCCGGAAGTCCTCAGATGTAAAAGACCAACCACAGGATGCACGATAGCTTTTCTGCATGAACTGTTTGCACGTTTTGGCATCGTGAATTGCGTAGTAACTGATAAAAGAACACAGTTCACATCTTGCGAATGCAAACAATTCTGCGAAACGTTTCAAGTGAACCATATTACGACTCCACAATATCACCCTAGATCCAATAGACAAACGGAACGTTTCGTCGACTTATTGAAACGAGCACTTAAGAAAGCACAGGGCACTCCTACTGAGAAGGCACTGCAACAGTTTCTGCAGGTGTATAAAATGATTCTAAATCCCAATACACCAGCGTGACTTTCACCGGCAGAAACGATGTTTGCGAGAAAAAATCCGTTTTAGACAAGCTTATCCCCAAGCAAGCTAAATTCAAAAAGACAATCACACTTCCCAGAAAACGTTACTCTTGTGACGAAAAAGTACTTTTCAAAGTATACAAAAATAACATGACGTTTTGGGAAGTGGGCCCTATAAAACAAAGAGTGGGAGATCTGGTCTACATGATACAAGGTCCCAAGAATATACATAAGCGTCACCAAAATCAAATAATGAAATGTCGGAGAACTGACATAAATGATTCACCACCGTCAAATGAGGAGCCGATAGATTTCATCTTCGAGAAATTCAACCTCGAGGCACCCCAAGCTTCACCCGAAAGAAGGCGATCTAATAGGAAAAGGAAGTTCACGAATCCTTTGATCGTCGACCCTAAACTAATATTAAACAGATTTTCGGGGGGAAAAAAGCTCTTGGAAGTGTGAGAGGCGTTACCCACTTAATAATGGACTCTTCTTTGCCTATATTAACCGAGAATTAATTACTCTCGAGGACAGAGCCGGGGCGACAGAAACACTGGTTTCCAGTACGACTTCAGTTCAGCTCAGCCTAGTCAGTCTGTCTGTCTGTCTGTCTGTCTGTCTGTCAGTCACTTGTAGCCAAGCTATTATTACTCTTTCTCTTTGTATCTCTTTGTATTTGTTTGTCTCTCTTGTTGACGTAATATATGTTCTTGACCGACCACCGTGTTGACTCATTATTTTATGGTCCCATACCGGGTCCATATCAGTCACCTAACCTATCTTTAGTACCGTCATTCAAACATAGAAACAAAGAAAAACGTACGAAAGAAAAAAAATATGCAAAACTAAAAAAAAAAATATGAATTAATTAATAAAAGTATGTGTGTGTATATATATATATATATATATATATATATATATATATATATAAGTAATTTGGAGGTCGTGACTATAAAAAAAAATTATTTATTTGCATACGCACTTTCTCCAAGCATCCATGACCGTAAAAATAGCCCTAAATTGGAAATGTGCAGGTTCCCCTTCTCCCTGCCCCACTTGCCGTAATTCTTTCGTGACTCATAACCCTCTATATGTACAGCCCGCCAAAGGAATAATGACACGTGGCCTGAAGATCGCATTGAAAAGTGAAACCGATAGTCACTATGCAGTATTGCTCCCTATGTAGTATAAATTATATAAGTAAAAAATAACTTGATGGAAAGTACGACACTGAGATCCGAAGGCGTATTGGCATGGCGGAGGATGCATTCTAGAAGCTGAGAGACAGGAAAATTTTACTGGAAACAAAGAAGAGAGTCCTGGATTGTTATGTTATGTCTGTCCTTCAACATGGCAGTGAATGCTGGACAATCTCCTCAAAGACAAAGGAGAGACTTGAAGCAATCAAAATGCTGTTCTACAGAAGGATACTGAGGATACCATGGACCGAACATGTGAGCAACAATAAGGTTTTGAAGGATGAAAACGAAAAGGAAACTAATACATCAGGAAAAGACAACTGGAGTTTCTGAGACATGTATTGAGGAAGGAGAGCTTGGAGAATCTGATATTCACAGGACAGATAGAGAGAAAGAGAGACAGAGGAAAGCAATGCGGGACATGGGCTTGAGAAGAGTAAAAAGAGAAAGGGTGTTAGGAGCTATAAGATATAGGGAGATATGGAGGGTCATAATCACCTACGTTCTAAAGGGACACGGTACGTAGTAAAAGAAGAATTATATAATACGTGTTTTACTTAATGCTAAACAATATTCTTGAAATAAAATTTGTATTGCATTAGGCAAAGAGAGACACTTGTTTAAACGTTCTTTCTCCTTTACGTTTCATTGTGACATGCTAGAAACAAGACGAAATGATGATGAAAACCAATGAGACAGATTGCCATTCACTGCCATATTGAAGAACTGACATCACATAGCAATCCAGTACTCTCTTCTTTGTTTCTGGTGAAATTTTCCTGTTTCTTAATACTGTACTCAGCTTCTAGAATGCATCCTTCGTCATGCCCATTTTCTTTCGGATCTCTGTGTCGCACTTTCCGTCTTCTGTTAGAACACTTCCCAGGTATATAAATTTTTGTACCTGCTTGAATATAGTATCCCCCACCAAAGAGAACTACCTGTAACAATTGACAAGATTAGAACTAAAGCGAAGTTTGACAAGTTCATAACCAATAAAAAGAAAGTTATTGAAAAAAACAGAAAATAAGGAAAATATTCTTTTCAATTTGTACGGTGAATGGGTAAGTCATTCCAGCAGTATTAACAAAAAGAATATAACGATGTTTCCATACGGGACACCCGGGCATTTCACGTATAAAAGCTCTGATGCGAACTTTCGTGTATTGGAACGAAATGAATAAGGACGTTGAAAACTTGGTCAAAGATTGCCAGTTAACGGCAAAATCACCACCCACAAAGTTTAACCCATGGCCAAAAAGCCTTAGTCTAGGCTACACGTAGATTATGCAGGGCCGATAAGGAGTATGTACTACTTTGTAGTGGTGGATAGCTTTTCAAAATGGCCAGAAGTATTCAGTTGACAACTAAAATCACAATAATTATTTTTTCTTTATTTTTTTTATAAAATTTTCTTTCTTTCTAAAGTTTTGCTTAGTTTTTCATTTTCCTTTTTATAAGATTTTCTTTTTTCTTACTTTGCGTCGTTTTTTCTTTTCTTTTCATAGGATTTTCTTTTTTATTTTTCTAAGATTTTCTTTTATTTTAAAAGTTTTCCTTGGTTTTTCCTTTAGAGCTCTGCTTAGTTTTTCTTTCTCTTTTGGTAAGATTTACTTTCTAAAGCTTTGCTTCGTTTTTTCTTCGTATAAAAGAAAGGAATAACTAACTTTTCGGTGCAACTATTAGTCAAACTAAATCAGTAACCCAGTTCATCATATCCGAGTATTTTTCTGAACAACCTTTAGTTTAATCATGGGAAATCATGGACAGATATAAATTTGCGCTTACAATATATATTTTCGTTCCTCTTTTTTCTTTTCTTTTTTTTTTTTTTGTGGTTAGACGCTGTTTCTCGTTTTGTGAGTCACTCGATTATAGTTTATTTTACGTATGTGTAAGTCCGCCATTACGAATAAGTGCAGATAAACAGAAAACGATATGCCAGAAAATGTATTTCCGGACAAGCATATGTGTGTGTGTGTGTGTGTGTGTGTGTGTGTGTTTAGTATTAACAATTATAAATGATAATCTTACACGACTATTCATTGTTCAGTGATTCCATTTTCAATAAGAAATTTGATTGATAAATCTTCTCAAAATCATGACATCGAGTGACGTTTTGTGATCGAGTGATTCTATAATTAATAATTTGATACTGAATTGAAAATAGAAAAAGTTTTTGATTCCATCCACTGGAGAAACAATGAATTATTTTGCATGGCGTATTTAGAATGGAAAATCATTGAAGTAAAAAGGTTATTTTTCAACTTAGCTGTGCATCGTGCTACAGTTATACTAAAAAAGAGATATTACAATGTCTTAGAATTATCATGAATAGTGGTGTAATGATCAAAAAGCTTGACTTGTGGATACTTAATAAAGAGTTTGAGCCTCACTAGTTGGAATATGTTTATAGCCGTGTGCTTACACTAAACTACTTAATGAATAACTAAGATGGACAGTGAACATTCGAATCTGTAAGCAAATATTTAAACGGCGTTGGAATAATTTATGGCATTCCGAACACACGCAGAAAAGACAGGTCCTTTCGAAGCTCAAAAAAATTAACGGATTCCAAGCTTAAGTGAAAAAATGTAAATATTGCTTGATGTATGTAAGGGTATTATAATTCTAGTTTATCTCGGTAGGATTAGGATGATAATGTATATATTTAAGTGTTTAGAACACAACAAATATCACGCTGCTTAACATGTTAAATGCAAACCAATGAAACCTGCTTAACCAATGAAAATCAATCAATATAAAACATACCAGACTTTTCTTTTCTCTTTAATAAAAGTGAAACATATTAGATTGATAACTATTCCCAATTTGTTCTTTATCTTATATATATATATATATATATGTGTGTGTGTGTGTGTGTGTGTGTGTGTGTGTGTGTGTATTGATAAATATTCCCAGTTTGTTCTTATATATATATATATATATATATATATATATAAGAACAATTTGGGAATATTTATAAATCTCTCTATATATATATTAGAATGATAATATGTATATATTGATGATATATATATTTTATATATATATTGATAATATACTTATATATATTATATATATGTTCAATCTAATATATATATATATATATATATATATATATATATATATATATATTATTTTATATATATAAAATAATTAAAAAGAACAAAACTTGTGAATCTTTACATGAACAATGTTTTCTATGTTTACAAGAAAAATCACAAATTATCAAATTCCCAAAACTAAACTCGCTCAATAAACCTAACGAAGCAACTTCCTTTTGTCGTCATCATCTAAAATATACCCTAAAGTATACTTAATTTTTCCTAATATCATAGAACTAGACATCTATAATTTATCCCCTAACTTATATTGATTGATTCTCTCATCTTCTGATAATCAATTTGTTACGGCTTAACGGATAGATCATCCAATTATTCAACTACATATGTTTGACGTGTAGTGTATTTAAAAAACGAAAGACAACAAAAACACTTTCCGTTCTTTGTCTCTTGTTCACTATTTTAAGTTGAATAATAACTGAAAGAAAATCCTGTAACCGTTTCACGATGACAGGCGATAACTTTTCAGACTTGCTAAATGCTACATTATGTATTATTCAGTTTGTTTTATCACTGGCATGGAAAATGTCTGGTTCTTTAGTCATTTTAAGTTTCTATTCCCATTTACTCTTACAATCAAATTTTTCCTATCCATCATGACCTGATTTTCTATTGGTTCACTGAGACAAACCCTCCGAAAATTCTCCGACTTTAATTGTTTGGATTTGGTAAACATTGTGTTGTTTTTAAGCTTCTATATATATAATGATTCCTATCAGAAAAAATATTCCACTGCATAACGAAGTGCTAATAAGATATCAACGAAACACTATATATATATATATATATATAATGTAATTGTAAAAAAGTTATGGAACACGTAGGTTTTAAACCCACTCTTCATGCATTTACTTTTATAAAGAGTGCTCGATACAACGTAGAGCTTTATATTGTAATGTTTTTTGTTTGTTTTCTTTTTTTTTTCAACTTATCACGAGATGAGGAGCAAACGTAGCTCCGAAATGCGAAAATTTTTATGTAGTAATACTATGCTTTTATAAACCATTGTAACAACCATTACTATATATATGTGTGTGTGTGTGTGTGTGTGTGTGTGTGTGTGTGTGTGTGTGTGTGTAAATGTGTCGTTATACTCGTTTCGAAAAAGCCTCCGAGTACATATGCAGAAGGAAAAAATGCTAATAAAAAAAGAACGAGCTAAGCACTTGAACATCAGTCAAAGTACGTGGCCCAAAGAAGCCAACGTTCCCTGAAGAGCCAATTGGGTGAAACCTGGGTAGGTTCGTTGGCTCTCTAGGTTATTCAAAGCATTAAAGTAGCAGTAAAGCTACTACGACACAAGGTGATCACAAGGTGTGGAAGAATTACGAACAGAAACATTTATAATGATCGGGAAGAGGTAAGAGCAATCATGAGGACAGTAGATAGCGATTGACATTGCATTTAAAGTTTTGCTGATTAAAGTTGGCTGGAAAGCATGAAGCCGAAAGGTGGTTCCAAAAACAAAGTGCGAGGAAAAGAAACTGTTAGCATAGAATTTACGGTTAAAGCTTCACTGTAAATTAATGAAAATGTATTTATAGAAACGACAGAGAGGCAAACATACGGTCGTGGGAAAGTGACTGAAAGGTGATATTTCAATGCGTCTTCTTCTATGATTCAAGTGTGGATCGTGAATTTAAAATGTGTTTACGTTAAAAATGAAAATGCATGAAAATGAGAATGTATTTTCGTCATTTGATGCTCCTTTATTTCCGGAAAGGAAAAACCGCTGTACAAATGTTAATAAAAATAGGTGCCTTTCATGGAGATGGTGGCATTGTTGAGAATACTGTTCGTATGTAGTTAGTTCGGTTCAGAAGCGGAAATCTTGATCTGATGATGACCAATTCGAAATGCTGATTAAAGTAATTCTCGTCACACGACATCGTATATATCTTATATGAGCGATGTAAGGAATTAACAAATACTTAGATACGTAATGCTGTAATGTTTAGATGTCTCACGATTAAACCGAAAAAAAAAATTCTTTCCATCTGCGATTCTATGCTCAAACGCAGCAAAACGTCTCATTTCAGAAAAGAGCGCACACATGTGAGGAAAAATAGATTATTTCTAACACTATAAAGCGAAAAAGGATTTGGTGAAAATGAAATGAACCATTGTTAATCGAACAAGGTGATGTTTTGTATCGGATGGCAGTGAAAGGCCATTGTGTATTACCAACTTATTTGGTAAAACCAGACATGGAATTCCGGTAAGTACTGTTTCTAGTGAAATGTGCATTGTGGTGCAGTGGATATTGACTTCGAATTCCAGTTGAATTTCTTGCATTCACTTACGCACAAATACCCTTGGGAAAGGTATTAATCCGTCACTTCCCTCCAGTTATGGATTAAGCAATAGGACAGACTGAGTTCTATAGCCTTGGCTGGCGACCAGTCTACCGCAGACAGTAATGGCAACCTACTGCGGGATAATCATCTACCCAGTCAGTCATGTCTCTTTTGAGAAGAAAAATGAGAACATCTTTTATAAAGAAGACATCACATATAACCAGTCGTGCAATTGCAGTAGATAGACTAAACTATCGCCCGGTTCACACACCACCCATGTCTATTGAACAGGTGAAGAGGCTCATCCCTTGTTTCCTGTTTAGGATGCGGTTTCCGGTTTTCTCTTTTCCAATCTTTTCACTCCTATATAGCCCCCTACACATCAGTGGCGTTATCGCCTTGCTCGGGGTGATATGATAAAAAAAAAATATATATATTCTTGTAAAGTTGTTTTTTTTTTTTTGCTGTTTTTTGATTGTTTGTTTTTTCAGAAAGCATCTTCAAACGAATGGCTAAACTAACTAAAATTCTATAAAATATCAGATAATTGCTGAAAATATAATGTTAATTTTTAAAAAATATTACTATGTAGTTAAAAACCAAAAATGAAACTTTTGCTTAAATTAGAATGAATACATTTGTTAACTTTGGCCCACCTTGCTTAGCTTGTGACAGGTTCCAGATGTCAGTAAAATCATTCATCACCTCAGATAACATTGATAACAAGGCTACCGATGTTAAGAAAAGCTTTTCAGGCAGTAAGCAAGTAAGACTTGTTTCAAATCAGATTACGATAACTTTAAATTTGCTAATTTTTCAAAAATAACATATTACATACCTTAAAACCTAAAAATTTTAGTTTCCAATCAATATAATTTCTGTTTGAAATACACTGGGGTATTTTGCTTATTGGAAATAGTAAATGTAATCCTTTAGCTTTCAATTAAAGCTTCAGGAAAACATTTTACTTTTAAAAATTCAATTAAAAATTTAGTTATCGAAAATGAGTGGAAGTATCTAAAAATAAGTAATCATTTCTTCTTTCGTTTCGTTTTAGTTAACTGTCAAATTAAAAGGGTAACTATTATTGGAACTGTATCTACAAGGTGCCATTGTATGTCGTTAAGAGAATTGCCAAATTGTAAATTAAGTAATATAATTGATGGGAAAAGACAAGGCCCTACACACACACACACACACACACACACACACACACACACACACACACACAAAAGAGAGAGATAAAGAGAGAAGAAATGGTGTAACAAGAGTAATCAAATGTACTTAACATAGTATCTTCCCTTAAGGAAACTTCAACTGAATAACAGTAAAACAAAGATTATTAGTTATCTATATAATACTAAAATTCTAATCGTGAATGTAACTAGGTGTGTTTCTGGGATACAGATTCCAGTGGTTCCCAAACATTTTTATCTGGGTTGCATTTTCGGAGAGAAAAGTTGCTATCGCCTCAAAGTCCACAAAAAACAAAAACAAAAAACAAGAGAGACGGTTAAAGGGAGATAACCGCAGATTCGAAGTCAGAACATTATCATTGATAACTCGCTCCTCCAACTTGCGGGCACTAGTTACTATATTCTTAATACTTAATATAATTAAAATATATCACAATGATAAGATCGGTCAATAATCATTTATAACAATTTATACTGTGACTCATACACCCAATTACAAGTAATCCATAATAGTTTTTAAAATTTGAAATATTTATTAGTTTTTTAGCATATGAATTTTTTGAAACTTTGTAAATTTTTGATTGACTTTCAACCATTCCGCCACACCTGCTTTCCTCTTCCGCCGCACCCACGCGGTACACCGTTTTCATTGAGGACCACTGGCTTTAAATAATACTCCAACCAAGTAGGAACATATTGTACCTTTAACCAAAACAGCAATTTGATAAATTTCATTAAAATTATAAACGGGGCTCTTGAGTTAGGGTCGTTTTTCTTTTTTTACGGAACTTTTTATGAGAAATTCCGTATTTGTTTTCGATACACATTCTTATATCAATCCGCGGATATAAACAAACATTTGCTTATAATATTCCAAATATTATGTATGTGAAAAATAGTCAGTCAGTTAAGTGCCATACGTGATACACGCTTGGGCGATCATGTCTCGAAAGAGACATGATTGACTGGGCAGAAGATTATCTCGCAGTAGGTTGCCATTGCTTTCTGTGGTAGACTGGTTGCCGACCAAGGCTATAGAACCCAATCTGTTCTGTTATTTAACCCATAACTGAAGGGAAGAGACGGATTAATACTTTTCCCAAGGGTATTTGTGCGTAAAAACATCCATAATACATTATAACAAGATTATTAAATAAATTTGAATAGATTCAAATAAGCATGACACAAAATATGTTTGTATAAGCCACTACACTAGAACATTTTTTATGAGCGACTACGTGATACGTGAAGAGGATATATATGTGTTACATGACTTGGTAGTAAATAGATGCACGCTGATTTGCTGCCGTTACATGTTTGAAATAAATTTAAGGAAGAAACAAGTATGTATAATAAAAATATGCTTATTAGTTTCAAAAGGACTACACCTATTATAAGCTATTACTCCAAATTTTAACGCAATGTGTTAACCTACTGGCACAATAAACTTTCTTTCCATGTCTTAAAATTGTGTATTCAAACTATATCAAACTATAAGCTTTATATTCAAAGTATATTTTATCGAATAATTTTTTTTTTTTATTGAAAAATAATTTATTTTCATGTTTAAATCAGAATATATTGGCATTAAAGCGTTTTTGGTGCTTTTCATCCGTTTTCGAACCGGAAAATTACTTATCAACTAATAATTAATTAAAAAATACTTACTATTTTGAAAAGAACTTCACTTGTTTTAATCCAAATTTTAATGCAAAGCGTTAATTATGAAGCCCAGTGGAACATTAAAAAATCTTTTGCCGTCTTTAAATTGACATTGTAATTAATAATAAAATAACACAACTTAATTGTGTTTGATTGGGTGGAGCCACGAGGAATTTATTGAAGTTTGCAACATGCCTCTTACATAGTTAACGAGATTCAAATCTGGCGTGTCTAGAATGCAGTAAAATAACTGAAAGTCAACCGAGTGTTACTGGAAACACAGTCACAAACAGAGGCTGATTTTGAAGGAACAAACTATCACTGCAAATAATCTGCCACTTGTTCTTTGTATGTCCAGACGAAACAAACAACCAGTTTAACGTATGGTCCTTGAAATGGCACGTCATCTTGTGCGAATTAAAAAGAAATATTAATAATTATAAATAACTATATTAATAATATATAAAATATAGATACATAAATAAATATTACATGTGAAGAAAAAAAACAAACAAATGCACATAATAGTTAAATATTAACACATAATGAATTAGTACACGCTAAACGTATTTTTATCTAAACAAATATAACCTTTTTAAAAAAAATGGGTGACTAAAGCCAAAAAACTTAAAATTTAGACAGTCTTAAAATTTGGACAAACTTAGTATAATCTCGATCCTAATATCCAACACCCAATCAGCTGGGAGAGGATATTAATATTAATTTGAAAAAAGATAATTAAATAAATTTTTGTCATATATATATATATATATATATATATATATATATATATATATATATATATAACTTTTACAAAAGAAACTTGTTATTCAATTAAATACTAAAGTCCGACGGATCAGACAGTTTCATTATTTATTTTATATAAAAATACAAAATTGTGGCACATGGCCGAAAAGGGGGTGGGTAGAGGTTGGTATACACTTAACTATCCTATATTTAGCTAAACACTATCACGACCCATTCACTCGTTACAATTTGCACAATCACCAAAAGAACCCATCCATCAATTCCCAATCCTTCATACACCACAATACCACAAACTTACAAGGGACACCTAAAAAAGGGGGGAAACCCATGGCAATAAAAATCTAATTAATAGACAATACAAAATATAATTTAAAACATTGATTGAATGATGAAATGATGGGAGGGGGATGAACCCCAAAACAACGAATCAGACAGTTTCTCCTGCAAAGGAAGACACATGTTCGAATCCTACCAGAAGGTACATTTTCTTTAATAAGTTTTCTCGATTGTGCTAGCCGGTAGACGAAATAAATACTGTTTAACCAGAACGTAGCGTCTGAAATGTAGGCATCCACTAAAAAATAACATTTGAACTAGTAAAAATGAAAATCCATTAATTCTATCCATTAATCAGGGGATGTAAGTCAAATTTTGATTTCCTGGTATCGATATCAAATAAGTTTTTTTCGTCGTAAAATGAATTTTGAAGACTAAATAAATCCTCTGAGTAAATGGTATCATGGCTGAGACTAAGAACTACAATTATACCTTCTTAGAGCCAACCCCGAAGCAAAAACTAAAATAAAAGGGCTGAAAAATACAAACATACAGGCAGATAAACAGACACACACACAAACATCTTGCCTTTTATATATATATATATATATATATATATATATATATATATATATATATATATTATCGATTTTCTGCACTAACCAAGCTAAGAACACTCGCAGACGCTTATAGTACAACTGTGTAAATTTTCAAGAAAATCGGTTCAGCCGTTTCGGAGTCTAGAGGTAACGGACACACACAAACAAAGTGATGAGAAAGAGGGGTTAGTTATAGGAAATGTCAGGAGGAGGGTAAAGACGGCTGGGGATGCCGATGATGTAGGTGGAGTAGATGGAAAAAGAGCTTGTCAGATTGGATGCGAGTTAGTGTGATAGGAGATGTCTATTGGCCTTACATTTAAATTCCTGGAGATTGTAGCTGTTGGGGAAGCAAGTATATGGAAGGGAATTCCACAGGTAGAAAGTGCATGAAAAGAAGCAATTAGAGAAGAAATTGCAGTTACACTTTATCGGTTTCACTGTAAAAGGGTGGGGCCTAGTTGCTAATCTAGTAGCTCGTGTAAATTCATACCTAGGAGGCACCAGTGATCTAAGTTCATCGGAGCAGAAGCTGTGAAAGTATTTATAGAAGAGGCACAGGGAAGCCACGTTCCGCCGGTGACAAAGCGACTGCAGCCGAGTTGCTAAGTCGGTCTCGATCACATTGCAGATTCTCCGTTGGATTTTGTCAAGAACCCCGAGGTGAATAGCAGGGGAACCTGACCAGATGTGGCAGCAGTATTCAATATACGGGCGGATGGTAGATTTATATATGTGTAGGATGGACTCAGAGGGGTAAAACTTCCTGGACCTGCACAGTGAACCGACCTTCTTGGCAGCGGATTTAGCAATGGATTCGATATAGTCATTCCACTTGAGGTCCGCTGAGAATGTGAGGCCAAGGAGGCGTAGTGTTTTACTCTCAGGTAGGCCCTGTTCCATGCTAATGGGGGGGGGGGGTAGGAGCGATTGTCTATGATAGTTAATAGATAGCAGCTTCGTTTTGGAAGCATTAAAATTTACGAGCCATTCCTTTCCCCAGTCCACCACGGATTGGAGGTCCTTCTCTAGCTCAGCAGCGAGGTTCACTTCGTCAACCTCAGCAGATTTTTGATTGAGGCGACAGTAAACGGTGGTGTCGTCGGCGTACATTCCTACTTGGGATCTTATAATATCGGGGAGATCGTTAATGTAGATCAGAAAAAGCGTAGGACCTAGAATAGAGCCTTGAGGGACGTTCTTATAATAGATGCAAGAAATTTCCAGAATTCTTTGTGAGTGTGAGGTTATTAATTTTCTTTATAAAATAACTTGTTAAGGATTTCTCATCCGTCTCTTAAACAACTTCCTTCTGCGGATATGGCAGGCTGACGGTTTTAAATTCTTGACGCGTTAATCTCAATGACGAATAATAGGTACGTACTTCCGCGCAATTGCCAAAATAACACCACAGCATGATGCTAACAGGGCTCAAACTTAATAAAAACAAAGTTTTATCATCAAAATGATATGTTATTAAGAGAAAAAAATCAAATTTTGTTGTCATTATTTTTTTTTAATTTTTAATCCTTCTAACACGTTCGAAATTTCGGTTAGAATTTTTCTTTTTTTTTTTTCTTGTTAGCAATTCATCCGAGGTTTACGTAATGTGGCAAACGTAGTATTACGCAAGTTGTTTTTGGATTTGAAAGACACATTTATTTGGAAATTCTTGCAAAAATCAACTGTCTTATTTTAATGAAACTATCAGAACTTATTCACAAATGAATTAAATTATTGATGCAATTATTATTTTTAGAAAATCTTAGTAAAAAATATTTTTCTTACATTTGTTACCCCACCTCCAATTAATTGCAAGAAACTTCTAAAAATTCCTTATTTATACCAATTTTTTTATTAGTTAAATGCAAGACTCGTTGGGGGATGTCAATCATGTATTTTTTTTATTTACGAGAAATTTTTTCCGAAAATCTGCTCCGAATAGTAAAATAAAAAAAGCATTAAAAGTATGTCATTTTTAATTTAGATAAACTTTTAATTGATTTTATAAATAATATAATTTAAGGATATCATATTCTGAAAAAGAAAAACATTTGATGAATAATGAATTTTTATAAGAACTGTTTTCATTTTTCTTTACTAATTTTGTTGATTTATGAAGTTTCAAACCTTTTTTAAATTTCTTCCAGTTACTTACTGTCTTCAGCTATTAATTTATTAAATAAAGACTTTATTTACAAATCGAAAATTGAAAAGCTTAATACAAATCATTGAGAATTGAGATTTTTAAAATAATTTATTTTGTTTTATGTTAAACTGCACATTTTCTTTTACTATGGAAATTTATAATAGACTTATCATTAAAAGTTCACTTGTTTGAAGGGTTGTTCCTCTTACAAAATGTTAAATTTGGTTATGTCATTTTTGGTCACCGTACTTTCACATGTGAATGTGCGTTGTGGTGCAGTAGATATCGGCTCGGAACGAGAAATCGGGAAGCCGAGTTCGAATTCTAGTTGAATTCCTTACATTCACTTACGCGCAAATACCCTTGAGAAAGGCCTTAATCCGTTTCTTCCCTGCAGTTATGGATTAAATAACAGGGCAGATTGGGTTCTATAGCTCTGGCCGGCAACCAGTCTACCGCAGAAAGTAATGGCAACCTACTGCGGGATAATCTTCTGCCCAGTCAAGCGTGTATCACGTACGGCACTTAACAGATGTGTGAACTGTTTTTCGACAGGGATTACCATCAACTACTTAAAAGGTCAACGAGTCAGACCTATCTAATTAAGAATTACTTTTATCTAAATTTCGTGCCCTACACATTTGTTTCAAATCAGATTAATTTAACTTTAAATTTTCTAATTTTCCAAAAATAACCAGAAAGATGTATATTTTATTTTTGCAAGATTTTTAAAACCGAACATTATTTTGTTTACAAATGTGTCAATCACACAAAAAATGTCCAAAAAAATTTTACAATTTTAAAAAAATCTCAAACTTTTAGATTCCTATGAATATAATTTCTGTTTAAAATACACCCGAGTATTTTGCTTACTGGAAATAGTAAATTTAATCATTTAATTTTCAATTAAGCTAAAATTAAGGTTTTAAGAAAACGCTTTTATTTTTTAAAAAATTCAATTTAAAATTTAGGTATTCAAAATGAATGGAGGTACTTAAACGGTACCTTAGGCACTTAAGAACTTACAACCGGCATTAAACGTTACTTCAACTTATGAAACGGAACTTAAAAAATTCCATTGTTTTTTGTTTTGTTTTGTTTCGTTTTTATGTACATATTCTATTTTTGGAATACGTAATTCCGGATGTGTCGTCGCCTACGATCGTGTCTCATTGTTATAACAATATTGTCGTCTTTTTTCTATCATGGTATGCGAGTAAATTTCATCTTTTAAAAAGGAAACATTAAAATTCATGAATTTCTCAAAAATCGAAAGAATTTCATTTCAAATGTCGTTAACATAAAAAGTAGTGAATAAATAATGAATTTAATATTAACTAAAACTTCGGCCAAGTGAGAGTAAAGATTATTTTATGTTTTCTCAGTGAAAAACCCATTGTTTTGTTATTTCATTTCAAAATCTAAATTGATTTTGATTTGTACAAATGGACAGTATTAAATACTTGTAAACCAACTGATTGATGCTTCATCCAGACTGAAGTGAAAAAAAAAACAAAAAACAAACTGTAAAATTTATACTGACCCGTCCTTTAGGTACCTCCAAAATTCGCTAAGAAAGTGGACACCAAATGAAAAAACTTACAAAAATTAATAAAAACAGTATTTTATCATCAAAATCTTTATGATATTAAGATGAAAGATCAAAAGATTCTTTTATGTAAGAAAAACAAATGTGTTCGTTATCCTTTTTAGGGTTTCGAAAATGTTGGTTAAAAATCTTACTTTATGGGGCGTCAATTGGGACCATAAATTTTGTGCGGGAAATTTGTGTCCTTTTGCCATAAAAAAAAAAACACATTGATTTGGATATTCTTGAAAAATCGGATAATTTTCATTAGTTTAATGAAATTTCCTGGAGTTATTCACAAATGAATTAAATCATTTTTGAAATTTTTTAGAAAATTTTGTTAAAAATATTTCTTTTAATCTGTTTAATCTTTTTAATCTTTTTTAATCTGTTATCCACCATTCCTTTAATTTTAGGAAATTTCGATAAATTCTTTTTTTGTATCGCTTAATTTTTATATTAGTGATAAGGACAAGTCCTCGGAGAATTGATATCACTTTTTGTGGGGTAGGGGTCAAACAGGATCCCCCCCCCCGTTACAGAAAAGCTATTCTGAATCGTAAAATAAAAATGCAGTAAAACTAAGACATTCATTAAAAAACATTTTGCTTTTATGTATAAAATATATTATGGGCACTTTATCTTAGGAGAAAAAAATAGATGAATAATGAATTCTTACGATAATTGTTTTCATTTTTTGAAATTTTAATTATAATAATTTATAAATTCTAAAATCTTTTAAAATTGTGCATTAACTTGTAGCAATTAGGTGATGCTGTTATTAAGTAAAAACGATATTTACTAATTATCAATAGAAAAGGTCTCTACAAATCAATGACCCCAAGTATTTTAAAAAGAATGTTGAATTCATTTTATGTCTGTATAAACGTGTAGATTTTTGTAAAAATGCGCAAAATTATCAAAATTATCAGGGTGTATACGCGTAGATTCTTATTCATATATATATATATATATATATATATATATATATATATTCTTATTTACTCTCAGTGTCTACGTTTTTCAATTTCGCCATTTTGATTATGATCGTTTCAACGAAAATATCGGACGAAAAAGGTCCCTTTAAAAGAATGCGTTCCATCATTTTTAAAGTCATGTTTAAACTCTTTAGTACAAAGTTTGTGTTTATATATATATATATATATATATATATATATATATATAGAGAGAGAGAGAGAGAGAGAGAGAGAGTAGTGTTATAGTGTTTTTCGATCAACCATTTTATGTCTTTTGCTTGAAGATGTATTATAGAATTTATCCTTTGGAACTTTCAAAACCTTAGAATATCCATTGAAATAAGCAGAATAAACCAGTATCTAATAATAATAACAGAATATTTACTAAACGTAACTCAGTTTCGATGCAAGAAATAAAAAAGATGAGGCATCCAGTGGGGATCGAATTTATTATTTATTAGCAATGATGTACACGACCAGTCCGTTAACCATTACACCCCAATAAGGTGCTTATATGTAACGATGAACGTATAATAATGCCTAAATCGTTTCCTTGGAAAATGGCTAATAAATAAATTTTACATAAAAAAAACATGAATGAAATTGGAAAATTAAAACAAGAATTAAAATGGCAGTCTACTGCGGGAAATTTTCCTGTCCGCTCAGTTATATCTCGAAAGAGACATGATCACCCAAGCGTTTGTCTTGTATGGCACTTAATTGACTGAATCTGAAATATAAAATAATCTGAGTAGAAAATACATTATGCTCGGAAAACATTTGTCAAAACTTATAATTACATTTATTCATCGCTATGAAATTTATTTAAATTTTCTTATCAATAGTTCACTGACATTAGTATAATTTTATGAATATTGCATTGTCGTTGATTTACTTATTTTTATAAACTTGTAAATATAAAATTATTCTTGTAAATATCAGTCGGTTAAGTGCCATGCATCATACACACTTTCGGCGATCATGTCTCAAAAGAGACATGACTGACTGGGCAGAAGATTATCCCGCAGTAGGTTGCTATTGCTTTCTGCGGTAGACTGGTTGCCAGTCTACCCAATCTGTCCTGTTATTTAACCCATAACTCTAGGGAAGAGACGGATTAAGATCTTTCCCAAGGGTATTTGCGCGTAAGTGAATGCAACGAATTCAACTGGATTTCAAACTCGGCTCCCCGATTTCTCCTTCCGAGCTGATATCCACTGCACCACAATGCAAATCCTCCTTGTAAATATACAATGTCATATAGGTACCTCCACTCATTTTTTATACCTAAGTTTTAAAATGAATTCTTAAAAATAAAAAACTTTTTCTTG
Source organism: Ascarosepion bandense (assembly GCA_037127315.1). Taxonomy (NCBI): domain Eukaryota; kingdom Metazoa; phylum Mollusca; class Cephalopoda; order Sepiida; family Sepiidae; genus Ascarosepion; species Ascarosepion bandense. The sequence goes on from JBBBDQ010000266.1 coordinate 2,762,274, forward strand.
AAACATGTGAACTTTTAATGATAAGTCTCTTATAAGTTCTCAGAGTAAAATAAAAGTGTGTAGTTTAATATAAATACAAAAAATTGAGAATTTATTTTAAAAATCTTAATTCTAAATGATTTGTATTGAGCTTTTGAATTTTCGATTTGTAAATAATGTCTTTATTTAATAAATTAATAACCGAAGACACTGAAGAAATTTAAAAAATGTCTGAAACTTTAATTAGCAAAGAAAAAAATTAAAACAATTCTTATAAAAAATCCATTATTCATCAATTTTTTTTCTTCAGAATATGATATCCATAAAATTATATTATTTATAAAATCAATTAAAAGTTTACCTAAATTAAAAACGGCGTATATTTGATGCATTATATATATATATATATATATATATATATATATATATATATATATTGTGTGTATTTTGGCAGCATTTTTTCATTAATGCAGGTTTCATTGAATAATATAGACAAGTTTTGTCTATTAATTTTGTGTAGGATCCGTTCGTACCGTCTGATATACTTGATGGTGATATCGTTGAAAGACAACAAAAAATCACAGTAATTGTTGATTTTTTTATCGGGTCTAAGTCACCATTTTGTCACTGTCTGCGGCCATCGACCACGGTAGGGATGGACTTATCTCTTCAATTTAATTCTCTTTATTGCTAATAACTTAAATGCCCTATGTTTACTGTGTGTTAATATTTATTCTTTGATAATGGCTTATGTGAACCGAAAGCTTAGACCCGATAAAAAAAATCAACAATTACTGTGATTTTTTGTTGTCTTTCAACGATATCACCATCAAGTATATCAGACGGTACGAACGGATCCTACACAAAATTAATAGACAAAACTTGTCTATATTATTCAATGAAACCTGCATTAATATATATATATATATATATATATATATATATATATATATATATATATATATAATTTGTTAAATAGAGATACTGTCTAGATAGCTATTGTCTAGAATCGCAACATCAGTTTTCTAAATTTTTTAAAAATAAATTACCTGCAATATTAGAAGATTTGCTTTTCGTGACTCCAGATGGTAAATCTATAAAATAAACTGGAAAACGTTTACTTGGGAATGTTTCGGTGTTGAACCGGCGTCATGAGAAAAAAATCAACAAAAGAAAGCACAATTCACATTAATCGGGTGAATGCTTAATTTGTATGTTAACCGCATCGTTATAGAAATTATGAGAATTATTGTAAAAATTAAAATATAACAATTTTCACCTTATTATTTTTTAATGGATTAAGAGTTCCACACTTTTCAGTAATAATTTTCTAAGAACAGGTAATGAACTGAAATAGCCAAGTCATACATTAATCGTAGGGGCTTTGTGGGTCATGGCGGCCCTTCGATACATCTTCATTTTAGTAAATTCCCTTTTTATTAAAATAGCGTTTTCCAGGACAAATTTGTGATCATAAAGTTTCCGGTGCCCCACGAGTTGTTTTTTTTTTTAATCATATCACCCCGAGCAAGGCGGTAGCGCCACTGATGCGCAGGGGGCTACGTAAGAGTGAAAAGATTGGACAAGAGAAAACCGGAATCCACATCCTAAACAGGGAACAAGGGATGAACCTCTTCACCTGTTCAATAGACGTAGGTGGAGTGTGATCCGGGCGATAGTTTAGTCTATCTACTCCAATTGAAAAAAAAAAAACAGAAAAAAGAAGAGTGAAAAGATTGGAAAAGAAAAAAACCGGAAAACATTCTAAACAGGGAACAAGGGATTAGCCTCTTCACCTGTTCAATAGACGTGGGTGGAGTGTGAACCGGGCGATAGTTCATTGATTGTGTTATTTAAGTTAAAGTTCTTGTTATATTCGTATATTATTTTCGTTAAATCTCGGGATGTTTCACTGATATACACGACAGTGTTACTTCAGTAAATCTCCTTTTCTGAATAAATTTTTGGTGGTGTGTTGTTATTGAAAATTAAACATTTTATAAGTATATGTACTGACTGACTACATGTATGGCTACGTAGCTGCATAAAAACTGAATGCCTACTCATAGGTTCGCGCTTTAAATTGTGCTAAAAATTCATGTAACCCATTGTCTAGACTTAAAGTAAGAGATAAATCTATCTGATGATTGTAAATTGATATTAGATATCCAATATATTGATCTTAAACGTACGGATTCTGAAGTTGATCTCTTGTTAATCATGTATATACCAAGATATGACAAGTTGGAATGATATCTACTTGATGCAAATAGACCAAGTGAATCTTTCCTTCGAAAATTTTAAATTTTAATGCCTCTAAAACGAAGTTTCTCTCCTTTAATCACCATAGAGAAACATTCCTGACCTACCATCAGAATGGATTACGCTAGTCTTCTAGAGAGCAACGCACTATGCCTCCTTGGTCTCACTCTCTCAATCGATCTCAAATGAAACGACTACATCGAATTCATATCTGCATCTACTGCTAGGAAAGTTGGGCCGCTGTATCAGACCAGGAAGTTTTTCTCGTCAGAATCTATTTTGCACATTTATAAATTTATTATTCGTCCGTGCATTGAATACTATTGCCATATCTGGTCGGGTACTCCTGCTATTCATCTTGAGGTTCTCGACAAAATTTTGCACATTTATTGATCTATTATTCGTCCGTGCATTGAATACTATTGCCATACCTGGTTGACAAAATTCAAAAGAAGATCTGCAATATGATAGGTCCTGACTTAGCAACCAGCCTTCAGTCACTTTCTCACCGAGAAAGTGACTGAAGTGACTCTGTCTTTTCTACGAGTATTTTCATGGTAACTGCTCTGACGAGCTTCCCCCCCTGGTACCCCGAACACATGTATTTACTCATGCTAAAAGATTGGCATCATGGTTCTACCTTTTTACCGTCGAAATAGTTAAATGCAACCGCTCTTCTAATTAAACGTTTCTTTTCTTGCGCTTCCCGTTTGTGTAACTCACTTCTATTTGCTTGCTTCCCCAATAGCTACAATCTTCAAAAGTTTAAATGCAACGTCAATTGCCATCTTCTATCTACTTGATTCCCATCCATCTCTTATCATTTTTTCGACATCCCCTATACCTTTTTTTTATTCTCTTACTGTAACCCCCTGCGTACCAGTCGTATTTCTGCCTTGCTTGGGGTGAACTGATTATTTAAAAAAAAAAAAAGGTTTCACGTTCATTTTGAAACATTTTACTCAATTTTTACTTTTTAGGAAAAATGTTAATGATCTAACATCTGAAATAAAATGATATTTTAATCTTAATAACAAAAACGAAAACAAATCTTGTAAAAATTTATTATTCATCGAAATTTATTTTCTTAAATCAATATTGTTCCTGACATATATTATTCATAAAAGCAAATTAAAAGTTTTTCGAATTAATGTTTTAGTTTTTATTGCGTTTTTATTTTACGATTCAGGATATTTTCGGTAACTGTATATCCAATTTTACAAAAAATAACTAAATAAAAAATAAAATAAAATAAATAAAATAAAATAAAATAAATAAATAATATAAAAATTATCCCAAGAGTTCTGCTTTTATCTAATATAGTCATTAAAATTTTCATGTTGAATTTCCCGAGTTTTCATAAAATTAAGTAACTCGGGCAAAATACATATAAAAGAAAAAATTAATTTACCAAGATTTTCTGAAAAATTAAAACAAAATTCTGAAATATTTTATTTAATTTGCGAATATTCTGAAAGTTTCATTAAAATCCGACAATTATTTGATGTTTGCAAAAGTACCCAAAACAATGTGTCTTTTAATGCAAAAAAAGTGGCTAAATTATGCTATGCTAATTTGTAGTCTATCCGCTGACTCCAGAAAAACAAAATTTTAATCAAAATTTCGAATGTTTTAAAAAGTTTAAAAAAAATTTAATTAAATATTTAAAAAATCCATTGGTCTTTCCTTTTAATAATAACAAGGCTTTTGACGGTATTTTTTCGGCGAATTAATGGAAGTAACTTTAAATATATATATATATATATATATATATATATATATATATATATATATATATATATATATATAAATTCCGAATTCTACATTCGTTGAATAGCTATTTCAGTGAGAAGATTCTCACTTTATCAGCAACGATCAAAAACAAAAATTTATTAATTCAAATATGGTACAAAAATTCACATACCGGAAAGAATTTTTAAAAAAATTACACAAGAACCACTCTTTTCTAATCCCAATCTAAAATTCCAAACAGTCCTTTCCTGAAAATTTTGGGAAATGAAAGAAGGACTAAAGTAAAGCTGGCTTTCCCTGATGATCCGTTTAGTCGAAACCTAGGTAGGTTCGTCTGGCTCATTAGGTGCTATTTATATATATATATATATATATATATATATATATATATATATATATATATATATATACACGAAAAAAGGGTCTGCCTTTGCCCTGACGAGCCGTTGTGAGAAACTTGCGATTTTTTTCGTGTGTTTTTGCTCTGCGTGACTGCCTCTTTGTTAACCCTTTTTGGTTAATTTAGTATCGAACACTTTTCTTTCTTTGTGGTTCGTTCCGTTTGAGGGTTTTTTTTCTTTGCTGTGAAGAACTGTATGTATTGTCGGTGCTACGCAGCTTTCTTTTTTTTCCCCCTCTTTGTCCAAAGCTTTATAGCCGAGGACAATAACGGAGTTAGATTCTGCTGGTTATTCGTGGTCTTTAAAAATTACTTGTGTAACATTTTAAGATTTGAATACGTACAGAGTCGATTTTATTATTATTATTATTATATATATATATATATATATATATATATATATGTGTGTGTGTGTGTGTGTGTGTGTGTGTGTGTGTGTGTATGTGTGTGTGTGTGTGGTGTGTATGTATTTGAATATGTATATATGTATATATATTTATATAAGTATATGTGTATGTATATGTATATATGTATGTATTTTATGTGTAGGTATGTATATATTTGTATATATGTTGTATGTGTATATAAATATAGGTGTGTGTGAGTGTGTGTGTGTGTGTATGTATGCTTATATTTATATACATTATTTGCCCATTTCTAATTTTAGACCTATTATAATATCCCAATTTTAGTTTTATTCTTTAAGTAGATTTTAAACCATCTACAATAGTTCAGCCATATTATTTTTATTCTAAACCAAACTTTTTTGTTAAATTTTTAGCAGTGCTAATATATAATATATTATCTCCTTTCTATTCTTTCCTCAAGTTTCATTTTCTTTTTTATATAACTTTCCCTTATTTTTACTATCAGAAGCCGGTATTCGTCACCTTGTCTACTGAATATTTTTTATGTCTTATTTTTTCGTTAACTTTCCCCCTGTTTACCCCATCTGTCCTTTCTTTTCCTCTTCGCCCACCACTTCTCTGACACGTTTTAGTTTTTGATTTTTGAGTCTTTAATACAAATGTAATCTAAAAGTCTTTTAATATCAAGTCATGAATCACTGTCCCTGCTCCTCTGTTTGTTTTTTTTTGTTTTTTTTTTATGTCTGGACGACAAATTTAAAAAAATAAATTTTCTTTCTTTATCCCACATTTAAAAAAATGCTTTCTATGTATGGGCATGTTTTTGGGGTCATTCTGGTATTTTTGTACCATATTTTAATTAATAAAGTTTTGTTTTTGACCGTTGGTGAAGAAGCGAGAATCTTCTCGCTGAAATAAATATTCAATGAATGTAGAATTCGGAAATTTTTTAATATAGTATACATATTTGTCTCTGTAAATAGACAATACTATTTACATCGAGCTCTCATCCTGGATCATTTCTAATATTAATAAAATTAATATTAATATTAAGGATCTGGTTTTGTGAATTTTACCTATATGCTCTTCTTTTTGGGGGATTTAATATATATATATATATATATATATATATATATGTGTGTGTGTGTGTGTGTGTGTGTGTGTGTGTGTGTGTGTGTGTCTGTGTAAAAGGGTGAGAGACCGTTAAGATTTTCTTTAAAGTGTGTAGATTTATTGTTATTATTTTTATTAATATTACTTGCTTTTTGTATAATATATTAAGCGCCCATAATGATATTTGTGTCGCTACACGTGTTTCGAGTCCAAAGTTGACTCTCTTCAGGCGAATAAACTTGTGACATTACATACTGAGATCTGTTTGCTTTTCTGACAGCCTAAAATATCGTGTCTATATAGATAACTGGTCGGTGAGCAGGCCAGAAAGTTCATATGCGTGTGTGTTTGTTTGTTTGATTTTTTTATTATTCTCACACTCGCCCGTTAAATCTTTTCTGTTTTGGGAATCATTCACCTTTCGTTGACCATAAAAATGTTTTTACACTGACTTGCGAAATATGATTTTCGTCTTTATACTTCAATGTTGTTTTCGACGATTTTGATTCAATTTTACGGGTCATCTAGTTCTTTTTATTGTTTTTGAAATACTATATTTTGAAACTGTTCCCGATTTTTTTACATTTTAACGCGTTTGAATTTCGTGTGTGTGTGTGTGTGTGTGTGTGTGTGTGTGTGTGTGTGTGTGTGTTAGGTTTTTCATGTTGTTTTGTTGAGGGAGGGCTTCTGTTTTTTATAAATAGTTCTTCCTGCATCATAAGTGTTTCATAATCTGCATTTTGGTAGATAGATATTCCTCAGAATTTACCCCCACTGCGTTCGTGTAAGCGTTGGGAAACGTATAATTTCCTGTTATTGGCTAGTTTAATGTAACTTCTGTGCAGGGCTACTCTTTTATTCAGTCCTTGTGTCGCTCCCACGTATATTTTTGCGCATTCATAGCCTTTTAGAGCATAAATTACGTTTGTAGAGTTGTAGCTGAGATTTGTTTTTATTTCGAATGTAGATGTGTTTTCGAACTTGAAGGGTTTTTTTTATTATTATTATGTTACACACCCCACATCTTTTTTTTTTTTTTTTTCGCATTTTGTGACCCCATGTGTTGTGTGTTGCTCGAGTTTTGATTTGGACTTTGAACTTGAAACACGTGTAGCGACACAAACACCATTATGGGCACTTAATATATTATCCAAAAAGCAATTGACATTAATAATAATAACAACAACAACAAATCTACACTTTAAACAAAACGTTCACAGCTTCTCGCACTTTTTTCCTCTGTGTAAATTTCTCTCGTTGGAAACAAATCCTATTTCTGTTCTTATATGAATCTACTGATAGGCTTATATCTATGGACAAATAGTTAACCCCAAACTGGAGTCAAAACACATAATACATTTTTGAAGAAGAAAAATTACTAGCAATATATTTTTGACGAAAAATATTACCAGTAAAGCCCTCAACAGAAACCTATTTACGTCAATGAAACCTGATTTTAAAAAATGATTTCTGACAACGAATACATATTCTATTCATACGAACCTATCCTAAAAAAATCTTGTAGGCATTAAATAACTCATTGAGGCTTATATGACTGGGCCCTCTAGCTTTGGTAGAGACAACCAATCTCGAAAAAAAATCTCTGAATCCAAATCCCCCTGTCAACAAATCAGGGAGCAGCGTAACTGGCTAAAACCAATTACTTCCCTTGTCTGACAGACGTTGGAGAAGGCCATATAATATAAAAGAAAAGTAATTTTATTTTGTTGTGGTACAGTGGATATCGGCTCGGAACGAGAAGCCGGGTAGCCGAGTTCGAATTCCAGTTGAATCCATTGTATTCACTTACGCGCAAATACCCTTGGGAAAGGTATTAATCCGTCTCTTCCTTCCAGTTATGGGTTAAATAGCAGGACAGATTGGGTTCTATAGCCTTGGTCGGCAACCAGTCTACCGCAGAAAGCAATGGCAACCTACTGCGGGATAATCTTCTGCCCAGTCATTCATGTCTCTTTCGAGACATGATCGCCCAAGCGTGTATCACGTATGGCACTTAACTGACTATCAGACTGTCCCATTGGAATTGTTTTGTAGATGAAGTTACGTTATTTCCTACCATCGTTAGTGATCAGTATTTTTTATTGCTTCCCAAATATATATATATATATATATATATATATATATTTTTTTTTTACATGTACATTTCTTTTAATGAGAAGGCATAAGTTTTCTGTTGAATTAATATCTACGGGTGCTGTGGGACTCATTCCATTAATTTGGGGTTTTTCAAAGCAATTTTTTTTTTTTTTTTTTTTTTTTTTTTTTTTTTTTGCAAAATGGTTAATAGGCAGCTTTGCAGAATAGGAAGAAGTCTTGTCTTGTAGTGTACTCTTCAACTTAAAGCTTCTTGATTGTGATCTGTACCTTTCAAAAGACATCATCTCCAAGAACTTACAATAATTCTCTGGATTTTTTTTTTATAACCTAATCACCTTTCGAAAAGACATAATTTTGTTCTAACCCAGAATATTAATAATATCTCCTCTCTTTTCTTCCAAGTTGTATTTCAATGAAGGACTCAACATCTGACCTAGTCATCGGGTCCATCAAATATAGATCTGCATTCCCTACAAAATTACTCTTGATGAATCAGGTTTCATGTACTCCTTCGTCTAATTTCTTCGTGATATTTTTCTTTAAAGAGGTAATTTGCTTGCTAATTTTTTTAATATTCAGCGTTATTTTCTGTTTACATTAGCGACACCAGTTTCTTTGAATACTCCCCCCCCCCCCTTTTTTTTTCCGAAATTTCTTTTAGAGATTTTCTTAGGGGATAGAGTTTCCTTGTTTATTTTTTTACCTTCAAGTTCTTTTTTAAAATGTTTTCGTCATTTTCAATGTAGTGTTTAATATCATGTTTCTGTTTGAACATATATTTTACTTATTATCCATGACAAATACGAAATCTTAAAAATATCTTTATTAATAATTATACTATATATATATTACGGAAATTAACGAAACTGGTTTGTATCTGTCATCGCACCTGCATTCTCAGCTTTCTATTGCTCCTTTCTAACTAGTTGGTACTCCTCACCCTTTTTTTGTAATTAATCTTTTTCAGTTATGTAGCCCCCCCCGCTCATCAGTGGCATTTCTGCCTTGCTCAGGGTGAAATGATTAAAAAAATAAACAACCGACAATTTGAAATGATTTGTTTGAACATTCTTTTTGGTTGATACTCGTATTCAAGTAGATAGTCTGTTTATAATCAAACAGTATTATATATTTATTTCTACCGGCCTGATTATTTACGATAAATTTTTGTTATGAAAATGCGTGTCATTCGCCAGAATTCGAACCTGCGCCCCCTATCCACATATCCAGTAATCTGGCGCGCCTTAGACCTCTCGACCACAAATAACGATCAGTCTAAACGATGTCAAATTAAGCCTATAACACAATTTTCGATTCATCGTAATAAATTCGTAATTCATTCGTGGTCGAGGGGTCTAAGACGTACCAGATCACTTGGTGGCTTCCCTTGGCTAAAAGTAATCAAATGTCTAATCGTACTGATTCGCTGTGATACAGCAAAACAGGTCTGTCTGTGGATGACTATATATATATATATATATATATATATATATATATATATATAATTTCAACAGCAATCTCTCTCTTATGCAGTTTTTATTAAAAAGTGACAGACAAGTTTTTTATGTATTTTTTTTATTTGAGCTTATGATTTTTTTATGACATAAATTACATAAAAAGTAAGTTTATTATTCATAATTGTATAAGAATATCAAAGAACTATTGTTGTCTATTTTCTAGAATAAAGAAAATCTATAAATCTACTTTCATAAGTGAAGGTTTTATTCAAATTCTAATAACTTCCTTTTAAAACAATAAACATTTCCAAGGGAGTCAAAAGTGTATGCAGTAATTGTAGTGTCAAACTATTGAACAGGTGAAGAGGCTCATCCCTTGTTCCCTGTTTAGGATGTGGTTTCCGGCTTTCTCTCTTCCAATCTTTTCACTATTCTCTTTTTTATCTTTTTCAATTGGAGTAGATAGACTAAACTATCGCCCGGTTTATACTCCACCCACGTCTATTGAACAGGTGAAGAGGCTCATCCCTTGTTCGCTGTTTAGGATGTGGTTTCCGGCTCTCTCTTTACCAATTTTTTCACTCTTACGTAGTCCCCTGCACATCAGTGGCGTTACCGCCTTTCTCGGGGTGATATGATTTTAAAAAAATTGTCCAAATGGTTTGTTTGTACAGCTTTCGGCTATACTTTTAGTAATTTTTGAAAATGAATGTTATTTTACGTGTAACAGAATGTAAGCGGTGTGATGTATAATGTAGAGTAGTGCTATGCGTTATGTATCGAACACGGTAAGCATGTTGTTAGGGTGTTCGTAGTTAATGTTACTGAGTGTTGGGTTTTTCGTTTTTGTTAATAAGGCTTCCATTATTTTTAGTCTTTTTTCATATGTGGATGATGCTATGATATTTCTGTTGTCGACGAGTATATTCCGGATAGGTCTCCGTGTGTGTTTAAATGAGATCGAATTGAGCTTCGTTGAGAGAGGTGTAGCGTGAGTCTTCGAGTCTGTTTCGTAGTGGTCTGGCCGATATAATTATTTACGAAATTAGGATAAAGTACGCAGCAATTCCTCAAAGAACACGTGAATTTGTAAATAATGTTGGTCCGTTGTAGTTTGAATCTCGCGGGTGAATTGTTGTTTTTGATGATGAGATTAGCTGTTTTTAATTTAGTAATATATATAACAATATTTTGTAGCGGATCGGAAATAATTAATTTTATTAATTAATTAATAACCATAACCGGAAAATCTTCTAATTACTATTATAGATCATAAGAGAACATACTAAGAGGAATTTTCCTTATCCTCCGAATATGAGCAAAGGAAAACGGAGGTGGTTAATTTTATTAACTAATTATTAACTGTAGCTGGAAAATCTTTATCTTTACAAAGAAAGCAGGGATGAAAAATAACATCTGGTATTTCACTATTATTGTAAACCCGGAAAGAAGAGAAAGAAAAGAGAAATGAATTTGTTTATAATGTCATAGAGTCGATTTCGGCCCACCCATAAAGACAAGTGTCATTCTTGGACCTAAAAGAAAGATAGATTCAATTGTTATTTATTTATTTATTTATTTATTTATTTATTTTTTTATTTTATTTTTTTATTTTTTTTTTTTGCTGGCAAAAGAATAGAAAAAGAAAACCAGAGAAAGAAGAAAAAGAAAGAAAATACTAAATTTGTTTCAAGCCACGAAACAATAGATGTCAGTTTCTGCCACCCAAGAGAAGGCTAGCATGGTCATTCTAAACATAAAGGAAAGATAAATTTAATTGTTGTTCTTTTTCTGGAATAGGAAAGGGAAATTTCATTTTGGGTTTGGATTGTCTCACTAACATGAATTGTGAAAGGAATTAAGAAAACACTGGTCCCGAATGGTGAAAAGAATTAGGATAACAAATATTTTGATTCCGAGTCGAAGTACTTTAGAGAAAAGGTATTTTCACTGACATTAGGGTGGGACTGATAAGGCATTATTGTCACTTGAAAATATAGGTGACTCAGAGAATGGATATTAAAAACAGGTGCGAAGAAATTGTTATCAGGGTAACAACGTCAATGGACCCTTGTCAACTTGTTTTGGGCAAAGACAGTTCAAAAAGGTTAATACTTGTTGTTTTAAGAAAACAAAAAAATCCCCGAAATTGTTTCGTGAGAAAGAAAATTTTGAGAGAGAAAATTCGGTTAAGTTCAGCCCAGAAAAGGGATATGGGGAGATGATGTCATAAGAATAAGATCGAGAGAGATTCCAGTGGTCCTGTGAACAAGTCCCGAAAGTGGGAGACGACTAACAATTGACGTCATAGAAAGAAAACTAATCCCATTGGGTAAACCACAGGCAACAACGAGTAGCAGCTAACCCCGGCATCCGATTGGTCACCGAGATGAGGGGTTAGACACCCAGCGACCGTCGGCCCCACACCATGGCATGGGCATAAATACAGGGTCCCGAGGGACCAAAATCAGTTGTTTCAGCTCGAGTGGCAGAGAGTTCGATTTCCCGGTCCAGAAACTTAATGACCAAAGACAGTTCCCAACCGAAGGAGTAAAGAGACAGAGAGATGATTGCCATGCCGTTGGGTGCCGACCGTAGAGAAGCCTGTCGCCAATCAACCAACCAGAGTTAAGAGACAGACAAGAAGAGAATTTTCAGACAAGTATGAAATTGCTAACTGAAAGAGAATAACCCAGAACTTCGGCAATTCCCGTAACATTCCGGAAAACCAGCAACAAGTTGACTAGACTTATATAACGAACTTAGACTTCTGTTCGAAGCAGCGAGCTGCGGCCAGCCAGATTCCTCGTTATTGCTTAGGAGAATAATTCGATTTACCTAAGAAACGTCCGTTCTGCTACCAGTTGATAGAAGCAGGGATGGGAAATTATTCAAGAGACTATAATCTGTATATAAAGACGTTATTTCACAACACTTCAGACGTCGGTTCACTTATTTCCTTTGATGTTACATTTCTTTCTTTTATTACTCAATTGTGTGCACACTTCCCGGTTTGGTTTAGTTCGACAGAGAGACAGCTAGTGAAAAACTCACGTGACTACCTTGTGATTAATCAACACAACGTGGGACAAGGGAGAAAACCGTGACAGAGTCAATCTACGACCAGCTGACTGGATCGAAACCAACAGCGACCGGCCGGATAGTGGCATATATAGATGATTAATTCATTTTTTTTTTCTTGAAGTCGACGGGATTTATATAATTTATGTCCTCAAAAGAAAAAAAATCATAAGACCACAGGAAAACATTACATAAAAAAACTTAACCTTCACGCCTTGTCTGACATTTTTTAATGAACCCTCCATTGTATATATTCCATTTTTAAACGAGTTCTTACGCAAGCCAGGTTTCTACCTTTCGGTGTCTTCGGGCGATTTATAATGATTGATTTTACTGTTATTTTTTTTTGTTATTGTTTTTGTTTTTTTAACGCTTACGTAACAGGGTTTTGTATGAACTCGCAATTATCAAAATTAGGATATATAAATATATAATTATATATAAACATATAAATTAAGATAGATATAGTTGTCTGAAGATCGCGTAGCGTTACAACTAGAGCCACAATACTATTTAATGTTGTTTATTATAAAAATATATTCTGAAAATGTTACCATCATTAGTTGATTAATTCCAGTTTTGTGAAAACATTAACACGATAAAATCTGACATTTGCAATGATTAATTCGATTTAAAAAGTACATGTTCTGTTCCAATGAGCCTTCTGCCACTAGGTAGCACCATTTTTCTGTTGCACTAAGAGACAGAAGATCAGATGTAGTTTATCGTCGTAATCATGACGCCTCATTGTGGAGGGCTGCAGTTGTCGTATTCCAGCCGACAAGGCGTGTAATATCAATAAAATTTAGTATTTTGTAATTGAATAAAGTGTTAATTTAAAAAGAAATATTATTATAGACCAATTGTCCTTAGACAAGCATTTTTTAGACAGGTTTCCCTTAGACCAATATTCTTTAAACGAATGTTCCTGAATCCGTTCTCTAATAGGTGTAGAATGCCTTTCGCGTTTATTGCTTTTTCGTGTTAATTCGTGAGTATATTTGTTGGAGTGAGTGATATAATTCAAATCCCACATTATTTTATCGAGTTAATTGATCTTTATGACATGATTAGAAGGGAAGGGATATTACCCTCTCCACATACACATGCACATAAGTGGATTGTTTAGGACTTTATAAAGAATTCATGGTATTATAGCAAATGGCTAGTAAAAATGAAATGTTTTGGTTAATGGATTATCGAAAAATATTTATTGCAAAAAATTACAAGTGTGGCACATGGTCAAAATGGGTGAGAGAGGAAAGCTGGTCTTCACTAGTCTTAACTTAAACTTAACTAGTTTCAATCATTGACCCATCCGTACATATAGTAATCCATTCACCAAAACATCACATTTACTCTTAGTCTTTGCATCAAAGTCACCAAAATGCCTTTTGAACTCATTGGAAATTATCAAATAAAAATTTAATTTGCAATTTTTCATGTACAATTTTTGGGGAAAGGGAAAAATACTAAACCCCAATGGTTTTTATCCTTTGAAAGTATATCTACAAAACTAAACAAAATTAAATTAAGTTAGTATTTGACCCCTCTACCTCACAAAAAATAACTGACAGAAATACTCAGTCGAAACATTGCAAAACTCGAAAGGAAAAAAAATCAGAAAATGTTTCGCACCTATCAGAAAACGGTAAGAACTAACACCTAATAGAGGGGAAGGATGGGTTAAAAAAAAATGAAAGGGGCTTGCATATCCTAGTTAACTTAATCTGAAACGGCCAAAAAAGTAAAATAAAATAAAAAGCAAAACTAAAAATTTAAACTGTCTTAAACCGGACTGTGTGATTACTAATGTCTTAGGCTAAAGATTCAAAAACCTTTTGCCTTAGGGGGCATCCAACAACAACTCTAGTTCAGCACCTTTCACTCTCACCAAACACAAAACACCCACTTTTCACCGAATTTTGATGAAGGGAGTCGCACTCTTTTGGAATATATCGAATGTTTGAGTCAGGGATTGGGACGAGCTAAGTTAAAGGCAGAATAATTGATGACCAGTTTTCTCCTTTCCCTAAATTTTGACCTTGTGACATATTTAATGTATTCTTCATTAAAAAAAATATTATTAATTAAACAAGCTAGCGTTACTGAGTTCAATCTTCGCTGAGAGCATCAATAATCTCGTTGTGTTGAGGTTGACTGCATTAAATAATCGCTATAGCTGTTTCATTGTCTTTTGTTTATTTAGCTTTTCTTAATTTAACATTTCTTTCTTTTCTTCCAGTTCACTCCTTGCCATGAGATTGCTGGGTCGGTCAAAATTGAAGCTGACCATCTTGCTGTTTCTTATTACAATCTCGTTGCTTCTTGGTCGTCTCACCATTTCTGGTCTCGCTTCCTATCAGAATTATATCGAACGACAAAAGCATAATGACCGGATACCCAGCATCAAATTGATTGACATTCCATACGAAGCAATCAGGCAGAACCAACATGACTATGACGCCGAAACATTTTCTCGTGTTAAACCGAACACGACCAACGCCAAAATCGCCGAATCTCTCGATATCATCACTAAGCAGATTGCCGATAAGAATATTAAAACAAAAAAGACTACGTCAAATGACGGAGTTATTACGGACAATACCGTCACTTTGGTTGTTAGTGGAAAAAGGTTAAAAAATCAGCGTCCTATTTTTGTAAATTCTACTTTTCCATTCCGGAAAGTATCTAATTCTTCTAAAGAAAAAATGATTGTGTTGGCGAAAACTCTAGCAAACAATAGTGACGTTCAACATGTGCACGTTGATGTAGTTAATAATGCCAACGTCTCTCTCAGGTTTCGTTTTAATGTGAGCAGCGGCCATTTTACTCAGGCTAAGACGGATGTGCTCAAGACGACGCTGAGTATGATTAAAAACAAGAAATCATCTACCCTCGCCGGTAACAAAAATGGGATCGACAAAGTAGACGATGAAATTAGCAGTACAGTAACTTCATCGTCAACAACCCCAAAACTCTTAAATCCGCATCCGTTCCAATTTATAATGGATGCTAATGGTTTATGTTCTCGCAAGGAGCCGCCTTTCCTTCTTGTTCTTGTAATGAGTATACATGATCATATGGACGTCCGGAATGCGATACGACAAACCTGGGGTGCCGTGGCAAAAGGCGGTTCTTGGCCAGGTCGTACTGTTGAAGAAACGGTTAAACTTGCTTTTTTGCTCGGTCTCCACCAGTTTCCCGAACGAGAGAGCCTCCTGGTGACAGAAAACGAAAAGTACGGGGATATAATTCAGGAGAATTTTGTTGATTCTTATTACAATCTGTCCATAAAGATGGTGATGGGTTTGAAGTGGGCGAGCCAGTATTGCCCAGGCGTTCGTTTCATTTTGAAAGCAGACGAAGATACGTTCGTTAACCTTCCACTACTTGTGGATATTCTGCGCCAACCGGAGACACCCAGGGATACTATAATTGGCCGAATCATGCCAGAATCTAAAGTTTATCGCGTAGGGAAATGGAGTGTCGATAAAAAGGCTTACGCGGGAAAGGTTTATCCACCTTATGCTGCAGGTAAGTATTAAAACTATGGAAGACTTTTAATATTCTTACCTTGCAGGGCAGCGAAAATGAAACACCGAGCGAAAATCGAACCAGGCGCAGTAAATTTTTGCTATTTTATTCTATCCATGATTTAAGAGAAACTCTTTATCAGGTTATGTGCTATATCCCCTATACGTCTTCTTTTCAATTTTTCCTGCGACGAATTTTCTAAACCTTCTTTCCTCACTATTTACCCTAGAAACCTCAACTCTTTCTAATTCCAAGTATAAGTTTTTTGTTTTCATTTTCTCTAAAACTTCATTATTGCTTACATGCTCAGTCCATGATATTCTCAGCATCCTTCTGTAGAACCACATTTCTGTTATTTATGTGATGAGATTTTTCCAGCATTCACTGTCATATAAGAGGACTGATATTACATTAATTTAATTATACCCTTTTCTTTGTTTATAATGAAATTTTCCTGTAGAAATTAAAACGTTAAGATAAAGAAAAAAACGCCGATAGATAAGTATGGATAAAGCATTAGCTGGTTATTTCCCCCCTAAATATTTCTTGTCATATTTCAGATGCGTGTAATATAGTGGAAAATTTGACAGTACATGAGCTTTTTGTATAATCCTCAATGTACCATTAAGTTTACTTTCATTTCTTTACAAAAAATGTATCATAGCATTGCGAAAATTCGTGCCCGATTGTCATTGTTAATATAAATTGATCGCAACTTGTCACTGGCGTTTATTTTGCTGAAGGAATTTTGGAAAGGAGTAGACATCAGAATTTCGACAACCAAACATTCCGAAGGTTTATTTGGATCGTGTCCCAGCTCTTCGTACTGTCAAAAATAGATTTCGTCAGGGTGATTTCATCAGGGTGATTTTGTCAGGGTGATTTTTAACCTAAACGATCAACCACGCTCCTGGTGACTATCCGATGTCGATGAAGATTCTCCACTTGCCATCATGGAGGATAAACGGAAAATTTCAACAGAAAAGATTGATAAGAGTTTAAAAATCGATATTTCAATTACCTTTCGCCATTTGAAGAGATTTGGGTTCAAGAAGAACGGCCGACTTAGGCAAATCGAAAATATGTCACTTTCCACCACAACAACGCAAGACCGCATGTTGCAAAACACATCTTGCAGAAGTTAAATAAGTTGAAATGGGAACCCCTTCAGCACCCAATGTATTCTTCTGATTTGGCTCCTTCAGATTTTCCCCTCTCTACAGGAGATTTTAAATGACAAAATGTTTGACAGTCACACGAAAACTACCTCACAGTCTTCTTCTAATAAAAAATAAAGCACGATGTTTCTACGAAAGTGGCATCAACAAGCTAGAGTTTGTTGATTCTGACATCAAACTACTTTTAAAAATATTAAACTCATTATCAAGGTTTTTCAAAATAAATAACCGGTATCAGTATACAAAATTAGTGGTTCTCAACTAGTGGAGAATTCGCCACTAGAAGGAATTTCAGGGATTAATGATGGGGGATTGGGGCCACAAATTGGTAGACTTAAAATGTTAACTCCCCAAGGCGGTACAACCCACACTATGCATCGGTCTGCGCAACTGAGAGGTAATGCAGAGTTTTCTTTCCGTTAGTTCTTGTGTTTTACCACTACAAAAATAAGCGATAAATATAAAATAAATGAAACACGATTGTACTACTAAAGTGGCTTCATAAGCTTGTAGAACGACAGGAGACAATTGTTAACAATGCTTTTTTTTTTCTTTTTCTTTTTTTTTTACAGCAAAATATCGTCAATGAATAATATAACTGCGGAGACAAAACCAAATGAACACTTGACAGAGTTTCTAAAACAGGAGTTATTTACAAAGCAGATTTACAATATACAAATGAACACAAAAATATATATAGGGTGTACTAAAGGGAATTAAAAAAACGTTGGTATAATCACAAATCTACATTCAAGCTAGAAATCCTTACAAATTGTACTAAACTAACTAAACACCTGTGGAAATTGAAGGAAATAATGGCAAAGAACTTTATGTAACGTGGAGCATATTAAAAAAAGGCCAGATCTTGCAACGGTGTTGATGTCTGCAGAGTGTGCCAAGAAGAGAAGTTAGCTATAGCATCATTCCCAGAACAAGAAAAGTTGCTCAATGAAAGGGCAGAAGTAATGTCCGGATGTAAACACATCAGAAAATATATTTTAGGGTCGTACAAATCCGGATGAAAATGTTTGCAATTCTGGACCAGCTTCTTTTATTTTAAAGTTTCTGTTATGCATTCCAAAAAGAGTTGGATGACCAGTTAATATAAAACGCCTGAAGATACCGAAAGGTTGAAACCAAGGAAGCTGGCTTCCGAAATATTCATATAGATAGATGTGAGTTATATATATTCATATAAATATATATATATATATAATGGATTCTCCCGTCGCGTTCAACGTATGAGGGTCCAACCTTTTTCCAGCAAGACAACCACACAGAGATTTGTTTATAGTGGTGAAGGCATTGTGTAGTACCATCCACACTTCTTGGAACTGCTGACTGCCACAAATCGCACGAACAGCAGACCTCAATTATTTAACCCATAATTGGAGGGAACGAACGGATTAATACCTTTCCCAAGGGTACCAGTGCGCAAGTGAATGCAGCGTGCTCGACTGTAATTGGAACTCGGCTCACCGATTTCCCCTTCCAAGCCGACATCCACCGCACCCCAGTGAATGCTGGTTTTCCCAAGTGGTCACCCACCTAAGTACTGACCAGGCTCAACTTCGGTGATCGAGCGGGAACCGGTGTATCCAACGTTACATGACCGTTATATATATATATATATATATATATATATATATATATATATATATATATATTGAAAATTATAATTATATACATACACTTTTCACACACACACACACACATATATATATATATAGCGGAAAAGGGAAGTTTTAGTTGACGTAACGACACCTACACACGAAAGTTAGAGAACGCTTAAATTTTAGCATGTTTTTGGCTATGTAATCTAACCAGTTTAATTTAGTTTATTTATTTCGATGTTTATATCACTTTTGTCATTAAGCATTCTACATTGTGTAAATATATCTGCCAAGAACGTTAAACTGCTCTAATAAATTCACTATGAAATGATAGACAGGTTTTCTATTATGCCATTGTAGGCTATTTAATAACAGTCAAGAGCCAGACGTGATAGACGCTTGGTCGATTAAGTCTCTTTCGATTCATGAGTCACAAGGGAGATTTTCTTGCAGTAGGTTGCCCAGTCTTTCTCCAGTAGACTAGTTGCTAACCGAGGCTACAGAACTCTGTCTATCCTGCTATTCAATCCATAGCTAGGATAGAAGAGATGGATATATACCTTTTCCAATGTACGAACACGACTGGAATTCGAACTCGGCTATCCGATTTCTGAGTCAATATTCATTACTTCACAACGTACATTTAATAACAATAGATGGAAACGTAAACAAAAAGAAAACAGTAACAAGCTTTTAATTTATTACTTAGGTAGAAATTCTCTTTATTAAAACTTAGTGGAATCTAAGAAAAATATTTTGTGAGAAATACGAACAGTTGACTCTGATGACATTCTTAAGTATCTCCTCATCAAACTGGCAGACTTTCAAACTTTTTTTTATCTTTTCATCCCAAGCAAGGCGAGACCGCCATTAATACGCAGGTGGTTACATTGAGAGAAATGACTGGGTACAGGGTGTGTCGAATAAAAGATGGATAAGGTTCAAGGCGATAGAAGATGGCAATTGAAGTTGCATTTAAATTTTTGAAGATTGTAGCTATCAGGGAAGCAAGCGAATGGAAGAGAATTCCACGGATGGGAAGTGCGCGAAAAGAAAATGTTAGAGTAGGGGAAGCCGTTGCATTGAACTATTTCAATTATAAAAGGGTGGGACCTAGATGGCAACCTAGTAACACGCTTAAGTCCATGTGGTCGGGGAACCAGGCAAAAAAGGTCCTCAGAGAAATTACCATGAAAATAGTTGTAGAAAAGACAGAGGGGAGCCACATCACGTCGGTGAGAAAGTGACTGAAATCGAGATGTCAAGGATCGATGACCTCGAGATTAACAGCAGGAGCACCTAATCAGATATGGTAACAGTATTCAATGCCTGGATAAATGGTAGATTTATAAATGTGCAAAATGGATTCTGATTCTAACGAAAAAAAAACCTGTTTAGCCCAACAAATTGACCCAAACTTCCTAGCAGTAAGTCAGTTAAGTGCCATGCGTGAAACGCGCTTGGGCGATCATGTCTCGAAAGAGACATGATTGACTGGGCAGAAGATTACCCCGCAGTAGGTTGCCATTGCTTTCTGCGGTAGACTGGTTGCCGACCAAGGCTATAGAACCCAATCTGTACTGCTATTTAACCCATAACTGGAAGGAAGAGACGGATTAATACCTTTCCCAGGGGTATTTGCGCGTAAGTGAATACAATGAATTCAACTGGAATTCGAGACATGATCGCCCAAATGTGTATCACGTATGGCACTTAACTGACTGACCCTATTACCCATTAAAATCTCAATGTTGTACATATATTTAACTAACAGTATAGCCCGGTGTTGCTCGGGTGTAATGAAAGCTTTAAAACTAATCCATGGTCCTGGAGCTCAGACTCTTTGGACGTTCGCACGAAAGACTAAAAAGCAATAGTTGTTTCCAGTTAAAGCGAAACCGTAGACTGAAAGAAAAATGAATGGATGTAAGTCAAATTTTGAAGTTTGCTGAGAATCGGATAAAAATTGTGAATTTGTATAAAGGACATACAGACAGATAAACAGACACACACACAGACATCTTGCCTTTTATATATATATATATTATCGATTTTCTGCACTATTGTAAGAACTGCAACCTTGAAACTTCTGAATATCGTTTCTTATGTCTTTGTCTATGAGTGTATCAAACTTGATTAAAATCGGACCGCTCCTTCTATAACCCGATTTTTTCGATTATCGATTTTCGATATTTATCGGGGGTATCTCGACACAAAACCTAGCTAAGAACACTCGCAGACGCTTATGGTACAACTTTGTAAATTTTCAAGAAAATCGGTTCAGCCGTTTCGGAATCTATAGGTAACGGACACACACACACACAGTTTCATTTATAAAATAAGTTTAGATTAAAATATTTAATTTTGGATGATATTAAAGAATTGAAATGAACGGGATGTTTAGCCATTGCGTGTTTCTTCTAATTACCGGTTCAATATTAATTTTCAGGGAAAGGTGTTTCACTCGACATACCTGGTTTTAGATTCGCTTAAAAATGAGCCTGCATGGTGAAAAAAATGACAAAAACTTAATAAAACAAAGTTTTAGCTTCAAAATATTTGTTATTATTAAGAGGAAAGGCCAAAGAATTCGATTATTAAATAGATTAATTTTTCTTAGAACGTTCAAATGTTTGGTTAAAAATCTGGTTTTCTTGCATCAATGGGTGACCATAAATTAGTATGGGAAAATCGAGCGTCTTTTTAATGGTAAAAATACATTGATTTGGAAATTCTTACAAAAATCACATAATTGTCGGATTTTAATGTAACTCTCAGGACTTATTCACAAAGAAAGGAAATTATTTCTTTTTTGAAACTCTAGATAAGTGTGTTTTTTTTGTTTTTGTTTTTTTTAAACATCTTTTATCCCTTCATCATTGATTTAATTTTATGACTTTTGAGAAATTCATTTTTATAGCACTTAATGCTTATACTTGGAGAATTTAAATCAGATTTTTTTCTTTTCTTTTTTTTTCTTTTTTTTTTTTTTTTTTTTTGTAAAACGGGATTCCCAGTTAGAGAAAATCTGCTTTTTGAATCGTAAAATAAATAATGCAATAAACGAAGATATTATTTAATTAGAAATGTTTTTTGTTGTTTTTATGAAAAACTTTTTGAACAGAATTACCTTAAGAGAAAAACAATTCGATGAATAATTAAACTTTATCAGAACTACTTTCATTTTTATAAATTTTGCTTAGAATAATTTATAAAGTTTTAAATCTTTTAAAATTCTGTATTAGATTGTAATGGTTAAATGATATTGTTATTAAGTAAAAAATATTTATAAACCATAAATGAAAAAGCTTACTACAATTCAGCGACCCCCAGTGATTTATTTACATATATATAATTTTTTTGTCTTTGTGTATAAATGTCGATTTTTGTAAATACAGACGCCTATATCATACAACAAGAGCGGTAATTATAGTAAATTTAAAATTTATTGCCAATTTTAACACATTTCCTTCACAAGGGTCTTTAGACTATAAAGCCAATATACCTAAATTTCAATAGATTATTAGATTACTTTGAATATTTTAATCAATTTTTAAGATAACCAGGTATTTAAACATTAAATTAAAAAAAACGTTCACATTGTATTCAAGAAATGTTTACAGTTATGGGCTTTTTGCGTTAAGCTATCGATAAATCTATAGACACCTCATAAAACCACCTACCCCCGTATAAACAATGATTTTTCTACCATATTTTAAACTGGAAGTAATATTTAAATATTAGTAAATAAATATATCAAACTGTTAATTCATTCTCTTGTTTACATGCAATAACTTTTGGAGATGACTAACTTCTTTGTTGTATTTACTTATTTCAGGTAACACTTACGTTATACCTGGTTCCTTGGCTCGCAAGTTGTACAAGGCATCCGAACGTCACCTTTACATCCACGTGGAAGACGCCTTTATCACTGGTCTTTTGGCTCAAGCCATTGGTGCTTCACATTTAGACATGCCCGGTTTTACCTGTCAGGCTGATTTCCCGCCGCAAACTTGTGACTTTGTCCTGGATTTAAAAATATCTGGTACTAAGGCTAATATGGGCCTCATGAGGCATATATGGTCGCAAATTAAAAAACTGCCAACCTGTGATGAATGAATATAATTCCAATACTTGATTATCCATCTACTGATCAGGGCCGCCACTAAAATTCCATGTCATCTAATCGCATTATTATGAACTTGAAAACTCCTTTACGAGTCAAGCAAGAATTAAATATTAACACAACTAAAAATGTCTTTTGCCCAATGTTGGAGTCTTAATTTACAGAAAGTTGTCTGTTTTCGGTAAATTTGTTTCTTTGCCGCGTATTGGTCAAATGTATTTTTTCAACAACTCAAATGAATGAAAGCAAAGCCTATGGATATTAAAACTTACGTGGAACAAAAAGAAGAAAAAATCTTGGTTCAAATTTAAAACTTGATTTTCAAATTGCTTCAACTGGTAACTACTGATTTTTCTGATCCCGGAGCTGAAAAGTCCTTTTTCTTACATTCCTTTTTTTCTTATTTTTTATTTTTATTTCATTATTGTTTTCTCATTTGGATCATTAGGCGATGTATGGAAAAATTCATTTTACTAAATAACTCGTATCTGGTAAATCTTGATGTGCATTGTGGTGCAGAAAAATCGGGAGCCGAGTTCGAATCCTGGTTGAATTCGTTGCATTCACTTACGCGCAAATATATTTGGGAAGGGTATTAATCCATCTCTCTCCCTCCAGCTATGAGTCAAGTAGGAGTCTTCTATAGCCTTGGTTGGCAACCAAACTACCGCAGAAAGTAATGGCAACCTACTGCGGAAAAATCCACTGCCCAGAAGACATGATCACCCAAGCGTGTATCACGTATGTCACTTAACTGACTGGTAAATCTAATATTACGCAAAATCGAGATCAAATTTCATGATGATGTTTTTTCAGAAATTTTCCATACTGATGTGCTTTTCATTTCATAGAATATTTTTCATGTCCAAGCCGTATTCACCCTGGTCGGGGGTTGAGCCGGCTTTCTCCCCGATGGAGAAAGTTTCATTGGGATTTGTTTAAGGGGAGGGTTCCAAGTCCTTTCCTGTTATCTAATCCATAACTGGAGGGAAGGAACAGATTAATACCTTTCTCAAGGGTACTTGTGCGTAAGTGAATGCAGGGTGTTCAACTGGAATTCAAACTCGGCTCACCGATTTCTTTTACCGAGCCGACATCCACTGCACCACAACGCAAATCCGTCAATAAACACTTACAGCACCTGGTATTCCCAAGCGGTCACCCATCTAAGTACTGATCAGGCTCGACGTTGCTTAACTTCGGTGATCGAGCGAGAACCGGTGTATTCAACGTGATATGACCGTAAGCAATATTTTTAATGGCCTGTTCTTTCAAAACATAGGTGATCATAACTGTCCATAGATTCCTTTTATCAGCTGAGCCCTTGTCATGCCTTCTTGGGAAAGATAATGGAATGGTTTCCCATTGCCTTCTCGATGATTTAAAATTTAATGTTTTCTTTCTCTTGCAATGGTTGCTATCTATGCTAGAGAGTTATGTCTACTCTGTTATTTAACCCGTAACACGGTTATTGGATATTATAACAGACGATAATTTCTGTGAATTCTGTTCAAATGAGGTTGCTATGAAAATCAACAATTCTTTAGAAAAAACTCATTGAATAACACTATAAAAAATAAAGCAACTTTTGATAGTGTGTGATAATGGTTAGAATCGCATCCAAATCTATTTTATTTCCAAATATCTTCAACTTAACTTGAAATCCGGACATATCAATCGATAGTATAATTAAATAGGCAAAAATCAAAGCTAATATATTTCTTTTAAGGTTAAATTCTTTTCTTTTGCAGTACTTTTAAGGTTTTTTTTAAGCATTAATATTTATCAATTACAAATATGTATTCTTTACGGGAATTCACGTAATTAAGGATTGTCGTGTTTCTTAAAAATGCTTTGAAAAGCGAATCTTTTTTGTTCCTCACATTTATCTGATTTATTCATACATACCTTCACAGAAATGATGCATAATCAAAATGTAAATTCAATATCGTTGAAATATCACTACCTGCCAGGTTTTTCTGACTAATCAAATTTGTCTCGCTTGAAAACGAGGCAGGTTACAAAATTGACGCCTCGTCCTTGGAGGTTCCAACTCCCGGACAGTACTTTTCTATTGCACTAAAAGAGAATGTCGTAGGTCACTCAGATGCCTGTGATGCAGAAGGTGCGGCGGGGCAGTTTATTTCTCGCTTATATGTGTGTGTGGGGGTTGTTGATGGATTAAATTAACGCTGTGCCATTTTTGTCCTTGGGGTTAGAAATTGCAGTATATATAGTGTTTGAATGTTCGTCTCTCAAGCAGTGTCTCCTCATTGCACTAAGGGAATAATTTCAGTGGGTAATCCCTAACGTCTGTAGCAAAACTTAGCTCGACTGTGTAGTTTTAACTATTATTCGCGCGCGCGCACACTCACACATGCACACACACGCACACACACACAGACGCACACACACATACCCGCGCGCACACACACACACACACATACACACAATCCCATCATAAAGTGATCCTGCCATATTTTCCTTTGTTAGAAATTAAATACCTGTTCCCTGGATTTTGAGCTTCGAGACAAGGTATTTGTTTATATTTTTGAAATGAGGATCGAACTCACTTCTCAGTTGTAATAAGTTCAGCGAGACATGCTTGTTAACCATTGCAACACATCGAGGTACCCAAAGTTGATTTTATAGGCGCCGCTTAAATTTGACACTAGGCCAAAAGTATAGGGTACCCAGTGAGGATCGGGCTCACTAAATGATTTTTAAGCGTAGTTTAGATGTGGTGGCACAAGGCCGAAATTATGGGACACCCAGTGAGAATCAAATTCAATATTCAGTCGTAAATAATGTGGCAAGGCAAGCTTGCTAACCATTACACCACGCCGAGGTTCCTAAATAAGGCATTGTAACTATTTTCACTATTTACATCATTCAGGCTGTTGTCCTCATCTTTATTTCCATATTGACGACGTTTCGGCCGTTATACACTTTGACCTTCTTCAGCTGATAGGCGTTGAAATTTTTAACTGAACCCTTTGAAGGAGGGATATTGCAGTATCCCTTTAGTTACTCAGCTTTCCAAGTTTTTTCCCCCCAAGAACACATGACCCAGTAGATAAAAGCGTTGGTTGACTAATCTAAACAGTGACTTGACAGAAAGTGTTGTGAGTTTAATACCTGGCCACTGAAGATGGTCGGGGCGTACAACTTCTGAAACGTCGTGAGTATGACAATAAATATGAAAACAAAGATCCGAACAATCTAAATTGTGTAGAGACAAGTCATTCATTTCTAATCCCTAGAGATTAAAACTTTGAGGTTGCATCTTTCCATTGCACTAGAAGGGTTATATTTAGTAGGCAAACTCTGAAGCGTGCAGTAGTAACCGTGAGGTCAGAATATGAAATATATTTGAGAAATTTTTGATCTTGCAAATGGCGGCATTTAAGTATTAAAATCTCTTTTTCACGCCATACGTCCTCAGATGACGTTTTTGATCAAATTCGTACTTCGCTGATAGCTCATTGTATTTATGTTTGTTTATATATATGTGTGTGCGTGTGTGTTAACTGTTTCTTCTTTTTCATTATCAAAATCTATAACAAAAACAAGGTAAAAAAAAAATCCTGTTTTGTGGAAAGCAAATGTGATATAAAATCGGTAACAGACAAAAATCGTTAACGCTGAAAGTTAATAATAAACGAATATGAATGTCTAATTATCTTGCAAAATATAAGCTATGTTTTAATTAAAAATATCTTAAAGCTTCAAAAAACGATTGCTGAAAAGGCTAATAAAATTGTTAATAATTTCTTTATTTACTCATTATTTCGTTTACTTTTTTCTTTTTTTTTTCTTTTTCCGCAGGTAATTTTCATTTGAGGATCAAATTAGACCATTTTCTTAAACCCTCAACTACAAAATAAAATTTGTATTTATTATTATTATGTCATTTTTCATCATATTTCGATTTCTGCTATGGTCGCACTACCTACCAAGTCTGCGAAAAGACCTAAGGCAGGACGTGGTGTGTTGTTATGGCTCCATTTCATGCTTTTTCTATCTCCCTAGCATTACATAAACAAAGTTCTCCTTAGAGTGTGGGCTGTACTTAACAAGACAATTTTTTGTATATCTCTTAATTTGGGGTTTCCAGGGATTCTTTCAATGTGTTGTTTTGTTCCATTTTTTATCATTCCTAGTGCACCCACTATCACTGGCACGATTCTTGTTTTCAATTATTATTATTATTATTACTATTATTATTAAACAGTATAAAGCGAAATAAGAGACTGTTGTGATCCCGTCTGTTAGATTTTGTCATCAATGAATAAAGTCATTAAATAATTATGATTATTTCATTTACTGAGAAATTAAACAATAATGATTATAGTTATACGCAGTACAAATTCCTATGTAAAACCGGTGGGATTCTTTGCTTTTACTTTTTCTTCCAAAATTAACCGTGGAAAATTCTTGACGGAATTTCTTCCTTGTTCGAGAATTCATAATTTGGAAAAGACAATCATCAAAATTAAAATGTCTTCCGTTTTCAATATTGTTTGCCTTAAAGAACATTTGCTGCCTCAATACAGAAAAAATAAACAAACTTGCATAGGGACTCGTTAATACATTTTCATTACAAACGATCTTCTGGGTGCAAGTTATGAAATGTGTTTGTAAATAATCAGAACGGTTAACGTCTTGACAGCCAGGGTCAATTACGAAATTTGACGTCCAACACTTACTTTATAATGGCCAACTTAGGCTATAAAATTGTGTTGATTTATCATTTCAGCTTAAGTTTTAACACATCTTCACACTAAAAGTATCAGTGCGAACAAACTCGTTATTCACGCCCGATGTTGAAAATGTAACAGAAAATGACAATTACGCGATAATTCGTAGTTAGCGTCATAATACAAAAAAAAAAAAAAAAAAAACTGCCAACCATGAGTTATCTCATCGTCAGCAGCCAATGAGTTAAATTCAAAACGTTAGACCAGTAATCGTTTCAATATAGGTACTTTTTTTAAAACTGTATGGAAAACTACACACACGTTCACTTATTTCAAGGAGCGATGGGGAAATTGTCGCCATATTATGTTTTTAATTTCACACATGCGTGTTTGTTTTTGATTTTGCTGGCTGCAGAGTATACTAAAGTCAATTGGGAATCGACCGTGAGAAAAAGACCACCATGATGCAATTCGCTCCACCAGAAATTTGGAAACGGCATGCTGTAGTGCCTAGCATTCGTACCGGAAGACCAATTATGAATATTTCAGAGTGTTTGGGTATCAATCTGAGGACAGTGCAGAGGATTCAGAAGATGTTGGAGGAGTCTAACGTTGATTATGAAGGTATTTAGAGTGATCACTAGCGATGGCAACGTTATGCTTCCATTCATCTTCCCGCAGGGCCTCAGAATCAGTACGAAGGCCTACATCAAGTGACTTGAGGACGTAGTGCTTCCCTAGATCAAGTGGGTGGCTGCTGGAAAACGCCATGCTTGGCAACAAGACTCTGCACCATGCCACTCAAGCAGGAGAACATAGTCATGGTTGCCAGACAATTTCTGAAACTACATCCCTTACATCTCGCTATCTAACTCCACAAACCCCCTTGATTATTATATGTAAGGAGCATTTGAAAGAAAGACTAACAAAACTCCTTGTAACACCAAAGATGGAATGTACGCAAGGATTATGGCAGCATTCACCAACTTAAACAAGGAGTTGTCCAAAAGAATTTCAGATTCCGAAATCGTCTTGAGGCCAAAGTTGAAGCCAAATGGTGATTTTATTAAATAAATTTACTCTGTTGTATTTTAAGATATTTTTGTATAATTTTTTTAACTTTGTTATTCATCGCAACCTGTATGCTTGCAGTTGAAAAAAAAAAGTAAGACAGAAAAGAGAGGTTGGAATAATGAAACTATGTTCATTTATTATTAATTCCAAGATGCAAATAGACTATGCCAGACAGGAATATTCAATTCACTGATGTATTTATTATAACCACATATCAACATATATGTACAAACATATAAAGAAAGCCATAACCTACAGACAATGGTTACGCATTAAAAAATTTGTTCGGTTCCCAATATACATACTATATATATATATATATATATATATAAGACAAAAATTTCGATATTTAAATCCGTTGGAAAGCCATTTCTAAGAGGAAATCCTCGCTTCTTCAGTAACGGCGAAACGAAAATTTTATCTACTCAAATTCAAATGTTTTAAAAGATTTTATACCGGTAGAAGTAAAAAAAAAAATCATCCATACACAGGAAAATAAAATGGGGTGGGATTAACAATTTTTGAATTTAAGGAAGTTAAAAGAGGAAAGCAGACAGATACCTATTTAAACTTATTTATAAATGGAACTTTGTGTGCGTGTGTGTCTGTGTCTGTGTGTGTCCGTTACCTATAGACTCCGAAACGGCTGAACTGATTTTCTTGAAAATTTACACAGTTGTACTATAAGCGTCTGCGACTGTTCTTAGCTAGGTTTTGTGTCGAGATACCCCCGATAAATATTGAAAATCGATAATCGAAAAAATCGGGTTATAGCAGGAGTGGTCCGAATTTAATCAAATTTGATACACTCATAGACAAAGACATAAGAAACGATATTCAGAAGTTTCAACGTTGCAGTTCCTACAATAGTGTAGAAAATCGATAATATATATATATATATATATAAAAGGCAAGATGTCTGTGTGTGTGCCTGTTTATCTGCCTGTATGTCTGTATTTTTTTCAGCCCTTTTATTTTAGTTTTTGCTTCGGGTTTGGCTCTAAGTAGGTATAATTGTAGTTCTTAGTCTCAGCCATAATACCATTTACTCAGAGGACTTATTTAACCTTCAAAATTCAGTTTACGACGAAAAACCTTATTTGATATCGATACCAGAAAATCAAAATTTGACTTACATCCATTCATTTTTCTTTCAGTCTACGGTTTCGCTTTAACTGGAAACAACTATTACTTTTTAGTCTTTCGTGCCAACGTCCAAAGAGTCTGAGCTCCAGGACCATGGATTAGTTTTAATGCTTTCATTACACCCGAGCAACACCGGGCTATACTGCTAGTGTTTCATATGAGAAGACATACCCCTCCTCTATACAAGAGTCAAGAGTTTAAAAGTTAAAATTTAGCCATGTCGGAGGGATAGAAGTGGTAAAGGGAAAAAGAAAAAAAAGGAAAACAGTGGGGAAGGGTTGATTGACTAGGAAGTAACCTTTGAAAATTTATTTTTCTCACAGAAACAAAAGAAAACTGTTGACATCAATGCTGAAAAAAACATTGAAAAATTTACCAAAGAGATTTTAGTTTAAATAAATAATGTTTGGAACAAATGTTATAGAAAAAATTTGGACATTCAAATTTAAAAATAAATCTTAAATTTCAAATTCACGAACATAATTTACTTAAATATCTAAAGGATATTCGCAATTCACGATTTAAATTTAATTTTAATTATTTTTAAATTTTAAGAAACTAAATTTGAGGCAGTTTGGTTTGAAAGGAACCGAATTATTTTATATATTCTATAGAGCACCGCTAAAATTTAACCAAAATTAATCTTTTTGTGTAAATTAAAATGTACTATAAATTTATCATTAAAAATAAAAAAAATATAAATATTCATTTTTATTTTAAGGTGGGTTCATCAAAGTTATATATATACATGTACACACACACATATACATACACACACATACACACACACACACACACACACACACACACACACACACACACATATATATATATATATATATATGCATATACCTATGTAACACATACATACACACATACATTTTAACACATTTGAATTTGAGTAAATAAAATTTTCGTTTCGCCGTTGATGAAGAAGCAAGGATTTCCTCGTAGAAATGGCTATCCAATGAAATTTTTGTTTTATTTTTTATATTTGGTTCTGTAAATAGAATGCAATATTTGCATCGAGCCCTCAACCTTGATCAATTTTAATACTAATGAAATGAATATTAATTAGGATCGGGTTTTTGCGATTTACCTATCTGATCATTTTTTGGATTTAAAATATAAACAATATATATATGTAAATATAAATCATTTTCACAAACAACATTCAACATTGCCTGATGACGAGATTATATCTCGAAAGATGAAATTTTCCGCGTCGCAATGTACTTTTAATTCATAATTATATATATATATATATATATATAGATAGATAGATAGATAGATAGATAGATAGATAGATAGATAGATCGGAATCCGACAAGATGAATAAAATAAGTAAAGAACAAGTAGGAAAAATCTAACATGCTTCACTTTAACAAGCTTCTTCAGAGATTCATTAAAGACGAATGTTTTAAAAATTTAAGAGACAGTATATTAACTGAGGTATAGTTTCATTGGTCAGATACGTGTCTCGATGTATAAAGCAATGAAGAATATTCAAAGTAAAAGAAAAACTTGTGTCTGAGGGTGACTTACTCGACAAAATTAGAAATATTAATATGACTAACTTAGCTATAGCAAGTTTGGATATAAAATCACTCTATACTAACATACAGGATAAAAAATGTTTTAACATTCTTAGAAACCATCTCAAAAGTTCCAAAGTAAAGCCCCCCCCTACCTATCCAAAAAATCATTAAAAATATGCACATTAAACATTAACCATTGTTATTTCTCTTTTAACAACACGTTTTATAAACAAAAATTTATCTTACCTATGGGGTCTTCTATTAGTCGTGTTCTCTTTTACCGATTTCTAGAATTCTTAGAATCCAGTTCTTTCAAATAGATTTATTACTAGCAGTATAGCCCGGCGTTGCTCGGGTGTAATGAAAGCTTTAAAACTAATCCATGGTCATGGAGCTCAGACTCTTTGGACATTGGCACGAAAGACTAAAAAGCAATAGTTGTTTCCAGTTAAAGCGAAACCGTAGACTGAAACAAAAATGAATGGATGTAAGTCAAATTTTGATTTTCTGGTATCGATATCAAATAAGTTTTTTTTCGTCGTAAACTGAATTTTAAGTCCTCTGAGTAAATGGTATCATGGCTGAGACTAAGAACTACAATTATACCTACTTAGAGCCAAACCCGAAGCAAAAACTAAAATAAAAGGGCTGAAAAAAAAAATACAGACATACAGGCGGATAAACAGACACACACCCAAACACCTTGCCTTATATATATATATATATATATATATATATATATATATATATATATATATTATCAATTTTCTACACTATTGTAAGAACTGCGACCTTGAAACTTCTGAATATCGTTTCTTATGTCTTTGTCTATGAGTGTATCAAATTTGATTAAACTCAGACCACTCCTGCTATAACCCGATTTTTTCGATTATTGATTTTCGATATTTATCGGGGGTACCTGGACACAAAACCTAGCTAAGAACAGTCGCAGACGCTTATAGTACAACTGTGTAAATTTTCAAGAAAATCGGTTCAGCCGTTTCGGAGTCTATAGGTAACGGACACACACACACACACACACACACACACACACACACACACACATACACACACATAAAAATTCCATTTATAAATAAGTTTAGATATTTTATTTTACCCCCAGGACACCAACTTATTAAACTTAGTCACAAAACTCAATACGTTAGAACTCACCATCGAATTCACATATGATATTGAAACTAACAATTCTTTACCTCTCCTTGATATTTTATTAATACGTAATAACAATAAATTAGAATTTAAAGTTTAGCGTAAACCTACCAACAAAAACAATCTTATTAATTTCTATTCCCACCACAACCAAAGAATTAAATCTAGTTTGATTGTAGGTTTCTACCTTAGGGCCCTCGGAATATGCAGCCCTAATTACTTATCTAATGAAGAGAAATATATTAAACAAACATTTAATCTTCTCCACTACCCACACTATTTCATCCTCAACGCCAAAAAACATGCTTATAAAACAAAAACCAAAAACACAAAAATACCACCCAAAATAACACAGATTTTATAATCCGACCTTCCAACAACTTTTGATATGAACTCTCAAACAAATTAACTATCCCAAACACTAGAATCGTTACCATCACCTCCAAAACTATTGATATTGTCAGATTAAAAAAGACATCGATTTGAATGCCGGGATTTACAAAATACAGTGTCTAGAGTGCAATAACGTATATATAGGGGAAACATCACGAAATCTTAAAGCGCAGATCTACGAACATAAAAAAAGACTTATGTTTGGACATACCTTCCAACTTATTTGTATTACATCGAAATAACATAGGACACAATTTTGATTTCTTAAATGTCAGTTTAATTAAAAAAGAACATAACCCTTTAAGGAGGAAGTATTTTAAAAACATACTAATAACATTAATACCAACTAAACCTTGACTTAGAGAGAGACAAAGATACAGTAGGAGAAATGACATTTAAGTCTGAGATAGATAGATAGATAGATAGATAGATAGTGGCTCGCTTCTAGATTTCTTGCATATATATATATATATATATATATATAGAGAGAGAGAGAGAGAGAGAGAGTTAAGCAGTACATCATAATTTACACTGGCCTTAATCGTTTGAGAAATCGTTTTAAAAATATCTATCTTCCGGCAGGAATCGATTTGCATACTCTCAACACCGGGGAGATGCCGTCTTCAGACCACACGTGTCTTACCACTAGACTACGTAAAATTTCATGGTAGACAAGATTCAATTTAACCTTTATATAAATATTCCCCTGATTCCTTTTATCGAACGATTAATATATGCTCAGATTGTATCGTATGCAATCAAACTCAACCGAAAACAATATTACGGAATTATACGGAAATTTACGAAACTGGCATGAGCCGAGATATTGGATTTTTTTTTTTGTTTTTTTGTTTTTTTTTTTTGTTTTTTCAGTGAGGTGCGATGATAGAGCTGTGCAATTTTCCACACATTTATTTTAACTCTTCTTAAAAATAACTACATTGTTTCTTTCCAGAAATATATGCCTAATTTTTTTTTACTCCAAGCTCACTATCAAGTCGGACAGGAAAGAAGAGAACGCCTTTCATTTCCCGTTTCTTTTAGATTATTGGACTCGATGACGTCGAAGAGTTATAAACAAATGGCATTGCTTTCAATAAGAAAAACAAAATCAATATAAAGTCAGCACTAATTTAGACAGCAAACTTTCACTCAAAGTTTTAATTCTTTGTATTATGAAAAATAGAAAAAAAAACTTTTAAATCTAAGGAGCCGCAATATGAGTTGAGTTAAAGTGAATGATGATAAGTGTAAGCAAACATTCAAGATTATCAATGCACTTTTATAAAAGCAATCAGAATCGATATTTATTAATCAATATTACATTAATTGTGGCATAAGGCCAAAAGAGGGCTGGGTTGAGGTTGGTCAACTCTTTCTATCCTATACCTAGCTAATCAGATTCACGACCCAATCACTCATAC
Organism: Ascarosepion bandense; assembly: GCA_037127315.1. Taxonomy (NCBI): domain Eukaryota; kingdom Metazoa; phylum Mollusca; class Cephalopoda; order Sepiida; family Sepiidae; genus Ascarosepion; species Ascarosepion bandense. Next base: position 2,796,703 of record JBBBDQ010000266.1, read on the forward strand.
AATTTCTTCATTCACCACAAGAACCCATCCATCATCTCCCAATCCACTATACACCACAATGCCACATATTCACAGGGGTACCTAAAAAAGAGGCAACAAAACCCATGGCATAAAAACTTCGTTCTATATACAATAATACAAAAATATCTTTAAAAATTTAATGATAAAAAATAAAAAGGAGAGGGATGAAATGCCCAACTATAATATCAAATATAAAAAAATCTTAAAACTGAATTACAGATGTTAGTAAGACCCTTCTACTCCACAAGAATTCAGAGTGGCTGATGTATTCCGCCAAACAGCGAAACAAGTAGCACAGTCGATAAGGGAGAGGGAAAATATAAAATAAATAATGGAATGGGGAAAATCAAAGACTGACCCAGTCAAGATGAAAAAAGTAGGGCCAAAAACAAACTGTAGAGATTGGGAATCTCGACTTGGGTCATAACAAAAGAGTCGAGAAAAGGCTTGGAACAAATTCACTCACATTAACTAGGGACACAAAAGAAATCTAACTTTACCAGGGTAGGCATTGCAGGGAACGCCCAGTTGTATCATAAGGGACTTAAAAAAGAAAATCATGATTGGCCACATTCACAAGACCTTGCTGCAATTATCCACCTTTTGCTGAAATCAATCGAATCAAATGCTTTCTATCAGATCTAATCTTCATCTTGAGCTGATGCTCAAAAAATCTAATCAGATGCTGATAAGAATAACGTTCATATCGCAAGATTCCCATCATGCGTGACGTCCAAATCACCACTTTTGCTACGGTCAGCAACGTCAGAAATATCCCTCGTTTCCACCCAGAATACGGGAGCGACACATTATCACACGCGTACGCGAGATCAATGGACACGCGCGACCCCGCTCTAGGTACCTAACAACAAGCCAGAAGACTTGCCATGGTTAATTCTGGCTCTCGTCACTTTCACGTACCGCTCAAGCGCTTTTTGTACCACCTCAATGTCGTCTCGAGACAACACAAACATGGATACATCATCGGCATACGCAGGAACCCTTGCTCGAGCCCCACCAAGGACAGTGAATTCGCGTAGGGCAGGACTGCACGCCCTGTCCCTTAGCCGACGAAGGAGAGTCTCCAACGCCAAATCGTAAAGTAGGGGCGACCACGGGCAACCCTGACGAACCGACCAAGACAGCGCAAAAGCGCCTGGCCATTTTTCGTTTGCCTGTACCACAGCACTTGGGAGGGATACAGTAGGATGATCCACTTGCAGAAGTCGGCTTTGAATTCAGCAGCCTACCAAATGCCTTGGACTGATCCAAATTAATGTGCGACTCGCTCGTCGTCTTTTACACTCTCTATGATCCTATCGATCAAGTGCAGGTTGCTCTGAATTGTTCGACCCTTCACAGCATGTCTGCTCGGATCCCAACAGAATCTCGGCAACTGACTGCAAACGTTCCGTCAGGATCTTGGCCAAAATCTTTAACTCTGTGTTTAGTAGAGTTACGAGCCTATAATCATCTAAGACCATCCTAACACTCTTGAAATTTTTCAACAGCGTGATCACATCCCTTAAGATCCGGTCGGGCACAGAGCCCTGCCGGAACCAATTGTTAAATACCACCATCAAAACCGGTACTAAGATGTGCGACAGCCTTAAGTGCAATTCATAGGGTAGGTCATCAAGTCTCAGTGACTTGCCTCTGCCGACCCTCTTCAATGACAGGTGATCTTCGCCCTCCGAGACCTCACCCTCGCAGCTAGTGATTCAGTCGGCGAAACTCCTCATCACGGAGACCAGGCTCCTTGGCAAAGCAGCTTTCGAAATGCCACAAACGCTGCGCATATATCGTCGGTTGACCTCAGATTACGCCCCTACGGGGTTTCGACCTCTCGAATATATTGATGGCCACCTCACCCGATCTCTTCCTTGCGCAATTCTGCGCCCAAGCTCATGGCTTCGTTAGACATCTTGTTTAATCTATGCCTAATTATCTGACCCCGTAACGCTTGCTAGACAACTGATCCAAGGCCTGCCTAGCTAATGCTATCTCTTGAGGATCCCCTCCCTGCTTCTGCCCGGGACAGACTAACTTTAAGTGTCTTCACCTTGTTAGCCTTAGCTAGATCGAGTTGACGGCTATAGTTAGCAGTGAAAGACCTAATGCTATCCTTAACTCTCTGTTAAACCACCATCTGTTACCGGAAGTCCAGCTTGTCCAGTAAAAATACGTTGAACTTCCAGTGTTCAGCTAATCTGGGCCTACGATGTAACGCCATGCGGGCACAAACGATTTTGTGATCCGAATAACCTAACCAGTAGAACGTAGGCCTATTTAGCAAATCTAGATCGACCCTTCTCACTAAAATTTTATCCAGGTAGATTGCTGCTTTGTAGATGGCCAACTTCCGCAAGCTCCCAGCCCCCTATCTAAATTGGGGTCCAGGATGACATTCCAGTTCCTTTGGGAGATTTTAAAACGTGTATTTTGCGCCCGTCCTCAAAATATATTTTTGTTTGATCGATTTGTTCTTTTTAAATGCAAATTATAAAACCGTATTACATCCAATTGAAATATACTGTTCTAATCAAATTATTCAACACAGCTGTGATTTTATTTTTTTCTTACAAGGGATCGAACTCACTTCTTCGTCTCATTATGTGTCCAGGAATTTCAACTATCTTTTCTTGGTTCTGAATATAAGTGTTCTTTCTGTTGTCATTTTATTTAAAACCTTCTTATTGCTTACTCATTTCATCCATGGAGTTTTCATGATCTTTCTGTAGAACCACATTTCTGCTTCTTCTAGTATTTACTTCGTCCTTAGGGAAATTGTCTAACATTGACCACCATATAAGAGGATGGCTGTGACATAGCAATCCAGCACTCTTTTCTTTGTTTCTAACGATTTTACTTTGTTTGCTTAGTTTTTGAAATGCTTCTTTCGCTAGTCCAATGTGTGTTCCTCGTTTGTTTCCTAGATATCTAAACTTGTGCACCAGCTTCTTTATATCTCCAGTCGTTGTGGTACAGTGGATATCGGCTCGGAACGAGAAATCGAGGAGCCGAGTTCGAATTCCAGTTGAATCCATTGTATTCACTTACGCGCAAATACCCTTGGGAAAGGTATTAATCCGTCTCTTCCTTCCAGTTATGGGTTAAATAGCAGGACAGATTGGGTTCTATAGCCTTGGTCGGCAACCAGTCTACCGCAGAAAGCAATGGCAACCTACTGCGGAATAATCTTCTGCCCAGTCAGTCATGTCTCTTTGGAGACATGATCGCCCAAGTGTGTTTCACGTATGGCACTTAACTGACTGACTTAGTTTGCACAGTGAAATGTTTCTCTTGCTGATGACCAGACTGTCTTCTTGCAGTTGTTGGTTAGTCTTTTTCTCTCTTTCTTCTACAACCCTGTTCAAGAGGTCCTGTAGTTTCCTTTCCAAGTCGGCCATCACTACAGTGTCATTTGCGTACCTTATATTATTACGATTTGAATTCCCTACTCTGCAATACCAGTTTGTTAAGGCACCGAAATCTGATAAAATAAAAAGGTGGATATGTTTTTGTTTTTTTTATCATATCACCCCAAGCAAGGCGATAACGTCACTGATGCGCAGGGGGCTACGTAAGGGTGAAAAGAATGGAAAAGAGAAAACCGAAAACCACATCCTAAACAGGGAACAAGGGATGAGCCTCTTCACCTGTTCAATAGACGTGGGTGGAGTGTGAACCGGGGGATAGTTTAGTCTATCTACTCCAATTGAAAAAAAAAAAGAAAAAAGAAGAGTGAAAAGATTGGAAAAGAGAAAACCGGAAACCGCATCCTAAACAGGAAACAAGGGATGAGCCTCTTCACCTGTTCAATAGACGTGGGTGGAGTGTGAACTGGGCGATAGTTTAGTCTATCTACTCCAACAGAAAAAAAATAAAAGAAGAGAATGAAAAGATTGGAAAAGAGAAAACCGGAAACCGCATCCTAAACAGGAAACAAGGGATGAGCCTCTTCAACTGTTCAATAGATGTGGGTGGAGTGTGAATCGGGCGATAATTTAGTCTATCTACTCCAACTGAAAAAAATAAAGAGAGTTTTCTATTAATATTTTCATGGTAGCTTTTCTGATGAACTTTCCGCTATGACACATAGACTTTATGAATTTAAGAGCAGTACTAGATTGACTGCAAGGTCTCATCATTTTATAGCCGAAATATCTCGATGTAAGTTCTATGCTAACAGTTTCTCCTCTCAGTAAACTTTGATCTTCAAAAATTTAAATACAATTTCAATTGTTGTGTCTTCTAAATTTCTATTTTTTTACTTTCCCTCCTTAATAATGTTTTCTATTTCTCATATTCTCTTATATAAAATAAAGTCTTGCATCTTAGTGGATTTATTACCTTACTTGGGGCATAATAATAAAAAATGTCATATTTTGATTGAAAGAATTTAAAATTTTAGACTGCCTCGGGGTCACAATTGTAGGGTACCCAATGAGGGTTTTAATTGCTCCTCTCCCTTACCTAATAAGTCGGGGTGGGCAGAAAAAGTCCTTACAAATTTTTATTTAGGAGGGGGTGTCAAAATAATTTTGCACCGGTAGAGCCTTTTGTTTAGGAACATAATTCGAGTGGGTAGGCATGAATTATAACAAACTGACTTAAAAGCATTGTAATATACTTGGTAAAAATATCTAAAAATATGTATGTTGTTTATCCGCTACGACTCATTTCACGGAGGAGTAAGTAGTCATGATCAACCAGATTAGCTCGTTAACCATTACTTCATTCCAAGACACCCGAGTGATCCTCTTGTTGTGCGCAAGAAAGTTTTCTTTTTTATAAGTCAGAAACTTTATAATGAAGATCTTATCAAATTGAAATTCGACAAGGGAGCCTCACTGGTGGATGACGGTCAAGCGACGCCTACTGTACATGTCTCAAGGGAGCTGATCACACCCTTCATCATACCGTTTTTAGTTACTTTTGACTTGGTTTTTGTGTACTATATATTGGGAGACGCTGGGAGCATAAAAATAAAGCAGGCACAGTGTGATGCTAACCATGCAGCGTCGTCGATGGCGCCGATATAGCAGCTGGTCTTCGGGTTGACCTTTCCAACGGTGATCTCCCTTGCCCACGTTGTGAAATTTGATCTCAAGGAAGTCATGTTGAATTCTCGCTAGATGTCTATCTGCCAAGTCAAACCAAGCTGGATGCGCGCGCACAATTAGGTAAATAAAAACGGCAAAAAAAAAAAAAAAAAAAATTGAGTGTCGCCTGAATAAGTTGTAGAAAGGCTTTACGAACAAAAGGAAAATAGAAGAAAAAAAAACAATTGCTAATCGTCTTTTTTCCAAACCCTGTTCCTATCAATCTGATAACGGAACGGAAGTTTCGACCAATTTTCTCTAAGTAATACTTTGCGAAGCGTTTCTCTGTCTGTTATTAATTAAAGTTTTTGGTTGGCAATATCACTTGACCTCCGGTCGGAGTTTCAAGTTTGTGGCGATTCGAAAGGACTTTGTTTCATTTCACACCGAAGCATCATGGAAACTACCGAAGAACTGTCTTTGAGTATACTGGGTAAAGTCGGCAGCGTCAAAGCTGCAAAATCACTTCTTGTCTGTCTTTAACTCTGGTTGGCCATTTCATGACTTCAACTCCTGTCGGTCGGTCAGAGGTAGGCTTCTCTACGGTTGGCCCCCAACGGCATGGCGTCTATCTGTCTCTTTACATCTTCAGCCAAGAACACTATGAGAAGCGGTCGGCCCTGCGGTGGGCGCCTAATGGCTTGGCGCCTATCTTCGTCGTTACATCTCTGGGCCGAGCTGTGACTCAACGGTATTTTCCCACCTTCCCACGTAAGGCGAGATGTGACACCAGGTCTTTTTAGTGTGGGTCTTCCCGGCCATATAGCCAGGCCAGAAATATCTGTCTATCTTTCCCCAGTCGTGATTCTATCCTTCGGCAGAACCACGACTGAGTTAGTGCTCTCTGCCCGAAAGCAGAGAGCTGACAGTGTCAGAGTAGCAGAGGCAAATGCTAACTGCGACAAGAGCTGGGACTCAACTGACTTTAGCCCCTCCGGGCTCTGTATTTATGCTTGTACATGCGTGACACGGGGTTGTTCATGCAAATCTAGTCTCTGGCTCTTGTGGCCAATGAAATCACTCTCGCCCCCATATTTGGGACAGAGTTACGATACAACGTCAGCTCTCTCTCTCTCTCTCTCTCTCTGTTCAGCCAATGAGACAATTTTCTCTTTCCTCGTTTTGGGCAGGACTTTTATGCCTCCAATTTCTTTCTCAGGGAAATTTAGTCATTCTCATAATTAATTAATTGTCCTTTTGTCTCTGTCAACAAACTCAACCCCTGCACATGTCCGAACTCCCCAATACGTAAAATTTTCATCTTTCAGTCTGTAACAACCGTTTTTAACACTCCACAAATGTGTTTTGGTTTGTATTTCGCTGAGATAAAAAATTTAGGAATTTCTGTTTCTATCCTCTTATGATTTCTGACACTGATTATTTTCCGCACGAGTTCGTTAGGAAAATATAAAAAAAAAAAATCTTCATTCTTCACTTATTTATCTGTCTCAGATAGGATTCTGTTGAAACTCATTTATCACTTTGTCCCGCATCTTTGACCTTCATTCACGTCAATCACGGAATCACAGCTGAGAAACTTTCTTTGTTTTGTAAACAAAATTTTATTATCACTTTTTCGTGTGTGGGGGAATCTGACTAGTAATGCTTCTTTCACTTTGATATCAGTAGGGTCGTTGAGAATTTTTTAAAATTTAAAAATTTAAAAATTTTCCCAGTCCTCTGTGTTTCGCAGATAATATTATTACAGTCAACAATGGCCATCTGACTCTCTGACCCTTTTAGCTTTGCCGTATCATAGATTTCACGTGTCATATTTTTTTTATTATCGTTGAAATCTTTTTTTTTTTTTTTTGAAAAGGTGAATCTTTTCCTCTGTTCATATTGGAACAAAATAATTTTTTCCTAGTTGGTTCTTTTCGATGTGTAATAATTAATAATAATAAAACTAACATAATTTCTTCCGTTCCGGCCATGATAAAACATTGTCACAACAGTAACCCTATCTGGGTAGAGTAGTAAGAGACAACGGAAAATGTTACAAAAATTTAAAGATATATATGGAAGTGACCACGTCCCAGTCATCTGCAAACTAAAAGTGAAACTCCGAAGACTGAAGAAACCCAGCATAACACCAAGACTGCAATACGACACACTAGAGGATGATCTCACCCTGCAGAAAGAATATAATAACATCGTAAAAAAGAAATATGAAGAACAAATTGGAAAAGGATACTCAAAATGGGAGTCACTAAAAGAAGCAATGGTGACCTCAGCGAACAACATAGCCCCAAAGGAAATCAGACGCAGAAGAAAAAATGAGTGGATGACCGAAGAGATCCACCACATGATGCAAAGGAGACAAAAAATAACGCCAAGACACGGAGCAGAGTACAAAAAACTTCACAGGGAGATAAGGAACAAATGCAGACAAGCCAAAGAGGAATGGCTCAACAACAAATGTGCAGAAGTAGAGAGACTGAGCAGGAACAACAAAGCAGAAATGCATAAAGAGATAAGAGAACTGACAGGACAAAAAACCTGTTCCTCAACAGGATGCATAAAATCCAAGGAAGGGACAATCATAGTAGAGAAAGAGGAAATACTCCAGCGATGGGAAGAATACATAAAGGATCTCTTTGGCGACAAGAGAGAACAACCGAGAATACACAAGGAGATGGATGGACCGGAAATACTAAAATCCGAAGTGGAAGCTGCAATGGCCAAAATGAACAGAAATAAAGCACCTGGCCCAGATGGCATAGTGATAGAGCTGCTGACAGCCTTAGAAGAATATGGCATAGAAAAGATTACCGACATAATAAACGAAATTTATAGCAGCGGAATAATACCAGACGACCTATGCAAGTCGATATTTATAGCACTGCCGAAGAAACCAGGTGCAAACGAGTGTGAACTACACAGAACTATCAGCTTAATGAGTCACATTACAAAACTGATTGTCAGAATCCTGATGAATAGAGCGAGAAGCAGAATCAGGCCAGAGATAGGACAGGAACAGTGCGGGTTCGTCAAAGACACTGGAACAAGGAACGCCATATTCATGATTAGGATGCTCTCTGAAAGGGCATTACAAATGAAGAAAGACTTGTACCTATGCTTCATTGATTACGCGAAAGCATTCGACAAAATACGACACAAAGAATTGATGGAAATGATAGGCAACCTCGACATTTTCGGCAAAGATATAAGAATAATCAAGAATCTCTACTGGCAGCAAACGGCCTGCATACGGACAGGTAACGACCTCAGTAGATACACAAAGATAGAAAAAGGCGTAAGACAAGGATGTGTCTTTTCACCGGATTTGTTCAACCTATACAGCGAGAATATTTTGAGGACCCTAGATGACACACCAGGATTTATTATTGGAGGCCACAACCTGAACAACATAAGATACGCGGACGATACAGTACTGATTGCGGACACGGAAAGGAAACTGCAAGATCTCATACAGAAAGTAGCAGTGGAGAGTGACAAGAAGGGACTACAAATAAACTTCAAGAAAACTGAGTGCATGATCATCAGCAAAAGATACAAAAACAGAATCAAACAAGTACAAGAATTTAAGTACCTAGGAAGTGTTCTAACAGGAGATGGAAAGTGCGACACGGAGATCCGAAGGCGAATTGGCATGGCAAAGGACGCGTTCCAGAAGATGAGCAAAATACTAACACACAGGAAGATCACAATAGAAACGAAGAAAAGAGTGCTAGACTGCTACGTGATGTCAGTTCTTCAGTACGGCTGTGAATGCTGGACAATATCATCGAAAATGAGGAAAAAACTGGAAGCGGCCGAAATGTGGTTCTACAGAAGGATGCTACGGATATCGTGGACTGAGCATACAAGCAACGACGAAGTGTTAGAAAGAATGGCAACAAAAAGGAAATTGATGCTGAGCATCAGGAAGAGACAACTGAAGTTCCTGGGACATGCAATGAGGAAGGAGAGCCTGGAGAACCTGATACTGACTGGTCAGATAGAAGGAAAGAGAGACAGAGGAAGGCAGCGGATAACATATCTGCAGAGTCTGATCAGGTGGATGACGGAACGGGGGTTGCCAGGAGCAACAGGAGCAAACATACTAAGAGCCACAAGGGATAGGGAGACGTGGAGATCCATGATCGCCTACGTCCTGAAGGGACAGGGCACATAGAAGAAGAAGAATATATATATATATGATGGACTCTCCCGTCGATTTCGACGTACGAGGTCTAGACAACCGTTCAATTCGACGTAGCATGCCTGCACTTACTCAATCGTAAATGGCATTTGAGTCCTGCAAGAGATTTACAAACAAGCCCACAATGGAGGCAAGAAGGGAGATTGCACGAATGATCGGCTGGGACACTTGCAGATGCTTTGGTTCTCTCACGTCTTACGCGCAGTTGGTCAATCTCAGTCTCAGAGAACTGCTTGATGCCCCTCTGGCAGGCAGATCTCCATTCAATTCGTTGAGAGGCAATTCGTTCAAAATCGCGGTGAGGAATATTTGTACATATCAAATTCATTTTCAGCTTATCCTTAAAGCGAAGCAGAGGTCTACCCACATTCCGCCGTCTACTGCTGAGCTCACCGTACATCACTTGCTTTGTTATCCAGTCATCTTCCATACATAAGACATGTCCTGCCCAACGCAGCTGTGATTGCATCAAAAAGCTCTCAATTCCGCTAATACCGCAGCGCGTGAATAGGTCCGCATTAGACATTCGATTGTTTAGGGTGAAACCACAAATTGTTCTAAGGCAATTTTTGTGGAAGACATCAAACTTCTGGATGTGATTATATGTATATATATATATATATATATATATATATATATAATCAAATTCTAACGGGCTATTGCTGCTGTCTCTTTGCAGTGAGTTCGATTTAGTCAGCACCAATACTTCCAACAACCAACTAGTTTCAACCAACTAGTTTCAAAACCACATGGCAACATCCTAGATCAGGGCACGATCATCTGATTGATTACATCATCGTTCGTGGTCTCTGATCGTCGTGACATAAGCCTAACACAATCATTCGGTCAATGTTGGTCAGATCACAAGTTTTGAAGAAGCCTTATAGAAAAAATCGAGCAACTCCACGAAGGAAGGTAGACGTAGCAAAGTTGAAAGACATGGAAAGATTAGACTACTTTCAAATATTGTGTAACTCAAAACTTTCATCACTTGATGTAGGTAATGAAGTTGAATCGACATGATCTGCCTTACAAAACATACTGTACGACTCGGCAAAAGAAACACTAGGATATATTCATCGAAAACATTAAAACTGGTTTGATTGAAATATTCTTGAAATTAAATCTCTCTTTGAAAACATGCATAAATGTCATCAGGTGTGGATGGCAGACAGAGCATGCCTATCAAGAAACGGACTTTTAAATAAGCCGAGGGAAAATCTCAAGCAAAATTGAGGGAGATGAAGGAGAGCTGGTAGCATAGCATAATTTTAAAAGAGATTCAGTCAGTTAAATGCCATACGTGATACACGCTTCGGCGATCATGTCTCAAAAGAGACATGACTGACTGGGCAGAATATTATCCCGCAGTAAGTTGCCATTAGCTTTCTGCGGTAGACTGGTTGCCGACCAAGGCTATAGAACCCAATCTGTCCTGCTATTTAACCCATAAATGGAAGGAAGTGACGGATTAATACCTTTCCCAAGGGTATTTGCGCGTAAATGAATACAATGGATTCAACTGGAATTCGAACTCGGCTCCCCGGTCTCTCGTTCCGAGCCGATATCCACTGTACCACAACGCACATCCTTAAAAGAGATTAAACTTAATAAAAACAAAGTTTTAGCATTAAAACGTTCATGTCATTATTAAGAGGAAAGATCAATATTTCTTTTCAATATCTTTTTAAATTTTTTCAATCGTTTCTAACACGTTCATAATTTTGGTTATTTATTTATTTCTTCATCGGCGATACACCCGATGTTTACAAGAGGTTACTGTTATGGCAAAACGCGACAAAGTACGCCAAGAAATTGATAGAAAGGCTCAGCAACCTCGACATATTTGGAAAAGACATTAAATTAATCAAGAACCTCTAAACTGCTTCCATACGGACAGGAAACAAATTCAGCAGATATACAAAGATAGAAAAAGGTGTAAGACAAGGATGTGTCTTTTCATAGGATCTATTCAACTTGTACAGTGAGACTATTCTGAGGACCCTACAAGTTATAACAGGATTCGTTATCAGCGGCCACAATCTTAACAACATATGATATGCAGATGATACAGTGCTGACAGCAGACACGGAAATGAAGCTACACGACCTCAAAAGAAAGGACCACAATTAAACTACAAGAAAACTGAATGCAAGGTCATCAGTAAACAGAGTAACCTAAAATGCCAATTACAGGTAGTGGATACTAAAATCAAGCAGGCACAAAAATTTAAATATTTGGGAAGTGTTCTAACAGAAGACGGAAAATGTACCAATGAGATCCGAAGACGAATTGGCATGGCGAAGGACGCATTCCAGAAGCTGAGTAGAGTATTAAGAAACAGGAAAATTTCGCTAGATAGTACTGGATTGCAATTTGATGTCTGTTTTCAATACGGCAGTGAATGCTGGACAATGTCATCAAAGATGAAGGAAAAACTTGAAGCAACAGAAATGTGGTTTTACAGAAGGATGCTGTGGATATCATGGATTGAGCATGTGCGCAATGATGAGATTCTTGAAATGATGGAAACGAAAAGGAAATTAATACTGAGCATCAGTGAAATTCCTGGGCCAACCATACTTCTAGATGAGTAAAATAATTGATGTTAGGCTATCATCACCTAATTCAAAGATTAGAAAGATCAGAGATCCGTGGTTAAGAAATACTTTTATTCTACATTTCATGCCATAAACAAGTAATATTTGTTTAAAATCAGATTAACTTAACTTTAAATTCGATAATTTTCCAAAAATAATTTTGCAAGATTTCTAAAACCGAGTATTAACTATATAAGTAATACTTGTCTAAATCAGATTAATTTAACATTAAATTTGGTAATTTTCAAAAAATAACGTGTCACAGATGTATATTTTATTTTTGCAAAATTTTTAAAACCGAGAAATAACTTTTGTTTACAAATGTGTCGATGGCTCAAAAATGGCCGAAAAATTGAAAAGATTGTAAACATTTCAAAATTTTAGATTCCAATAAGTATAATTTCTATTTGAAATCTATCAGAGTATTTTGCTTACTGGAAATAGTAAATTTAATCATGTAGCTTTCAATTAAGCTAAAATTAAAGCTCCAAGAAAGCTTTTTTATTTTAAAAAAATCGATTTAAAACTTAGGTATCGAAAATGAGTGGAGGTACCTAATTTGCACTTGTTAATGTGTTGTTGAATTTAATTCAAATATTCGCTAAAAAAAATTGCATATAGTGATGAAAAAAAATTCCCCAAACTTAATAAAAGCCAAATTTTATCGTCAAAATGTTTATGTTATTATTATTATTATTATGTCATTTTTCATCATATTTAGATTTCTGCATTGGTCTCACTACCAACCAAGTCTGCGGGGAGACCTAAGGCAGGTAGTGGCGTGTTGTTATGACTCCATTTCATGTTTTTCTATCCTCCCTATCATCCCCAGCATTACATAGATAACGTTTTCCTTAGTGTGTGGGCTGTACTTAATAATACAATTTTTTGTATATCTCTTAATCTGGGGTTTCCAGGGATTCTTTCAATGTGTTGTTTTGTTCCATTTTTTATCATTCCAAGTGCACCTACTATCACTGGCACAACTCTTGTTTTCAATTTCCACATTTTTTCTATTTCAATTTCCAGGTCTTTATATTTTGACAGTTTTTCAAATTCCTTGATTGCTATGTTACAATCCGCTGGACAAGCCATATCAATTAATAGACAAGTTTTCTCCTTCTGGTTTTTAACAATAATGTCTGGCCTGTTTGCTTCAATTTTTCTGTCTGTGTAGATGGTGTAATCCCATAGAATGGTTACATCTTCTATTTCTGTAACCGGTGCTGGATGATGTTCATACCAGTGTTTGTTTACAGCTTTTCCATAATGTTTGCACATTGCCCAATGTAAATATTGCCCAACTCTATCGTGGCGATTTTTATATTCGTTTGGGGCAAGCACAGAACAGCCTGAGATTAGGTGGTCTATTGTTTCTTGGTGTTTATCACAAAACCTGCATTTTGGATCCATATTATTATGCATAATATTTGCCTGAAAGTTTCTCGTGAAAAGACTTTGGTCTTGTGCTGCAAGTATAAATCCTTCAGTTTCAGACTTTAATCCAGATGCACGTAACCATCGATGAGTATTAACTTTGTCAACATTGGATTTATTGGCACGTACTGGATATTGGCCATGCAGAGGTTTGTCTTGCCAGCGCTGTTTCATCTTTTCAAGAGCTTTATCTTTGGCTTTCATTTTCATATTTTTTGCCGCAATAGTTGGTTCTTGGCTACTGTTTTGCTTTTCTACAGAATCTACTAACTGTAATTCTTGTTTGTATTTACTGCCTTCTTTTATTATTGAATATTTTTTCTTTCTTTCTTCATGTTGCCTTACTAATTGTATCATCCAATCCTTTGTTGTTTCTATGTATGTTAGTAAGCCAATAGTTGTTGTCTTGTATGACAATTCCAGCTGAATAAGACCCCTTCCACCTTCTTTACGGGGTATGTATAGACGGTCTACATCAGCCTTTGGGTGATGCATCCTATGCTTAGAAAGAAGCTTTCTTGTTTTAGCATCCATTCGCCTGATGTCGTTTAGAGTCCAGTTTAAGATGTTGAAGCTATATTGGACAACTGGGATTGCAAGGCTATTAATGGCCATAACTCTATTCTGTGAATTTAATTCAGTTTTTAATATCATTCGCAGCCTTCTATAGTACTCTTTACGCACTATTTCTTTCATTTTTTTATGGTGAATGTTTTCGCTCTCATTTACACCTAGGTATTTATAAGCTTCTTCTGGTTTCAATTCTTTTATTGTTACAGCAGGGTCTAGGCTAATTGAGGATGTTTCTTGTATTGATCCACGTAAAACTGTAGCTTTAGCACATTTATTCAAATTAAATTTCATTCCAATGTCTTCGCTGAAGCATTTTACAGTTTGCAGAAGACCTTCCAGCTCATTATCATTCTTAGCATATAACTTTAAGTCATCCATGTAAAATAGATGGCTTATTTTCTTTTGGCCTATTTTATAACCACATTCTGTCTTATTAAGTTGACTGGTTAGTGCTATTAATGATATGCAGAATAGTAAGGGAGATAAAGAATCACCTTGAAATATACCTCTTTTGATGTTTATTTCATCAGACTTATAGGTTCCATTTATATGATTGAGGTAAAGGGTTGTTTTCCATATAGACATGCACTGTTTGATGAAATTGATGATGACGGGCGATATCTTGTATATATTTAAAGTCTTTAAAATCCATTCATGTGGCACACTATCGAATGCCTTTCGGTAGTCTATCCAGGCAGTACTAAGATTTTTCTTTGTCTTGTAGCAGTTTTCCAGGATCATTTTGTTAATTAGCAATTGGTCTTTACAGCCATAACAGCCACGTTTGCACCCTTTTTGTTCAAGCGGTATCATGTCATTTCTTTCTAAGAATAAATATGTTTGTTTTGTTAAAATAGATGTTAGTAGTTTATATGTTGTCGGAAGACATGTAATTGGTCTGTAGTTTTTCGGGTTGTTTGTGTCACCATTCTTGGGTAGAAGAAATGTAATTCCTTTTGTCATCCATGCAGGAATTTTAGTGGGATCGTCAACCATTTCTTGGAGTTCTTTGGCTATTTTTTTATGTGCTGCATTTAAATAATATATTATTATATATTATTATTATTATTATTATTATTATTATTATTATTATTATTATTATTATTATTATTATTATGTTGTTATTATTATTATTATTATTATTATTATTATGTTGTTATTATTATTATCATTATTATTATTATTATGTTATTATTATTATCATTATTATTATTATTATTATTATTATTATTATTATTATGTTATTATTAAGAGGAAAAACCAAAACGATTTTATTATTAAATTATATTTTAATCCTTTTTTGTATCTTCGAAATTTTGTTTAAAAATGTTGCTTTTCTTGCGTCAACACCGTTTTGAAATCCACTTCTAAACACCGAAAAATCAACTAATAAGAATGATCTCATAAATTTGTATTCCCATCATAACAGCAAACCAAAATACAATCAATAATAATCATCTGATTCTATTTGAAACCACTCAGAATTTGCAGCCCTCGGTATTTACACGAAGCGAATAAGTTCAAGACCCTTAGATACCTTATTTCATATTCAATGCAAAACAAAAAGCCTATAAAATTTTCCAGAATAGAAAAGCATCCCCCCCCTTACAAACCTAATGAATTAAAAATTCATTAGTTTTACTCACTATCACGACTACAATCGAAAAGAATTAACCTAAACTCAACATAAAATTTAAAACATCTAAAACAATAAAAACTAAAATAAATACAAAACAAAACAGGCCAAAACTTGAAGAAGGAATTTACTCTATAAACTTCTAGGATTGCCAGAAAGAATATATTGGAGAAACCTCTAGAAGTTCAAATACAAATTATATAAACACAAAAGGGACATTTTAAAAAGAAAACACATTAAACAAGATTGACCGCAATTTTAACATAAAAAAATGCTACTCTAATTAAAAGTGAAAATAATTCACTAAGATGAAAATGTCTAGAAATTGCTTTAATCGCTAGTTCATCCACAGAAAATTTATGTCTTGGTTCTTACAATTAGCATTTTCCGTCATAGTTTTTTTTTTCTTCTTCTTTTTTTTCTCTTCAATTTACTGTCGCCTTGTCCAAATGATGTCACAAATTCGTTTTGAAACTGCTGTGTGTTTTCTGATTGGTCCACGATAAGTGATCTTATATCCGGGATGGGAACAGATTTTGTTTTCGATTTACTCGCTAGACTATGACGTTAGTATCCTGGTTCGGACGATTTCTGATTGTTTGGACGAAGTATGATTTCATAGCCTAGCAATTCTGAATATATCAGTTAAGTGCCATACATCAAACACGCTTGAGCGATCATGTCTCTTTCGAGACATGAAGATTATCCCGCAGTAGGTTGCCATTGCTTTCTGCGGTAGAATGGTTGCCAGCCAAGGCTGTAGAACCCAATCTGTCCTACTATTTAACCCATAACTGGAGGAAAGAGACGGATTAATACCTTTACCAAGGTATTTGTGCGTAAGTGAATGCAATATCTATTTTTTAGAGATGATGACACTTTAATCTCATTGTTATTATTTGTTAATTTTTTTCTATCATTACAAAATAAGTACCTAAAAACAATACAGAAACTACTGATAATAGTTTATATATATAGTTTTAAGGTATGCTATATTTAAGGGGTGTGAGTTGTGGTGCAGTGGACATCGAGAAACCAGATAGCCGAGTTCATATTCTAATTGAATTCGTTGCATTCACATACGCGCAAATTCCCTTGGGATAAGTATGAATCCGCTTCTCCCTCCAGTTATAGGTTAAATAGTAGGACAGATTAGGTTCTATAGCTTTGGTTGGTAAACAAGTCTACCACAGAAAGTAATGACAACAATGCAGGAGAATTTTCTGTCAAGTCAGTCATGTCTCTTTCAAAACATGACCACCCAAGCGTGTATCACGTAAGGCACTTAACTGATTAACTGATTGTCTCTTTAGTATAGGGGGGGGTGATAATGACTTTCCACAACTTCTTATCTCTTGTAACTTTAAGCATTGTTTTTCCCCTTACTATCTCATCTAATCTCTGCTGTGTCATCTATTAACGCAAGCTTGTTAAATAGGTTACTCGCTGTTGTCCTCTGCTTCTCTTGCCTTCAGTCTTTCTTGGGAGTATCAAATTTGCCAAGCCTTCCGTACCAATTATGTCCTAAAAACTCCAGCTGTCTCTTTCTGATTCTAAGTAGTGCCTTTCTTGTTTCCATTTTTCTTAAAACTTCCTCATTACTCATTTGTTCCATCCGTGGTATTTTCAGCATACTTCTGCAGAACCACATCTGTTGCATTGTAGTGATCTCGCGATCACGAGAAATAAAAATTATGTAGTCATCTCAGGATCACGAGAAATAAAAAAAAAATTAATTTCCCATGTTTCCTTCATAAAAAAGTTAAAAGGAAACCACCTTACCAGCGGGAAATTTAGAATCTGGCATCTCTTAAACAACTTCGCACAATGAGAGCACGTGGATCAGGGCAGATCTGGGAATGAAGACCAAAGATAAGTTTTACTCAAATATTAATTTCTCGTGCTGAATTTGGTTAGACTTATAATTAAGACTTATCACAAACAAAATAATGATTAGACTTATCAGAGATGATTAAACTTATCATAAACAAAATGATTAATTCGTTCACCAAGACAACACAAATATTAGCAATCACATTACAATAACTTTTATATATCTACAGAACAACTAAATTCTTCTGATAAATAAATCCTTCTGCATATGTATATATGTCTCACTTGATTTTTATTATGTATATCTGTATATTTGACTAACCAAAAATAGGATTCATACAAGAACCATCATAACACCCTCAAGTCTTTTTTTCATTTATAAGGAAATTTTAGTCACTTTCTGATCTACGTGATGTGGCTTCCCTCTGTCATTTCTACAAGTATTTTCATGACAACTGCACTGACGAGCTTTTTTCCTTGGTTCCCCAACCACATGTATTTACGCGTGCTACTAGATTAGCACCCTTTTATCCTCGAAATAGTTAAATGTAATCGTCTCTTCTACTCGAATAGTTTCTTTTCTCGCACTTCCCGTTTTTGGAACTCCCTTTCGTTTGCTTGCTTCCCTGCTAGCTATAATCTGCAAAAATTTAGTTTTAAAGTAACGTCAATTGGCATTTTCTATTTTCTTGATTCCCATTCATATCTGATTCTTTCTTCAACATCTCTGTATTTTTCTCACTGTAACCCCCTGCGCACCAGTGGTGGTCCTGCCTTGATTGGGGGTGAAAGGATTACAAAAAAATACTGTCCATCATTTACTGCTCTATAAGAAGATTGTTATTATATATCAGTTCAATATTCTTTTCTTTGTTTCTAAGGAATTGTTTTTAATACTCTGTTTATCTTTTGGAAGGCGTGCGATCTTTCATCCTTCATCTTTCATCCTTCATCTTTCATCCTTGACTGTTTTAATTAAGTTAAGCGAAGTAAATATCGACACACTCATTAACAGCTTTAATATTCATCTGCATTTTTAGATAATAAATTGAGAATGCAAACGAAAACATATATATATATATATATATATATATATATATATATATATAAGGGACCATTTAAGAAAAAAAACAACAACCTTTCATTCTCCAACAGAAAATACTCGAACAGCACTACACTATTTACATGCGTATGGCAAACTCACACCTATCTAACTGAATATATATATATATATATATATATATATATATATATATATATGATAAAATATATTTTTATGGAATGCTATATCTATGGATTAAAAAAAACGACTACAAATAAAGAAATAAAAAACATAAATAAATAAACTACAAGAAAGCCGAATGCATAGTCATCAGCAAAAAATGAGCCCAAAATATCAATTACTCGTCGGGGATACAAAAATCAAACAGGTACAGAAATTTAAACACCTGGGAAGTATTTTAATAGAAGACGGAAAGGGCGACACTGAGATTCAAAGGCAAATTGGCATGGCCAAGGATGCATTCCAGAAGCTGAGTAGAATATTGAGACACAGGAAAACTTCGCTAGAAACAAAAAGAGTACTGAATTGCTATGTGATGTCTGTTCTTCAATATGGTAGTGAATACCGATGAAGGAAAAAAATTGAAGCAGTTCAAATGTGGTTCTACAGAAAAATGCTGCGGATATCATGGACCGGGTATGTGAGCAATGATGAGGTTTTGGAAAAGATGGAAACTAATACTGGATATCAGGAAAAGACAGCTGAAGTTTCTGAGACATGTAATGAGGATAGAGGGATTGGAGAATCTAATATTCACTGGTCAGATAGAGAGAAGGAGAGAAAGCAGCGTGTAAAGCATACTTGACAGGCCTGAGCAAGTGGATGGCAGAGCGAGGTTTGAGTTGGGTCTTGCATTTACTGACGCACAAATACCCTTGAGAAAGGTATTAATCCGTCTCTTTCCTCCAGTTATGGGTTAAATATTAGGACAGATTGTGTTGTCTAACCTTGGCTGCCAACCACTCCATCCACTGCAGAAACCAATGACAACTTACTGAGGGATAATCTCCTGCCCAGTCAGGCATGGTCGCCCAAAGCGTGTATCATGTATGGCACTTAAATGACTGACTGAACAGGACAAAGCGTGCTAAAAGCCGCTAAGGATAGAGAGACATGGAAGGCCATAATTGCCTACGTCCTGAAAGAATACGACACATAGAAAAAGAGAAGAAAATATTTATGGGTTAAAGTGATCAATATCAGAAAGCCCAGGTAAATATAAAAGTGAACATTGAAGTCAGCATCCAGAGAGGGCAGTCTGTTTCATGCTAAACCTAATTGTCAGGCAAACGATTGAGTTTAGCATGACAGAGACTGTCCCTTCTCGGTGCTGACTTCAATTTCCCCTTATATATATCATCTTGGTCATCTCACCCTTTTACACCCAATGGTGTGTAGGGCAGTAACTTTTTGTTACTGTTTCCGCAACAAACTGTTTTTATGGGGCAGGGTTGTTAGCCATGCGCCCAGCCCCCAAAACTAGAGGACCAGTGGACCATTCTTGGACCTTACGTTTACAGCACTTGATATTCCCAAATGGTCACCCATCTAAGTACTGACCAGGCTCGATGTTACTTAACATCGGTAATCGGACGAGAACCAGTGTATCCAATACAATATAGCCGTAGACACACACACACACACACACACACACACACACACACACACATGTATATATATATATATATATATATATATATATATATATATATATATAACAAATCTCATTCGTACTAATATATCTCCCTTTGATCCTAATAAAAACATTAAAATTAATAATATATTATAAAAATACAATACTACTAATTTAATTAACCGTAATAAGTCCTACCCACCAACTGATGTGTTACTTAAAACCAACATTATATACCAATTCAAATGTCCCTTGGGAGAATTTATCTCCGACATAAAAACAAATATATATCTTGGATTTATAACAACTACATAAAGACGTCTTACATTAAACATGTCTGACAATTCGTCCATTTCTAGACATCTACAATAACATTCTTGTCTACATTCAAGATATAAAAAAATAATAATCGATAACACAACTATCCTACACTAAGAAAACAACAAAAGCAAACTACAAATCCTCGAGGCAATATTCATTAAAAACTTAAGCCGTCAATTAATAGAATCAGCTATCAATACTATAGTAATGTTCTAAAAAGTTTATAAAAAGAATAGGTTTTTTATGCTCTAACACGTGCATGACTATGACATTACATCATTAAAAAATCCATTTTGGATAATTTTCACGTTCTAATGAACGCTAGGCAATTTGTCAACCGTTATATTTGAAGCAAGAAGAAAATCTACAGTAATTCTTAGCAACACATTTTTGCGGCTACTTTTTGTTACTACAACTCACACCACTGAAGATCATCTCGGAAAGAGATTGAAAGTACTTGGGAAATCGAGAAATGAATAATAAAAACATCTGTCAAAGTTACAGCTTATTTTTACTTCTTTCAATTACAATACGCAAAAGATTATCCGTTAGTATGAACGGATTTTAATATATATATACAAATAAATTAATATATATATATATACCCAAGTATTGTTGGAATAATATTCCTTGTCTAAAGAAACACTATTTTTAAGAAAGGGCTCAATACAAAAGTAGAGCTAATAATATTTATTCATAAATTATAACATGGATATGTTACAATATCACTACAAAAGTAACCATTTTGTTTCGACACTTTTTATGGCTTGTGTTGTTATACATATATATATATATATGTGTGTGTGTGTGAGTGTGTGTGTGTGTGTGTGTGTGTGTGTGTGTGTGTGTGTATGAATTTATTTGTTTGAACATGAATGTTAATCAATACTCGTATTTGACTGGATAGTCTGTTTTTCTATAATCAAACATTACATTTATGTAATGTTTGATTATAGAAACACCGGCCTGAATATTCGAGAAATCTTGTTAGGAAAATATCTATCTTCCGCCAGGATTCGAACCTGCGATTCCCATATACCGAGAAGCTGTCATTAGATTTGACATGTCTTACCACCCGGGACTAGGTCCTGTAGCCTTGGGTGGCAAACGGTCTAGAAGAGAGATAACTCTGAATTCAAAACCTCCATCTACGGGTTAAATAGCCTCAGCAAGTCGCAAGCGTGCAAGTGTGGGGATTACGACTACAACCCTGAAGATATGGTCAATCAGGGAGAGGTTCCTCCAACAGCAGTGAGAAGGCTCCGAATTTGGATTTAAATTATGAAATGTTTGGCACGAGAACGAGTAATTAGTTTTGTCTCTTTGGTTGATTTTATCAGGGAGGTAACTTTTTGAATCCGACCCGAGGAGACGATCCTTGCGTACGGCGCCGGGGAGGTGTGCTTGAAAACAATAAGACGGGCTGATCTAACTCTTTTAGTGGAAACTGAGCAGATTAAATTGTCTTGGAGATTCCTGGCCTTGTCCAACCACTTAGATTATGCGTTATTTCTCAGAAACTGCAACTAATACTGCAATTATTCTAAACACATAATTGCAACATAAACCACAGGTTGGCTATGTGGATGTTGAAGAAACAAAAAGATACGCCTGAGTAGGCATCTGTAACAGGAATTAGCTGACCGACCTTGTTGACGCCATGTTCAGTCGAAACTGACGGATGTCTACTATTTAGAAAATTAAAAATCGTAGAATTGACGCAGTATACGACATAGTGCACATGTTGTTATAGTAGAAGTGTTACACTTTAGATTGTTGAAGTGTCCGGATACTGGAATACGTTGAAAACAAATGTTATCAGCAACAATGCTCTGTGCAGATTTGGCTGGCTCGTCTGCAAAATGACACAAGTGTTCCTAGACGATATCAAGTTTCACCCC
The DNA here is from genome assembly GCA_037127315.1 of Ascarosepion bandense. Classification (NCBI taxonomy): domain Eukaryota; kingdom Metazoa; phylum Mollusca; class Cephalopoda; order Sepiida; family Sepiidae; genus Ascarosepion; species Ascarosepion bandense. The sequence continues at coordinate 2,818,991 of JBBBDQ010000266.1, forward strand.
ACATATTTTGTAGTGGCTATTAAATTTATGAAAGTCTTTTCACTCTTCTCTTTTTTTTTTACAATTGGAGTAGATAGACTAAACTATCGCCCGGTTCACACTCCACCCACGTCTATTGAACAGGTGAAGAGGCTCATCCCTTGTTCCTTGTTTAGGATGTGGTTTCCGGCTTTCTCTTTTCCAATCTTTTCACGCTTTTCTTTTTTCTTTTTCTTTTTTTTTTTTTCACTTAGAGTTGATAGACTAAACTATCGCCCGGTTCACACTCCACCCACATCTATTGAACAGGTAAAGAGGCTCATCCCTTGTTCCCTGTTTAGGATGTGGTTTCCGGCTTTCTCTTTTCCAATCTTTTCACTCTTACGTAGCCCCCTTCACATCAGTGGCGTTACCGCCTTGCTCGGTATGATATGATTTTTTTAAAAAATGTAACATGTCCCGGAATGCATTCTTCAGTGTTTGGATTGCTGTATTAAAAAAGGATATACTCACATAACATTAAATAAGAAAATGAAAAATAATAAAATAATTCCGGCAGTTGAGTGCCATATGTGATATACTCTTGGGCGAGCATGTGCCGAAAGAGACATGACTGTCTGAAATTCACCGCCAAAACCTGAGTCACGTGATACGGAACTTGGCTACAATGGACGTCACTAGGTGCTGCCAGAGAGAAATGTCATTAGGCTTTAAAGAATCATATTATCCGTGTCTGTGTATATTTTTTCATGTAATCGTTTCAATCTAAGCATAGCAATACTGTCAGTAGTGCGCAGGGTTAGGGTTACAACGAGGGGGGGGGCAGCTGACAGAGAAGAAAACAGGATAGGTAATGTTGTAGAAAGGGTAAGAGAGAGGTGGAAGTCACGAAGATAGAAAGTGGCAGTTGACGGTGCATTTAATCTTTTGGAGATTGTATATGGTTCTACAGAAGGATGCTGCGAATATCATGGATCGAGCATGTGAGCAATGATGTAGTCTTGGAAATGATGGAAACAAAAAGGAAATTAATACTGAGCATCAGAAAGAGACAGCTGAAGTCCCTGGGACACGCAGTGAGGAAGGAAGGCTTTGAGAATCTGATACTAACAGGCCAGATAGAGGTGGGGAAAGAGACATGGGAAAGCAGCGGATAACATATTTGAAGGACCTAATCAGGTGGATGACGGAACGAGGATTGCATGGTGTAACAGGAGAAGGCGTGCTCAGAGCCACCGGGGATAGGGAAAAGTGGAAGGCCATGATCGCCTACGTCCTGAAGGGACAAGGCACATAGAAGAAGAAGTTATCAGAGAAGCAAGTATAGGGAAGGGAGTTCCACAGGCAAGAAGTGCGAGAAAAGAAACTGATGGAGTAAAATTGATGGTTACATTTGCTTCTTTTGACGGTTAACAGGTGGAACCTAGATGTCAATCAAAGTTGTATGGGTAAATTGATGCGGGCGAGGCACCAGAGAATGAAGCACGTCAGTGCAGAAGCAGTGATAATACTTGTAAAAAAGACAGAGGGAAGCCACATTCCATCAGTGAGAAAGTGGCTGAATGCTGTTTACCAAAGGATTTCTTGGTTCTTAGAAAGATTCAATGAGTAAATAATTTTACTTTTCTTTTCAGTCATTTTTTTGTTTTAATTCAGTTTTTGCTTTCTTCCGTGGTTGTCCTCCATGTTGATTGACAACATTTGTTAAAATAATAAATCTTAATGATTCTCACAATTGCAATTTGTTTGTTCTTTCTGCTGTTCGAACCTTGATACAAAATAAATAATAACTTAATTTGATAATTTAAGTGTAATTTTAAATTAAATCCATTCCTAACGATTGTTTTCACCCTAACAACTTGTAACACACTAGAAATTAAAAACTAAAAAACACTAGAGAAATCATTTCCGGCTCAAAACTGAAAATCGACTCAATGAAAAATTTTAGAAAGAAATATAATATATTTGTACCACTTTTATTTTCGTGGTGTAATGGATATTGGAGGGCCGAATTTGTATTATAGTCGAATTCATTTCATTCACTTACGTATAAATAAGTTTGGGAAAGAGTATTAATTCAACTCTTCTCCTTTCATCTATGGATTGAATAACTGGACAGATTGGGTTCTAGAGACTTAGAAAGAAATGGCAACCTACTGCAGGAAGATCTTCTGCTTAGCCAGTCATGTCTCGAAACATAAGGCAATTAACAGGGTAACTTCACTAAATCGCTGAAAAAAAAAACAGTATAGTATGAAGGAAAAATGCCCCAAACTTAATAAAAACGGACATTTTCCATCAAAATGTTTATGTTATTATTAAGAGGAAAGACCAAAGTGCTTTTTAATTATTTAAAAAAAAAATTAATCCTTTCAATCACGTTCGAAATTTTGGTAAAAAATCATGTTTTGATTTTAATTAGTGAGTAGTCAAGTCGTTACGAGAGTTTACAATTGAAAATGCAATATTACGTAACTCAGTTGTTTTTTGTTTTTTTTCGGGGAAAACCATTAATTTGGAAATTCTTGCAAAAATCAAATAATTGTCGGATTTTTTTGAAAATCTGCTCCCAATAGTAAAATAAAAAAAATGCAATAAAACTATGACATTATTTATTTCGATAAGCTTTTAATTGCTTTAAGAAACAATATGAATTAAGGACATTAGTCTGAAGAAAAAATTTACAATTAATAATGAAATCTAAAAAAATTATTTTCTTTTTTTTAATTATAATAATTTATAAAGTTGAAAAATAGTTTTTAAATATTTCAAAGACTTGTAGATGTTAGGTCATTAAGTTATTAATTGAAGACTATATTTACTAATCGAAAATTGAAAAGTTTAATACAAATCAGCGAGCTATCGTATTTTTTAAATAATCTTTAATTTATTATTATTATTTTTTTTTTTTTGCATTTGAAGTTTTTTTTTTGTTTTGTTTTTTTGCATGGTAATTTCTGTGTATACATTAAAAAGTCATGTGTTTCACGATTTCTTTCGCTTACAGGAAAAAATTAGGACAATTTTTTAAAATTCTGGTCGCCATACACATATCTTATCTCGCATTTTAGATTCCAATCAATATAATTTGTTTGAAATACAACAGAGTATTTTGCTTATTTTGGAAATAGTAAATTTAATCATTTGGCTTTCAATAAAACTAAAATAATAGTTTCAAGAAATTTTTTTTATTTCTAAAAATTCAATTTAAAAAGTTAGTTATCGAAAATGAGTGGTGGTACATAAAGATTAACTGACACTGATCTTATGAATACACTTAATGACATATTTAAGTTAATCGCCCAGCAGACAAGCCGTTTTACGCACACTTTTGTCCCCTGCCCTTAACACCATGGCAATTAAAAACCGGACATCAAAGTAAACCGATTTAAATCATAGCGGATAACAGTAAAAAATAACATTTTCATTTCAACTTTTTTGTACCTTTCTTTTTATCACTTTTAAATCAACTCAAGCCACATTGAAATGCATCTGATTTCAGGAGCTTTAAGACTACTATTAATTGAATACAGAAATATTTTATTCATTGCACTCGAAAAAGGAACATTGACAAACGTTTGATACATTTTTCTTTTATTACAACTTTGTACATTTTTCAAGGCATAAATGTATGTAGATAAATTTGTTATATGTCGTAGAAAATTTCCATTTTTACCATTCAAGTACAAATATCTCAACAAGGTCTATTTCTCAAACTTAGCAAATGTATGCCAAGCACTCAAATTTTAGTGGCCTTTTCCCACTTAAAACTTTTAGATCAGTAAAAACTTGGCAGCTGTCCCACTAAAACTGCTTTCCATTATTTGTTTGGAATTTGTTCATTAAAGGAATAAGTGCAAAGCCGTTTCGATAAAAAAAAAATATACTCGACGACATCACGAGAATAGTCCTGTGGTGAGGTACCAAATATTTAGAAAACTCAGGTTAGTGTGGCACAAGGCTACAATGATCGAAGGATCGAATTCACTGCACTAGCCAATTGGTTTGTGAGACAAGTTTGTTTAACATTCTGCTATGGCAACAAAGTTCTAGAGAAAATGGAAACAAAAGGAACACTTATACTTAAATTTAGAAACATGTGAAATGTCAAGGTCACATAATGAGGAAAGAGAATGGGAAATATTTGATATTCATAGACAGACAGAAGGCATGCAGGACAGAAGAAAACAAGGCACAACCTACCTGGTGAGTTTGAGTTAATAGATGGCGAAACAGGGTTTAGGAAAGATAGCGAAAAGCCAAAATAATTAAGAGCTATCAAGTACAGAAGGTACCTCCACTCGTTTTCGATATCTAAATTTTAAATTTGAATTTAAAAACACAATTTTCTTGAAAATTTTATTTTAGTTTTAATTAAAAACTAAATGATTAAATTTACTATTTTCAGTGTATATTCTGGTGTATTTAAGACAAAAATTATATTGATTGGAATTTAAAATTTTGAGGTTTTTAAAAAAAATTTCAATTTTTCGGTCATTTTCGATCTATTGGCAGATTTGTTAGTAAACAAAAGTCAATTTTCGGTTTGGAAATTCTTGCAAAAAATATACATACATCTGTGGCACGTTATTTTTAGAAAGTTAACAAATTTAATGTTAAATGCATCTGATTTACACAAATATTACTTATTTATAGAATGAAATTTAGAATAAAACTATTTTCAAACACAGAGTTGACCTTTCTAACCTATTCACCGTAATTGGAATGTGTTGACAGATCAAAACAAGATAAGCGTATGGTGATCACATTTTTTACTGATAAAGGGGTGTAACCCTGAAACAAATAAACTTTGAATTTACGCATAAAAATTATCATACAAAAACAAAAAACTTCAAATGCACACACAAAGAAAAAAATTGAAAGTTATTTTTAAAATAAGATGGCTAAATCATTTGTATTAAAATTTTCAATTTTCGATTAGTAAATATATTCTTCACTATGTAACTTGCCAGCCTAACGTCTACAAGTCTTGGAAATATTCTAAAAATATTTTTGAACTTTATAAAAATTATTATAATTAAAAAAGCAAAAATGAAAACAATTCTTTTAAAATTTCATTATTAATCGAAAAAAGAATTTCTTCAGACTATAATATCTGACATTTATATTATTTATTTAAACAATTAAAAGCTTATCTAATGAAATAATGTCATAGTTTATTGCGTTTTTAACTTTACTATTCGGAGCAAATTTTCGGATTAAAATGGCTAAATGGTTTTAAAAAATAATACATGATTTACATTCCTCAATGAGTCCTGCGTTTAACTAATGAAACCATTATTGCCTACAGAATTTAATTTTCTTTTTTTAAATTTCATGAACTTATGTGGAGTGGGGTAACACATGTAAAAAAATATTTTTATTAATATTTTTTTTAAAATAATGATTTCAAAATTAATTCAATTCATTTGTGAATAAGTTCTGAAAATTTCATTAAAATCCAACAATTATTTGATTTTTGCAAGAATTTCCAAATGAATGTGTTTGTCACTGGACGAAAGTGAGTTATGTAACATTACGTGTTCCATTGTAAACAGTCGTAACGTTTGTTTAGCCGCTAACTCAAATCAAAACAAGATATTTTACCAAATTTTTGAACGTGTTTAAAAGAAGGGATTAACAAATTTTAAAAAATAATTAAAAATACTTTGATATTTCCTTTTAATAATAATATAAACATTTTGATGGAAAAAGTTCGTTTTTATTAAGTTTGGGGCCTTTTTTAGTCATACTATGCTGTTCTTTTTTTTGTTTTTGTGTTTTGTTTTGTTTTTTTTTTTGCGATTTAGTGGAGGTATCTAAAGTAGATACATTTTGACATTTGTGGAGTGCTCTGATTGCCGACGTCTTCATGGAACACGGTATATAGAAGAAGAAAGCGCTACGCTATTGAATGAGTTTGTACTTCGTGGACCGCAACATGAATCTAATTCCATGTCAAAGTTGTTTAAAGAATAACAAAAAAAGGAACAAAGATTATTATTTAAATTATAATCATACATTGGAACTCTTTCTTTTTTTTTTCTTTTTTTTTAAATTTTCTTTTTACTATTTTACCTTTTGTATTCGTCTATACTTCTGAAATGAGGTAGTATTTCCACTATTTACAATATTCGGACTAATGTCCTCATCTTTGTTGTAACTTTCACGATGTTTCGGCCGTTGTACGCTCCGGCCATCTTCAGATTCGAAACTTCGCCCACTTCGTGGAACATATGAATGATGCTCCTAACCAATACAACCAGATGGTGAACTTGGATGTGGTGAGTCTGTTCGCGAAAGTACCTACGTTTAAGGCACTATCGGTAGTCAGTTCACATGCTGTTGTCCCCAAGGACACATGGCCCATTGGATATAGACATTGGTTAGTGACTTGATCTAAAGAGTTGTGAGCTCAATAACTCACTAAATTATTTGTTCAGCAGTGGACAAATAATTTAGTGAGTTAGTTTAAAGGGAGATAACTCATGAATACCAGAAGTGACTTTGCACAAGGAATGAGAATTATATACCCCAGTGATCGAAATAAAAGGTTCGGTTCAAACATCCTAATACCTGAAGAAGGCCGGAGTGTACAACGGCAGAAACGTCATGAAAATGACAACAAAGTTGAAGACAATAGTCCGAATATTTTAAATAGGGATTTTGCCTTTTATTTGACAAGATTCGAGACTATAACAATTATGGTCATTCTTTACCGATCTTCTCACTTTGTTTTTTTTTTTTGTTTTGTTTTTTTTCAATTGGAGTAGATAGATCTATCTATCACCCGGTTCACACTCCACCCACGTCTATTGAACAGGTTAAGAGGCTCATCCCTTGGTCCCTGTTTAGGATGTGGTTTCCGGCTTAATCTTTTCCAATCTTTTCACTATTACGTAGCCCCCTGCACGTCAGTGGCGTTACCGCCTTGCTCGGGGTGACACGATTAAAAAAAAAAGTTTATAAAAAACAGTCATATTCTCTTTTTTTTTTAATTATTGCTTTTAGATGTAGTCTGAAGTCTCCCGTGGGTAAAGCGTTCTCCTGTGAGGCACGTTCATTTTCATGACCCTCTCTTAAATAAAATCTCGCATACACGCTATCAGGCACAAGCATGTTCCCATAACTACTTTCAATATTTTTTTCTCATTTCAGTTGTGTATAAATATAAGATGTGCATTGTGTTGAAATGAAAAGAAAAATATACTGAAATTAGCTAGGAGAATGTGCTTGTGTCTGATAGACACGCGTGTATATGTGTGTGTGTGGGAGAGTTGTGGTGCAGCGGATATGCGTCGTGGTGCAGTTGATATCGGAAGAACCGAGTTCGAATTTCAGTTGAATTCGTTGCATTCACTTACGCACAAACACCTCCAGCTATGAGTTAAATAGCAGAAAAGATTGGGTTCTATAGCCCTGGTTGGCAACCCGTCTAGCGCAGTAACGGCAACTTACTGCGGGAAAATCTTTAGCCTAGTCGGTTATGCCTCTTTCGAGACATGATCGCCCAAAACGTGTATCTTGTATAGCACTTAACTGACTGATACATGTAAATTCTTTTTGCTAATAACATGCATTCTCGTTTTTATTTTAAACTCATTAATAGCGTTTCTTATTTTTACCCGAAATAACACGAGTTCGCTAATATTGTTTGCGAGATAAATGTACATTGAGCCTATAAGTATTTAATGTAAAACACACCACAACCAAAGAAATGATACCCAAAACTGTACAACCAAAATGGATGCGTTTTTTTCCGAAATAAAATCAAAAAATTGCTACATCCTGTTTTAAGGAATTAGCAAACATTCAGGGAATTATCCGATTCAAATAAAATTTTCAGAAATTATACTGAATAGGTTATTTTATGAGAAAACTTTGTGGAAATATGTGGGAGAGGATATCTGTTCCACGCCCTTTTATCGATATCAGAGGTACTTTTTAATTTGTGGGTGTTGGAGAATTTTTTTTTTTTTTTTTTTTTACAGTTACATAAAGAAAAATCCCTGAAGAAACCTGGCTTTGGATGTTGGAAATATACAACATAAATATATGAAAAACTCAAACAAAACACAACAGTCTTTGTATAAAACAAACACACACACACACACACACACACACACACACACACACACACACACACACACACATATATATAATATGTATGTTTTAACATCACTACAAAGTAGCTATTTTGTTTCAACAGTTATTGTGTTTTGTCAAGTAATGGTGCTGATTCATTATTGGAGTAGATAGACTAAACTAAACTATCGCCCGGTTCGTACTCCACCCACATCTATTGAACAGGTGAATAGGCTCATCCCTTGTTTCCTATTTAGGATGCGGTTTCCGGTTTTCTCTTTTCCAATCTTTTCACTCTTTTCTTTTTTTCTTTTTTTTTCAATTGAAGTAGATAGACTAAACTATCGTCCGGTTCACACTCCACCAACGTCTATTGAACAGGTGAAGAGGCTCATCCCTTGTTCCCTGTTTAGGATGTGGTTTCCGACTTTCTCTTTTCCATTCTTTTTACCCTTACGTAGCCCCCTGCGCATCAGTGGCGTTATCGCCTTGCTTGGGGTGATATGATTAAAAAAAAAAACAAATCTCACAATTAGCACCATCACTTGACAAGACATAAGAAGTGTTGAAACTATATGGCTACTTTGTAGTGATGTCATAACATACTTATAAATTCTAAATAAATATTATTTGCTCTATTCTGTATTGAGCACTTTTTTAAGAAAAGTTTTTTTGTTGTTGTTATTTGTGGTTGAGCCTAGTGACAAGTAATTTCAGAGATAAATAATTTTTTTTCGAATTAAGTCGCCTCTCCTAGAAGAAATTACTGACGTAAGGTGGGGTATAACTGTAGTGGAACACTCGTAATGTTCGAACACGTTACTACAACTCATGGTTATTGCGATTAATTTAATAACTAAAAGTTAAGAACCCTATAAATTAGGGGCCCCAAGCTTTTTAGAACATCAACCCTTTTTATGGAATTCTTGATTCCTCTTCAAACACCAGCCATGAACGAAAAAAATTCAATATTGTTTATTTGATTAAAAAAAAAACAAACAAACAAAAAAATACGATGTGTCAAAAGAACGGTTTTCACTTGATACTGCTATTATTCTAATTACGTTCTCTTTTCGGCAATGTTTATGGTTTTAAAAAGCGATGATTAGAATTTTAATAAAGTCTAAATATAATAAACAGAACAAATTAAAACATGAAGAAGAAGTTTACTCCATGGCTTTCACAAAAAATACACAGAGGAAACTTCAAGGAATCTAAAGAAGAGATTATATGAACACAAAAAATACATTTTAGAAAATAATACATTAAATGTGTTGGTTGCCCAGCTTAATGAGACTAAGCACAATTTCGACATAAAAAATGCTACCCTGATCAAAGGAGAAAATAATTCACTACGACAGAAATGTCTAGAGACTGACTTAATCGCAAAGTCATCCACGGTAAATTTGCGCCCTGGTTCTTACAACATTTCACCATTCCTGGTAGACCTAATATCGCAGTGTGGAATACTTACTTACAGAAGTGATGGAAAGAATAAGAAAAAGACTCTAAATGAATTGGTCTAGATAAAAAGAAATCCTGAAATTCCCTCCACCATTCTCTTGCACATATGTGTAGTCATAACATCATAAAATTTTAGTCCGAAAAAATCTTGAAGACGAAACGTGCCACAAGTAAACTTTTTCCAATTTGTCATATATATATATATATATATATATATATATATATATATATATATAATGTTTTAGAACATGTACATAATTTCTTCTATATATGTCCTCTTCTCAACAATCATATGGCTGTTTCAGTGTTTGGAACCCAAACACATCTTCGGGAGAAAAAAATTTTTTTCTCCCGATGATGTGTTTGGGTTCCAAACACTGAAACAGCCATATGATTGTTGAGAAGAGGACATATATAGAAGAAATTATGTACATGTTCTAAAACATAATTTATAATAAATATTCACAGCTCTCTACATCATATATCGAGCACTGTTTTAAATTAATGCTTTAGACGGAAAAAGAATTTTTCTTTTTTCTCTCCGCATTCTATGCTCACTCGGATATATATATATATAATCATCCGCAGACAAATGTGTTTCGCTGTATCACTGTTCATCATTACGGTTAGACATCCGATAGCTTTTAGCCAGGATTGAAACTCGACCAGATTGGCGTCAGTTGGTGACTCTACCTCAGAGCTATGGGTGCTCGTTTGAAGAAGGCAGACTTTTAGGGTGTTATGTACAATGTACACACGCCAGTGAGTGAGAGTGTTGTAATTCATTACTGATTGAACGATGCATAGATGCTAGAGTAGCTACTGTTTTTTCGAAGCCTACCATTCTTCTAGAGTGCTCAATCAGGGTGTGAGAGCGTAAATAGTCATCCGCAGACAGATCTGTTTCGCTGCGTCACAGCTCATCAGTACAGTTAGACATCCGATTAGTTTTAGCCAGTATTGAAACCCGACCAAATTAGCGATTCTATATATATATATATATATATATATATATATATATATATATATATGTATGTATGTATGTATGTATGTATAGTTCAACTATGGTCAACTAAAGTTTTTCTTTTCGCCATTTTCATCTGAAAAGATGGTGTTTCTAAAAGCCCAGGCGTCTTATTCACCATCCACTTTTTTATTTACTGAAAAACGTAATTTATATTGGCCATAAAGCTACTGAAGATCGAACTTGTTCAATAGACTTGAGAAAATACTTTACTAAGCTTAGCTTGACTTGGCACAAGACTATGAATATGAGCACTCAGTGAAAATCGAACACACTATTCAGCAGTAACAACCAATTAAGTTATCCTGCTAACCGTTAACCCGACTCTGAGGCACCAACAAGTCTCTCAAGTTGATAAATTGGTCTGAATTCAAAACAGATTTAAGATTTATTGATTAGAAACTCTAACAATATTCGAGTGTTGGTAAGTATTTTTCAGAGACTTTATTCGCCTATTAAAAAAGAAAATGCCTTTTGTGAGTCAAATGTTGATATCAAATACACCCGCTTCCAGTTTGTTTCAAATATTCATCTGTTTCAAAACAACATCAGTAGAAGCCACCTTCACTTCAGATTACAACCAATTTTTTTTTTTTAATCATATCACCCCGAGCAAGGCGGTAACGCCACTGGTGTGCAGGGGGCTACGTAAGAGTGAAAAGATTGGAAAAGAGAAAAGCCGGAAAACACATCCTAAACAGGGAACAAGGGATGAGTCTCTTTACCTGTTCAATAGACATGGGTGGAGTGTGAACCGGGTGATTGAGGTTTTAATGCTTACTAACGCACTGAAGCGAGGCTCTATAAAATCCACTACACCTAAAACTTCTATTACATAACTTTCGACAAATTAATAAAAAAAAAAAGAATTACAGCAAGCAATATCAACATTATCAATATAATATATAGCATTTACTACGACAACATTTATACGTCAACTAAATTAAAACATCGGAGCCTGGGCCGGATGTAGACATTCTCTTCGCTAATTCTGGAATTATCAAAAAGTGGTTATTACGTAGAAGGCTCCACGTATAACTTCAATTTGAAATAGACGAAAAATTATATTTTTGTTTATGTTTCAAGCAGTCGTGATCTTTTCGGTATTAGTCAAAATCATATTCCTGATCCAATGAGACAAATAAATTGAAGGGAAAACAGTTCTTTTTTGCCAGTGGGCATCTAATAAAGAACGAGAACACGGCCATAAAAGAAACAGCTGTTACGAGAACACGGCCATAAAAGAAACAGCTGTTACGAGAACACGGCCATAAAAGAAACAGCTGTTACGAGAACACGGCCATAAAAGAAACAGCTGTTACGAGAACACGGCCATAAAAGAAACAGCTATATCGATCATGTCTTACACACGCATAGCAGTGAGTAAATACATTCCTACCTGTCAACACTCTCCTACTCACATGCATAACTCTCATTTTGTGCATACAAACAATTTTACTATCAGTCCCCAACTGAATTTCAAAGATCATTTTTAAGACTTTGTCTTAAAATATTAAATTTTAATGGTTGCTGTTATATTAACTATGTCATTTTTATTTTAAAAATTTATTTAAAAAATCTAAATTTGTTTGAATATAATTAAAATTATAATTTATTTAAATTTTATTTAAATTTATTAAATCGCCGATAAAGAATCTGCAATGATATCGGTCTTGCTCTAGCACTTAGATTTTAATAGTTTCTTCTCTCGCACTTCTCACACAAGGAAATCTCTTTCGGCTCATTACTTTTTTGCCCTTCTACGACCTACAAAAATTGAAATGGAACGTTAAACGTCATCTTATGTCAACTCGAATCCTGTTCTTTTTATTTTGATATTTCTTTTCTCAGTTTCTTCCACGATCAGTAAACCCTTGCGTCTTAGTGGTTTTATCGCCTTGCTTTGAGTTGAAATGATTATTTATTGCCGTATTTATACAACAATTGCGGTACAAGGACAAACGAGGCAGTGGGACAAGGAGGGTCAATGACAATATTATCATAGAGCAAGCTAATCAGACTCACGACCTATTCATGCATTACAATTTGTTCATTCACCTCAATAATTCATCAGTCACCATTCAATCCTTCATATACGACAATTACATATTCACAGGGAAAATAAAAACAAAATGCCAATGACATGAAAAATTTCGTTATGTAGAAAAGTAAATGTCTTTCCTAAAAAAATATATATATATATAAACTCTAATGATCATGAAATGTTGATGGAGGTGATGAACACAGAAGACGAAACTAAAATTAAATATAAAACATCAGAACTCAAAGTCAGACTAAAATAGTACAAATATCTTCTTTTTTTTTCTACTCACGGATGTGCGTTGTGGTGCAGTGGATATCGGCTCGGAACGAGAAATCGGAGAGTTCGAATTCCATTTGCGGTAGACTGGTTGCTATAGAACCAAATCTGTCCTGTTATTTAACCCATAACTGGAAGGAATAGACGGATTAATATATTTCCCAAGGGTATTTGCGCGTAAGTGAATGCAATGAATGCAATGAATTCGACTGGAATTCGAACTCAGCTCCCCGATTTCTCGTTCCGAGCCGATATCCAATGCACCACAACGCACATCCTACAAAGTGCAAATGTCTTTTTTTTCCTACAACAAAATATAGGAGATGAAAAAAGAAAACTAAAATTAAAATATAATCGAACATTAAAAATAAAAGTAAGACTACAAAGTACAAATGTCTTTTTTTTCCTACAGCAAAATATATAAAATTCTACTGATCATGAAATGAGGATAGAATACAAATCTAAAAACATTAAGACTAAAAACATTAAGACTAAAAATAACATATATTAGTAGGATCCGTTCATTAAGAATGAGAGACGCACCTGTCTTCTGCCGATAGGCAGAACCAAGAAGCTGACTTGACCGAGGAATGACCTTCGTGACCGATCGACACTCTCTTAGAAAACAAAAGTAAAAACTTTTCTATACTTCTTGCAACTTTATGAATCATTTTTAAACATGAAAAAATATTCTTGAATTGAATTTTTTTTATTCTTTTTTTTTTGTATTAACAAAAACTACAAAATTTATCTTATAGTCAATTTTAAAAGAATTTGTTTTATTTTTAAGGTTTTTTATTTGAAAACTCCGTGAAATTATGTGTTACGAAAAAAACAAAAGTCAAGTCACTATTACCGAAAATTTAAAAACTGGAAAATGATGATTTAAACTTTGTTTAAACCTATTATTTCTGACTAAGTTTTGAATTTATTTGAAACATAAAGGCCTAAATCACACCACACTTGAATTTTAAAACCTAACTTTTAAAATATTTAATTTTTAGAAAATATTTAGCACAAAGGAAACTTTTATACTGCTTTAACACCATACCACTTATGCCATTTTAGAACTAACACAATATTGTACAGAAGAACTGAAAATGTTGTATATATTACCTGGAAAATTTCAAACTGATCGTCTGGAGGCAAGATTTGGCCAGTATCGACAACTTAGTGGTGATCAATATAATATCTCTATCCGTCAATTATTTGAATGAGAAAAAAAACTAAGAATGTTGTCTGTTTTAAAACTTAGCCTGCCTTTTAATAATCAAAGTATTAATTTGAAGAATTTACAAGAGGTGAATTGGAATGAAATGACAGAGGAACAAAATTTAGATGTTTATAAATTTAACATAGACGTAACTGATAATGATGTTCATCAGTGCAAAGAAGTCCTGCCTATTATAATATATTTAGCAGGTTATTGCTGTTATGCTGTTTTTAAAAAAATGAAATGTTATAGTTGTAAAAGTTTAGTATCAGGAAGAGATGATATACTACCTGATATAAACAGTTATTTTCAAGGAATTAATAGAGGTTCTCTGTTATATCCCAATGATGTAACAACAAATTTAGTACTATACAATTATATTGTTATTAATAAACTTGTAAAGAATCCTTCTTTTCTTCATTCAATGAATCAAAGAAAATTGTCTATGTACATAACATTGGATGTTTTGGCTAATGATGAACTTCTTTTTCATGTTGACTCATGTGGTGAAGGTCATAGCATTGAAAAAATAGAAAAAATGATTATCTGGAGCTCTTCTAATGCATTATTAAATAATTTTTGTAGCAAGGAAAATTATAATATTACTTGTAAGAAGTTAAGTAAAAAAAGAAAACTTCAAACATTCAGCTGAATTTTGAGACATAAAAAACTTTTATAAGTTTGATTTAAAAAAAAAACAGTAACTTAAACTTATTTAGTTTGAATTAATTTGCTTGAATTTAAATTGTTGCATTTTTAAATATTTTAATTAATTTGCTTATTTATTGTTGCTTCTTGTTTGTTCCTAAATTCTAATGGTTTCTTGATTGCTATATTTGAGTGATTCTGATTTAAAAATTCTTGCAATTGAAACAAAAGTGATTGTGATTTTTCATAATTAAATTAAAAATATGAAAATTTAAGCAGTGTTTGTTAAATTTTTAGAATTTGGACTAATAAACGAAAAGTTTTGTCTTTAAAACTGTGTTTACTGTTTACAAACACGACTGACAGTCAGTAGTCAACAATGATGTTTATATTTTCTTATTGTTTTCTTAATTTTATTTAAAATTAATAATACCAGCATAAATCAAAACATGTGTCTTTCTTTTTTTTTTCTTGTTACATTTTAAAAAGTTTTAAAATCTTTATTAAAAAATAACGTCTTTGTGATTATCAACATTGTCATGAAGACGGCTAACGCTACGGCTACGATTCATGACACTACTACCGTGACGTCACATTTCATTTGCTTAGACCTTGGTTAATATATAGGAGGTCTTGGCTCAGCTGTAGAAATGGGTGAAGTAATGGTAAGGCTAGGGGAGGCATTCCTAACACTCCCTCTAAAATCTAGTCCTCTTTCACTGCACAACATAGGAAAGCCAATGTTGATGTGTGTATATAACACGCCAAGTGTGGTATTCCTAGCTTCACATGTCACGGAAGCTGGACACAGACCCCTCTGGAGACATGATGCTTACCACCACCCCACAAGAGGGAGGAGAGCAAGCGCTCGATTGCCTTCTTACGGTTCTTGCAAAACTGGAGTACAGACAACCAGTAAAGGGGAAAGTCGTACGTGGCGCGCGCCTCACCCCAACCCTTCGTGGACAACCGCCTTCGGAGGTAAAATCCAGGCTGTCACTCCTACATATGCCTGTACCTCCCACCAATTCTTCTCCAGCCCGGGCTCGAACCACGAAAAATAGATATTAAAAATGAAAATTAACAAATGCCATAACATTTAATAAATTATTGAATTTTATATAATTTCATTCTGTTATTAAATTGTAAATTTTTTTTAAAGAAATTTTATATTATTTTAATTTTTATTTTCCATAAAACATCTTCAAACGTAAAGCTATAAAGCTACACTAACTAAAATTCTAAAAAATATTGGATAATTGCTGAAAATATTGTGCTAATTTTTTAATTTTAACATATAGTTAAAAAAATAAAATAAAAAAAACGAAGCGTGCGAATAAGAAAGATTATATCAAATTTGTCCTCCATAGTTAGCATTTTTGATGGCTACTGTATGTCATGTCAATTATCGCCTCTGATAAGACGATGATAACCCCGATAACAATGATTACGTAATTAAGAAACGCTTTTAAAGTACATTTCAGGCAGTAAGCAAGTAATTCTTGTTTCAAGTCAGCTTAAGGTAAGTTTAAGTTCGGTAATTTGAATAAAATAATGTGTCAACGCGGTGTATCTTATTTTTGCAAAATGTTTTAAAACCGATAATTGGCTTCTGTTTACAAAATTGTCGATCGATGAAAAATGGCCGAAAAATTGTAATTTTTTTAAACCAAAAAATTTTAGATTCCGATTAATATAATTTTGGTTTGAAATACACCAGGGTATTTTGCTTACTGGAAATAGTAAATTTAATAACTTGATTTTCAATTAAAGCTAAAACTAAAGCTTCAAGAATTTCTTTTTAGGTCAATATAAATTTAGGTACCGAAAATGAGTGGAGGTACCTACACTTCATGAATGCGGACGGATTCTGAAGGGCCCAGGGAGCACGAACCCCTTCCCGGCACCTAACCACAAGCTGGAAAACTTGTTGCGATTAATTTTGGTTCCCGTCACCTTCTCGTACAGCTCAAGCGCCTTCTGTACTACCTCAATGTCTTCTCGAAGCGACACGAAAATGGATACGTCATCGGTGTACGCAGAAGCCCTGTCTCAAGCCCCACTAGGGACAGCGATCCCGCGATCCTGTACGCCCTGCCCTTTAGCTGGAGAAGGAAGGGCTCCAACGCCATACTGTAAAGTAGAGGCAACAGTGGGCAACCCTGACGAACCGACCGAGACAGAGCAAAAGCGCCCGACAGCTTTTCGTTTACACTAGGGGAGCAATACAGCAGGCTGATCCACTTGCTGAAGTTGGCTTTGAATCCGGTGGCCTGCAGGACAGCTGCCAGATACTGATGGTCGACTCTATCAAATACCCTGGACTGATCCAAATTGATCAGTGCGGCTTGCTCTTCGTCTTTAACACTCTCTATGATGGTGCGGATCAAGTGCAGGTTGCTCTGAATGGTTCGGTCCTTCACAGCACAAGTCTGCTCGGTTCCCAACAGAATCTCGGCGACTGACTGCAGACGCTCCGCCAGGATCTTGATCAAAATCTTTAACACTGTGTTTAACAGGGTTACAGGCCTGTAATCATCTAAGTCCCTCTTAACACCCTTGACTTCTTTCAACAGCTATCACACCCCTGGAGATCCGATCGGGCACAGAGCCCTGCCGGAACCAGTTGTTGAACACCATCGTCAAAATCAGTACAAAAATGTGCGATAGCCTCAAGTACAATTCATAGGTTAGACCAAGTTCCGGAGACTTACCAATGCCGACCCTCTTCAATGCCAAGAGAATTTCGCCCTCCGGGATCTCACTCTCACAGTTAGCTGCTTCCGTCGGTGTAAGCCAAGGAAAGTCAGCCAAATAGCTGCGAAATTTGTTTTCACAGAAACCTTGGTAAAGCGGATCTCGAAATGCCGCCGAAACGCCTAGCACATGTCGTCAGACAACCTCAGAGTACGCACCTACGGAATATATTGATCACCTCCTCGACTGATCTCTTTCTTGCTCAGTTCTGCGCCCATGCTCACAGCTTTATTAGACATCTTGTTTAACCTATGCCTAATTAACTAACCCCGGTAACGCTTGCTAGCCAACCGTTCTAATGCTATCTCTAGGAGATTCCCCCTGCCTCCACCCGAGATAGACTAGCGAAGTGTTTTCACCTTGTTAGCCTTAGCTAGGTCGAGTCGACGGCTATAGTCAGCGGTGAAAGACCTAATGCTAGCCTTAAGCTTTTCCCACCACCTATTCCCGATAACCGCCCTCACTAATTCTCGCTGCAGTAGTTTAGTTAGCACTTGCTGGAAGTTCATCTTGCCCAGTAAAGACACGTTGAATTTCCAATGTCCAGCCAATCTAGGCCTACGATCCAACGCCATCCGGGCACAAACAAGTTTGTGGGCCGAAGAGCCTAATCAGTGGAACGTGGGACAATCTTGTAAATATAGATCGACCCTTCTCACTAACATTCTATCCAGGTAGCTAGCTACCTGGGTAGATGGCCAACTAAGTGCCCACGTTCATATCTTTCCCCAGGATGATCGAGCCGGTATCTACCGACGAGACCGAAATCGTTGATCAGATCAACCAGGCTAGACCCCGACCTCTCGCTAGCTCCTAGTCCCCTATCTAGCTTTGGGTGCAGGATTGCATTCCAAACCTCTACTAAGACTAGGCGCGAAGAATCCACCAGGAACGGTCCCAACTGACGGTAAAACGAGACACGCTCCTCTCGGTTGTTGGGCGCATAAACCGTAACGATCCGAAACGAATTACTGTTCACTTGTTTGGTGCGAAATGATTTTAAAAAAGTATTGGCCGGCTTTTTGTATTATAAGCTATTCCTCGATCCTCTTTTATTCTATACATGTAAATTTTATTGACCAATCACAAGTCTTAAAATATGAGAACAAAAATTAACAGGAGATATATAAAATTCACGACAATTGATATCCGTCTAGCGACCGAGAATAAAACGCAAGTTTCTAATAAATAACAAGGGGCAGACATTCACATGTTATGCAAAACAACAATTCACAAACAAACACAATTCACTGATATTCTATAGTAGAATTTAAATAAATTTTAACCCAATTCTCTTTTCTCTGTGCTCTTGTTTACACCTTACTTCTGAATGAGCTAAAATATCCTTCATCATAAAAAAAAAACTTCCAAATGTTATTTCTCGCTGTGAAGGAGTGTGTAACAACTTGAATAAACAGAGATTGTCATACTTGGTTAGCGGAAACATAAAAACACAACAATATTTATGCAAGCAAACTTAATGCGAAAGCACCAATATGTTTTTTTTTCTCTCTGATTACATGAGTCACCAGTCCGATCAAGTAAAATAAAATAAAAAATCACTTGTTACAAGAACACAATTGCGGGTGACTGCTATTACTTTTTTAAGTGGGATGCAAAAAGATATATTTAGAATATATCTTATTATTAACCCGGTTACACGACAGGCATTCCACCTGTGCAAGTGATCCAATCGCCTCTATTTGTTATGAAAGCGAATACAACCTACTGGATAAAACAGATAGTGTACTGCTGATTGTGTTTGGGATGAGAATTCTTTTTGTGTCCACCTGTCCTCATCGAAGTCTATGGGCGAAAGAAACTCTTAACGTTGGAGAACTACAATCAGGTACGTAGTTGTGTGTTGAAGCAGATTAACTGAATTTGGCCTCGTTACTAGAAAGCCCACTATAAGGGGGGTATAAACAAGAAAATGAAATTGAGTATAGAAACAACAATTATATATATACAGATATCAATTAAGGTTTTTTTTACAAATAAAAGTAATGTCTTTTGGATGGGTTCAAAGGACGTTAAAATGTTTATAGCAGTAAATGCCGAAAAGAGAGTTTGTGCGTATGTATATGTGAGCGTTTGTCAGTTAGGAATGTCTTTGATGTCTCCGCTCCGGTAAGTAGCTCAGGGGACAGCGAAGAAAAAGATGAGAGAGAAAAGGAGGCGAGCATGGTGTGATCGCTTGACGATGTCAAGGGACGTTATAATTATGCTCGTACTTTCTCAACTGGCGATGCTTTTTGTGTCGGCTTTTTATTTCGTCTTTGTGGGTCCCAGCAGGTCATTTGGGAATTCACACCCGTATTTAATTCTGGGCTTCCCATTGGATGATAAATAAAATTCGTGTAGGCTCGCGAACTGGAATTTGATATTTATTAATTTTTGGTTTTCTGTCGGAAAAGCTGCGTGGAGCCGGGTGCGCAAAGACCAGTTTTGGTTATTTGCTTTCTGGTCCTGAGAGTGCAAACATCCGGTCCCTCGCATTGCTCGGTCGGTATCACCACAAATTGACAGAGTTTATTCCCAATGGCACTACTAGCAATTCTTACTCTTATATTAACACATTGCCAAAAATTAGAACAATACTTTTTCGAACAAGGCTAGCTTTGAAAATGAGTAATCCGCATAGCTCCACAGCGGCTTAAAAAGCAACAAAAGCAATGTGCAACATTGCCTCATTCACCTTACAGTCCGATCCTGGCCTGGTAGCCGTATAATCCCATGATTAAGGCACTCAAAGGAAAGTCATTCTTCAGTGGTAATGAAGTAAAATATGCAACTCGCACATGGCTAAGAAAGCATCCAAGAAGCCACTTCGAGGCGGGTCTACATACCTTTATTCATTTGTATACTAGCAGTATAGCCCGGCGTTGCTCGAGTGTAATGAAAGCTTATATATATATATATATATTATCGATTTTCTGCACTATTGTAAGAACTGCAATCTTTAAACTTCTGAATATCGTTTCTTTGTCTATGAGTGTATCAAATTTGATTAAAATCGGACCACTCCTTCTATAACCCGATTTTTTCGATTATCGATTTTCAATATTTATCGGGTGTACCTGGACACAAAACCTAGCTAAGAACACTCGCAGACGCCTATAGTACAACTGTGTAAATTTTCCAGAAAATCGGTTCAGCCGTTTCGGAGTCTGTAGGTAACGGACACACACGCACACAGACACACACACACGCACACAGATACACACACATACACACACAGACAAAGTTCCATTTATAAATAAGTTTAGATTATATGCCTGTGTGTGTATGGGTGTATGTGTATGTAAATGATTATGTGATACTCTGTTTTGGATTTGTTTAGATAGTGTCTTTTTTTTTTAATCATATCACCCGAGCAAGGCGGTAACGCCACTGATGTGCAGGGGGCTACATACGAGTGAAAATATTGGAAAAAAGAAAGCCGGAAACCACATCCTAAACAGGAAACAACTGATGAGCCTCTTCACCTGTTCAATAGACGTGGGTGGAGTGTGAACCGGGCGATAGTTTAGTCTATCTACTCCAATTGTCAAAAAAAAAAAAAAAAGAGACGAGTGAAAAGATTGGAAAAGAGAAAGCCGGAAACCCCATCCTAAACAGGAAACAAGGGATGAGCCTCTTCACCTGTTCAATAGACGTGGGTTGAGTGTTTACCGGGCGACAGTTTAGTCTATCTACTCCAATTGTAAAAAAAAAAGAGAAGAGTGAAAAGATTGGAAAAGAGAAAGCCGAAAACCACATCTTAAACAGGAAACAAGGGATGAGCCTCTTCACCTGTTCAATAGACGTGGGTGGAGTGTGAACCGAGCGATAGTTTAGTCTATCTACTCCAATTGTCAAAAAAAAAAAAAAGAGACGAGTGAAAAGATTGGAAAAGAGAAAGACGGAAACCACATCCTAAACAGGAAACAAGGGATGAGTCTCTTCACCTGTTCAATAGACGTTGGTAGAGTGTGAACCGGGCGATAGTTTAGTCTATCTACTCCAACTGGAAAAAAAAAAAAAAAGAAAAGAGTGAAAAGATTGGAAAAAAGAAAGCCGAAAACCACATCCTAAACAGGAAACAAGGGATGAGCCTCTTCAACTGTTCAATAGACGTGATAGTGTGATAGCGCGAAATGACAACAGTACCACGTATTCAAATGCAATGTAACGTGCTATGTCCGGATTTAAAGGTGATTTTATTAAGTGTGGGTAGTTTTGATTTAATGTACATGGCCTCCAATATCTGAAGGTTCTTTTTTCCTGTGTGTATGAGTAAGGATTATTGTATTGTTGACTAAAATCTGTCTGATATTACCTACATGTTTATGTTTTTCAGAGAAATGTTGTTTAATTGCACTCTGATCAGAAAGATGACATGTAATCCCTCTCTTCAACATGAAATCCCTAAGAGAGATCTCACGCCTCCTCAACAACAGTCAGTTAATAAATTTCCTTCTAAAATTCAGGAGCAGGTGCTGGTAAGGATACTTCAATATTAAAATTTTTTCTAGCAAACACAGACAGCACCTATCACGAACATTCCTCGGAATACGGGCTGAACCTATTAGTTTCCCGTTAATTACAGGATCCAGCCCTTCCGCTTTCATTTTCCAGAATATCCGTGAAAGGGCTGTCTGGTATTTTTGAACCGGGTTAAGGGAATTTATCGATTTCCTTGAACATTTTCTACCCCAAGATGAGTGCTGTTTATCACTTTAAACCAGACACAAAGAGACAATCCATGCAGTGAAAATATCCTCCTCGTCTTCTCCAAAGAAGGCTATGATCTTTTCATCTGCAGGGAAGGTTACTGCCTCAGTTATTTGGGAATGCAAAAAAGGTATAGTATTGACTACCTTCAAAAGGGGCTATACCATCAATGGAGAGTACTATGCCAACTTGCTGGGGCAGTTAAAGACCAAACGCCCGGGAAAACTGAGGAAAGAGGGTTTGTTTCATGAGTTCCATCATACATCCATAGTTTCAATGGCTGCTGTGTTGACTGTAGCGTTAATCACCCTTCTAATTTTACTATCCACTGTTCCCTAACATTAAAAAAATATTTGGCCGGAAACCATTATCGTGATAATGTTGTCATATCTGCTGTTGATGATTTTTGATCAACAGAAGAAATAGTCTTTTTGTTTTCAGATATAATTTGCCTAGAAATAAACAATACAGTTATTAATAAGTCAGTCAGTTAAGTGCCATACGTGATACACGCTTTGGGTGATCATGTCTCGAAAGAGACATGACTGACTGGGAAGAAGATTATCCCGCAGTAGGTTGCCATTGCTTTCTGCGGTAGACTGGTTGCCAGCCAAGGCTATAGAACCCAATCTGTCCTGTTATTTAACCCATAACTGGAAGGAATAGACGGATCGATACATTTTCCAAGGGTATTTGCGCGTAAGTGAATGCAATGAATTCAACTGGAATTCGAACTAGGCACCCCGGTGTCGCGTTCCGAGTCGATATCCACTGCACTACAACGCACATCCTAGTGTTTAAATTGATGCTTGCAAGAATCTACAGCTATGGTCTCACTCATTCATAGTCATCCTTTGAGCCTTTCAGCCAACCCTCGTACCTGGAAGGAAACAATGCAGTTATCAATAAAAAGAGTTCAAATTAAAGCATGCAAGATTCCACATCTTTAGTATCACACCTTCATCGCCTAGGATCTTATCAGCCAACTTTCGTATACCACCAAAAATGTTTTCAACAAAACAACACGGAATAAAAACAAAACACAAACATAAACTTCTGAGAATTTGGAACGGAATACTTTATTCCATCTAGAAAGGGAGATTGTTCCTCATTCGTTTATTCATGCTACAAGATATAGTTAAATCCTACATAATTCATGCATATGGTGTCGCTTGTTTTTCTCTGAATCAAAGGATATGATTTTTTTGTACTATCTGGTATGGCCTTGTCTTGTCCTATAGTATTCAAATTTGATTCCACAAGTATTCGTGACTACCCTTTTCTCTCCAAAAATGATCAGCTATGTTCGTTTTTTTTTTTTGTTTTTTTTTTATCAATACACCCAAAGCAAGGTGATAATGTCAATAAAACACAAGGAGCTACTGTGAGTGAAAAAGAAATAAACTACTTTAGAAGGAACCGGAAACTCACTCTTAAACAGGAAACAAGGGATAAAAGTTTACTTCTTTTCAAAAGACTGATGAGGAGTGGAAACAGGACGACAGGCGAACCTATTTACTCCTAGGAAAAGCTGATCAAATCCCCCCCCCCACACACACAGTTTTGTTTCAGTGCAAAGAATTTGTCACTTTAACTGAGCAGGTTCATGCCGACTTCGAAGTTTCGTGGGGACATTATTATGATGCCTTTACTCGTCCAGGCTGTTTTTTCTGCAACAATCTTGGCATCAAAACTATCACAAATCAACACTATATATATATATATATATATATATATATATATATATATATATATATATATATAGGAAAAACTACTAAAAAGTTGTAAGTTTAAAAATGTATTTTTTTGACAGTATTTATTTATTTCTATTATTATATTTGATATTTCAGACCGTCCTCGGCCTTTCATCAGAAACAAATGATTTTAAAATTTAAATTAGAAACGTATTTCGCGAGAGCGTTCGTAGAGAGATTGTTTACATCACGTGATGCAGAAAGCGACAGATTTTTGAAAATATTTGTAAACGTAAACCGATCTTTAATAATACTTATAAATTTTGTTTGAGAGAAAATTTTTGAAACTATTGAAATATTTATAAAGATTCAAAACACCTAGGAATGGAACAATGTCGAGTTTTTATCCTTCGGAAATGTTGATAACAGCAGAATTTGCTCTGGCTAAGCGAATATTTCTTAGGTTTATCTGACTTTTAATTAACTCGAAATTCCATGGAGAGCTTAGCAGAAAGTAAATTCACGATTTTAACATCGCCAGATAAGTTCAGTTGTTTCCTTGTTATCTTTCATAAACATCTTTTATAAAGAAGACATCACATATAACCAGTCGGGCTTTTGCAGTTACTTCGTCGCTTCTCATAATTAAAAGCAGATCTCGGCAGAATTGAGAAAATAGGTTAGCAATCAGTCAGTCAGTTAATCGCCATACATGAAAGACACGACTGACTGGGTAGAAGATTTTCCTGCAGTAGGTTGCCATTGCTTTCTGCAGTAAACAAAGGAAAACATATAAGTTGAGCGTAAAATTGTATGAGTGGACCGGTCGCTAGCCATGATTACGGAATCCAATCTGTCCTGTTATTCGATCCATAGCTGGAAAGAGAACAGATGGATTCATACATTTCCCAAGAGTGAATGAAACGAATTCGACTAGAATTCGAACTCAGCCCTTCATTTTCTCATTTCGAGCCGATATCCATTACACCACAATAATGAAGTAAGTTTTATTATTGTTAATTAAAAATTAACTTCAACTCATTATTTTTAAATATTACAACGTCGAAGGAGCAAAAGTAAAACTTTCGTGTAATAAACTTCGAATTTGTACTTTAAATTTATAGTCAGCAAAAATGCCATTCAAATAACGGTGTCATATGTAACGATCTACGGTGTCATATGTAACGATCTACGATGTCATATACAATGATCATGATAACGGTTAGAGTTAGGCGTTTCCATACAAGAAACAGTCAGCATTCATTCACTGGATATTGAACGAACAAGTGACCGCTTGAGAATACTGTAAGCCTCGATGTGCAGGTGGTGTAGTGGATAATAGCTTGTAATTGATAATTGGAGGGCTGAGTTCCAAATTCAGGTGGGTTCGTTATATTCATTTGCACACAAATATCTTTGGGCTATGAATTTACCACTTTTCCCCCAGCTATGGGTTAATTACTAAGACTTGTATCTTTAAATCATTATTATTTCAAAAAGGTTCCTCGAAAATGAAAAAAATATTTTCTGGCTTTAAATAACCTGCAAAGAGTTGATAATCTGTACAAAAAGATTCAATCAATCGATCGAATAGTTAACGGTTGAAATTTATAAAATATTTTTCTTAAAACAATTTTTTCTTAAGGAAAGTGGACTTCTCAAGTTCGCTGTTATTGCTCTTTCTAATATTCATGGGAGTTTCCTTCCAAATCTTTTGTTTAAGGTAGTGTGGAATGTCAACATCTTGATTATATAATTATTTTCTCTTCTACTTACATGTGCTATCCATTGCTGTTGTTGTTGTTGTTGTTGTTGTTGGAGGCTTTCCATTGACGTGGGTTTTGTTATTTTGGTAAAGTTCTTTGTTTGCGTCTGTAGGATTTGATGAAATGCCATTTTCTTTAAGACCTACAAGATTCATTCACTCAAAGGTATTTTTACTAACTGATCCCGAAAACGGTTGTATATAGATGATAGCTTATACATTTCTGAAAAGATTAGACACTATGCATGGAAACCATATGAGGGTCGAGATCTGACAAGGCTATTTAAGAACAAGCGGTGAATAATTCATTATTATTACTTACAGATCTTTGAACTTACTTTTATCCGCCCTATCTATTTTTAGTAATAAGTCATATAATAAACCTATTGTGTCACAAACTTTATGTTAATTTCTGACCAATCACAATCCCCTTCCTGATTTCCAATAAATTTTATCGTAAATTATTAACGCATTTATATCTAAATTTATTTATAAATGGAACTTGTGTGTGTGTATGTGTGTGTCCGTTACCTATAGACTCCGAAACGGCTGTACCGATTTTCTTGAAAATTTACATAGTTGTACTATAAGCGTCTGCGAGTGTTCTTAGCTAGGTTTTGTGTCGCGGTACCCCCGATAAATATCGAAAATCGATAATCGAAAAGATCGGGTTATAGAAGGAGTGGTTCGATTTTAATCAAATTTGATACACTCATAGACAAAGACATAAAAAACGATATTCAGAAGTTTCAAGGTTGCAGTTCTTACAATAGTGCAGAAAATCGATAATATATATATATATATATATATATATATATATATATATATATATATAAAAGGCAAGATGTTTGTGTGTGTGTCTGCTTATCTGTCTGTATGCCCTTTATACAAATTCACAATTTTTATCCGATTCTCACCAAACTTCACACAAATATTCTCTAGGCTGAGTCTGAGCTCCAGGACCATGGATTAGTTTTAAAGCTTTCATTACACCCCGAGCAACGCCGGGCTATACTGCTAGTTCATAATAGTTTTCTGACAATGATACTTCCTGACCACTGTCAATCCTTTTTTTTTTTTTTCATGATTTTCAAAACAATAAAAGACGCGTAATCTTAGAGATTTCCAACCTACGGCAGCATTGACCCATTATAGGTTAAACTAGCCATGTATAACATTCTATCTCCGTGTGATGTGAGGTTAAGTTAAATACAGAATTTGAGCTCATTAACCTGGATTTTGAATGAAATGAATGAATGAACTTTTCCTTTACACCCAACGGTGTGTAGGGCAGCGTTTTTGCTGTTTCCGTAACAAACTATTTTTACGGGACAGGGTTGTTAGCCCTGCGCCCACCCCCCAAACCTGAAGGAAGGTGATTTTCTAAGCGTAGCTTACACGTGACACACGGCCGAAAGTAAGGGGCACGCAGTGAGGATCGAACTTACTACTCAGTTATGAACAGGTGAAGAGGCTCATCCCTTCTTTCCTGTTTTCTCTTTTCCAATCTTCTCACTTTTTTTCTTTTTTTTTTCTTCAATTGGGGTAGATAGACTAAACTATCGCCCGGTTCACACTCCACCCATGTCTATTGAACAGGTTAAGAGGCTCATCCCTTGTTTCCTGTTTAGGATGCGGTTTCCGGTTTTCTCTTTTCCAATCTTCTCACTTTTTTTTTTTCAATTGGAGTAGATAGACTAAACTATCGCCCGGTTCACACTCCACCCACGTCTATTGAACAGGTGAAGAGGCTCATCCCTTGTTTCCTGTTTAGGATGCGGTTTCCGGTTTTCTCTTTTCCAATCTTTTCACTCCTATGTAGCCCCCTGCATATCAGTGGCGTTATCGCCTTGCTTGGGGTGATATGATTAAAAAAAAAAAAAAAAAAAAAAAAAAACCTAAGTCCCTATTTAACCCTAGCCTGTGTGTATTTAATTTTAAAATCCAGTATTTTTCTTTCTTTCTGCGTGAGTGTGTAGAACTAAAATCGGAGTTTATTACAATTTTTTAGTAGCTTTTCCTATACATATTATTAAATTTAAGACAGTATACGTGTATCATCACTATGTTATATATATCTATATATCTATATATATATATATATATGATTTGATTTGATGGGACTTTTTCACCGCCAAATTTTTATTCCTTCGAAGAAATCATTTTTTGTCAGTTAGTATAGTACGTCAGACCTTAGACTGATGCCAATAAAACAGAAGTATTTAACAATCGAGAAAAACGCTCACGCAAATAAATCATTAAACAAGTTGAACCCGATTACCGTTCGTTAACAACAGAAATTACACGATATAAAATTTGCACTAAAAGTAAAACCGTTCAAGAAAATCTGTGATAAATTCTACAAAACAAAACAAAATAAAATAAAATATGGGTAGAAGCTATTTTTTCGAGTGGCTCAAACGAAGGTCTCTGCTGATTGGTTGAAGTTTATTGTTGTCAGGTAATGTGCTCTCCACTACCACCAAACTCTGGTTTTCCCTGTGTTAAATTTTAATTTATCGGTTTGTTTCATGATTCTATCAAGTCATATGGTTTCATCTGTTTTCTCCGACAGATTTTATGTGAGTATCTTCGGAAAGATAAACTGGTAGTATTTTAAGGTAATTAAAATTTTCAATTCACATTGATTAACTGGAAAGTATCTATACTTTCTCCCATTCATTGTCTAGTAAAAATTCATGGAAGTTGTTTATAGACAGCGCGGGCCTAAGGATTAAGAAAGCTGAAAGAGTGTCAGTTTGATGCTTCAATGTGATCTTCAGATTGACTGACAGTGACACAACATCTACAGCCCGCTAAAGGAGTAGTGTCAATTGGTTTGTATAAGGAAGCATAAAAAACTGACATTCACCTCGCACTGATGATTCTTCTTGTCCACGTTGCACTACTATATAGGGGAATCGTGATCAATATCTGTGATAGAGTGTTTTAAAGTTTATATATAGAGACAAGAAGGTGGGCGTCGAAATCGAGATTGTGTGACTAAGTTTCACGCATCGATGCGATTTTCATAAATACTTACGTTGATGTGTTTAAAATGGTCTTTTTCTGACTCAGTTCGCAAAATCAGTCTCCTGGTATATACAAAAAAAAATATTCATTTTTGGCAAGTGTGTGGGACCTATATCTTTTCAGCACCCACTCGTAAGTCAGTTGGGTTTTTTTTGGGGTTTTTTTTTGTGTGTGTGTGTGTGTGTGTGTGTGTGTGTGTGCCAATGTTTATTTATCTGTCATTTCTTGTGTGAAAATTTGAAAATACTATCCCAATCGCACTAAAACTCTGTGCGTAGTAAATTATAATAAAAATTCTATAATTTTTAAATTATTTTTTTTTCAATCTCCTTTAAAAAAAAGGAGGAGAAAAAAAAGCTAGTCTACTTTTTTAAAAGTTAGTAATTTATTTTATTTTTGTTTGTTATGTTTTATCATTAGGGCGGTGGGTCACCCTAACCCTGTAATGTTCGCATCTAAATTCCACTGTGTCAAGCAAGCTCAATACTTAAAGGAGCCCTGGGCACCTCGACACGTTTAGCTAACACATTTCAATCGAGAAGTGAGTTCGATCCTCGCTGGATTCCCCATATTTTCGGCCTTGTGCCACATCTAGGATACACTTAGAAAATCACCTTAAAAGACTCTTCAACTTAAAACTACTAACGTTCTGCTCGTTGTCGAGACTAAAGCTCACCTCCGTGTAGCACAAAAACCGGGGCGGAAGATTATTTCGTTTGCCTATCAAGTCACGAATGGTAGCGAGCTTGTTTACCCTTGTCGTCACCGTAGTGACAAACTTTAAAAAAGCAGATTCAAATAAAAATAAATAAGTGAACTCCAACTTAAAAAAAGATAATTTATAAAAGAAATTCCAAGTAAAAATCAATAACTTAACTTTCCGAAAACTTTTTTTTTATGTCGTGTAAGTTACGAGAGAGTGTAGCAAAAAAAAAAGTTTTTTTTTTCTTTTTTAGTCAACTTACAATTGCTACCGCTTACACGTCGTGGTAGGTAGAGAGAAAGAGGGATGTTATAGTTATTTATTGTTGTTTCTACTATTGACAGAAATGGGAGTGTATAAATGCTGTATTGTTGTTCTTTTTCCCCCTTATTTTATTGTTACCACCCCAACACATCCTCCTGAAATTCTACTTCCATGTTTTTTTCTTTTTATCATCACCACTGTGTGTAGACAAAGTCAAACGAAACCGATATAGTCAAGTCGTTCGTTGTTCATCCTCACCTCGTCTGTCTGTCTTTGAGTTTCATAGTTACTATTTCTGTGTGATTTCAATGTATTTTTTTAACAATTTTTATTTATTTATTAACGTGTGGATTTGACAATTGAATTAAGTAAGTATAAGTTCATTTTTATTTTATTATTCATTTATTTTTTAACGACAAATTTCTTTCTTTTATCCTTAAAGCAGCGAGCTCTGCTACAATCATTAGTTTGTTTGTTTTTTTACTGGTTTTAAATTCAAGAGAAAAACTTTTTCTAATTTTAAAATCTGACATCAGCATTAAATTAGTGAGTTGCAGAAATTCAAGTTTAATGCCGTGAAAGACGCTAACTTAATGAAGATCTTTGAAACTAAAACTTATTTTTTATTTATTTTTCTGTCAAAGTTAAATTAACTTAAAGAAATTTTTTTTTTTTTTTTTTTTTTTTTTTTTTTTTTTTTTTTTTTTTTACTTAAGCAGTAAGTCTCAGATTTTGTAAAGTTAACAATCAAATTCAAAGTAAATGAGTTGGACGATTTTATTTCAGTTGTGGTTATTTAATTTAATTCTTAATATTCCAAACGAAAACGTCTCATGAATCACGTAACGAAGCCTTTAGCGATTTATTTTTATCATGCCAAATCATTCTCTAGCAAGACATGCTGTTTTTCCTTTCGTTTATTTATTTCGTGGAAAGTGTCACACTACGATACTTTGACATATTGTGGAAAACTTCCCCCACCCACTTTTTTTTTTTTTTTTTAACAATTATGTTGGATTGACACAGAGTGTCACAGGTGTTTTACTTACCTAAACGAACTCCCTGAAAAAAACAGCATAAAAGATCCCAAACTTATTTACTATCAGCAAACAAATGTTTAAGAAGATGAAAGTATATTTTAATTATTTTTCTAATTCTTTCCAACACGTTCGAAATTTTGGTAAAAAATCTTATTGTTTCTCTTTCATCCTTGAGTGACACAATTTTACAAGGGTTTATGGCAAAAAAAAAGTTACGCAACTCCCTATTTTGCCGGTGACCTTAATGGAAATTCTTGCAAAAATCAAATAATGGTCGGATTTTGATGAAACTGTCAGGACTTATTCACAAATGACTGAAATCATTTTTGAAATAATTAATTTTTAGAAAATCTTCGTAAAAATATTTTAAATATGTTCAGCAAACTACCTTTTTGAATGTGTTTTTCCTACATTTCCATATAGACTTTTTTTTTTACTCCCCCGCTTCGGCTTAGGAATTTTTGTTCAGTCTCGGCACTAAGCAATAGACTGGACCGGTCAACATAAAAAAAAAGGGAAAATTTTTGGGAAAATAATTTTTATAGATTAGCAATCTTTATGAGGTGACACATGTCAAGTGAAAAAATTTTGATTCGTTATCGACTTTAGGAGAGTGGCCTGTTTCAGTCAGTGAATGTAAAAAAATCGATCCATGACATTTTATGTGTGCAAGTTTTTATTTGCACGAGTACAAGTTTGAAATTGTGCTGACATCATTTACTAATTTCATATCGTCTAAAAAATCTTAGATTTTTTAATTTTTATAAAACTTTTGTATAAAATTTTTGTATGGGATCTTTCATAAAGCAAATTCGCTAAAATGAAGAATAACGGATACATCACGTGAATTTGTTCTTTAACTAATATTTAATTTAATTAAACGATCCATTTTTTTCGTTTTTTTATTGAATAAAAAAAATCTTTAAAACAAATAGTCTATCTTCGAATGCAAAGCCGCTAAAAATCTGTGTGTGTGTCTACAGGGTCTTCCTAACTAAATCGATATTATAAATCAATATTTTTCGATTCTGACAAGTGTCGGGACCGAAAGACTAAAGTTTAGACTAAGTGACTTAGACTCTAAAGAAAAACTTTATCTACAAAATTATCCCCTCCATCCAAAAAATTGCCTAATTTTTATGAGTGTAACAGATTTGCCAATAAACACAAAAAGAACGATACAATGTAAGTGCTCTTTTATTTGAAAATCCTCTGCTACATTTAATGTCACTGTAAGAAGTGTATCCATAAAAAAAAAAAAAATGTTAATACGTGTATTTCGTGCCACTAGAGAAATGTTCGGTGTTTTGTTTAGTCAAGTGGTGGTGGTCGGTGTGCAACACATTTCACTTCTCTTTTTTCTTTGTTCGGAGAGAGAGAAAAAAAAAAGATAAATGAGGCGAAATTACATTCCTTTTTTCGCAATCATTAAGACAGGACTTTGAACGCTAATCCTAACAGAATCCTCATCACGTTAATTTCTCGCCCACTTGTAACATTTTTTACCGCGCTTAATGTGAAATGAAAAGCAATATTTTCAATATACTCCTTAAGAGAAATCATTTTAATTAAAAAAAAACCAAAATAATTTTTAACGATTATTTAAACATAAGGTAATAATTATATACTTTTTTAAACCGATTAACTTTTTTTATTCATTGGATTTCATTTGAATTTAAATTAAATTTAATTAGAAGTGTATAATTATAGTACTATAATTATACACTTCTCTAGGTCTCCGTGTCATTTTTTTTCTTCGTAGAAGAGAATCATTTTCTTCTAGTACTAAACAATGATTAAACAAGTGTAAATTAGAACTTTGTGTATTAACAGGGTTTTAATTAAAGCTATTAGGATCAGATAAAAAGTAGGAACATTCACGGCTACTTGCTGTTGGACTAATACAAACCAGATAGACTTGTTGAAGGAATATTGGTAAAAAAAAAAAACACACCCCCACACACACACACATGAAAATATAGTTCGAACACATGTCTGGAGGTAACATTTGATATGGGCACACAAGAAAATTAGACGTCACAAGCGATAAATTTATATTGCTAACACTGAAAATTGGGTACCTCCACTCATTTTCGCTACTTTAACTTTTAAATTGAATTTTTAAAAATAAAGTTTTCTTGAAACTTGTTTAGTTTTAATTGAAAGCTAAAGGATTAAATTTACTATTTTCAGTAAGCAAAATACACTGGCGTATTTAAAACAGAAATTGTTATTTGGAATCTAAAATTTTGAGATGTTAAGTTTTCAATTTTTCGGCCATTTTGAGCGATCGACACGTTTGTAAACAAGTCAATTCTCGATTTTAAAAATCTTGCAAAAACAAAATATACATCTGACATGTTTTTGGAAAATCAGCAAATTTAAGATTTACACAAGTATTACTTATGTATAGCATGAAATTTAATTTAGAATAAAATCTTTTCTTAGTCTGACAAATCTCAACGCTAAACCGCAGTCAGACGAATGGCGGC
Source organism: Ascarosepion bandense (assembly GCA_037127315.1). Taxonomy (NCBI): domain Eukaryota; kingdom Metazoa; phylum Mollusca; class Cephalopoda; order Sepiida; family Sepiidae; genus Ascarosepion; species Ascarosepion bandense. The sequence goes on from JBBBDQ010000266.1 coordinate 2,852,188, forward strand.
AACAAACGTCGCAACGCGCCTTTAGAAGCCGCGTTGATCCACAAGAGAGGAATAAAAACTCGAACCAATAAAATTAGTTCGATGCACAGGAGTTACTGCCAGCTACTCAAACGTCTAAACGCGTCACTACGGAAAACAGAGCGAAGTCATTAAAAACGCGTAACTACGGAAAACAGAGCGAAGCCATTAATTTCCGGTGACTCAGCGTTTCCAAAAGCCAAAACACAGAAAAACAACAAAACGAAATATAACCACACACAAGCACTCGTACCTAAAAACAATGACCTGAAACTAATCTATGTACACATGGTGTTCAAATAAAACCATGTGTATATTCAAGTGGAAAGAGAATTTTAATAGTCAAACAAGACATTATTAGCTGGGCAATGTCGCTGACAGAAACATGGCCGATTTTTCTTAACAAAATGACCTGGAATCCTGGGTTGAGCGACGTGCTCCCCCTACCACTTGCGCCTGGCCGACCCTTGTCGCTGACCATGGCAGCAGCCACTCAGAGCCCAGCTTTCCAACTCCAGCAGCAGCCGCTCCCAGCAACAGTCCTTCTTAGGACTTTCTGATTACATTGATTATAGTCCTTTTCAGGGCTTTCCGTTCAGATATGCACAAGTCTTTTTAAGGGCTCGTCAGCTACATATGCGATAGCACTTTTCAGGCCTAACAGACCCCTGCAGCAGCAGACGCAGCAAGCGCACCAGGCACATCAGTAAAAGCTGCAGTCCCGACTACATATACAACAGCCCTTCTAAGGGCTAACTGATTATAGGTGCAACAGTTTTTTTTAGGACTCTCTGAATACATATACAGTTCTTTAGGACTAGCCGGTTACATATGCGACAGTTCTAAGAACTAACCGTCTTCAGCAACAGTCCTTCCTGGAACGGCCAAAGCAGAACCTCCAGCATCACCTCTGCCCTGCCCTGCCAGGCACTGGGCTACCGCCTTGGAACCAAGCGATCCATTCAATTGACACTGCCGACTCAACAAACATTCTGTAAATATGTTTGACAGATTTTGTAAATAAAAACTTGGTTTGAATTTATAAATCCTCGTCTTCGTTGTCCTTGATTTGATCGTATTACTTTAATTTCAAGCGGGGTTAACGGCACCTGCTGTCGATAGCCCCGCAACAATGAGGTAGATGTGCGAAGCACAAACTTTGCCCTCCTCTTTAAAGAAATAGGCTTCCTCCGCTGCGACAGACGAACTGCCGCCTCGGTCTTTTCTCGCACTTCCAACCAACCAGAGGTTGGGATCAAACCAAACACCGAAAGTCTTGATAGGCCTGTCCGTCCAAGTAAAGAGCCCGGGAAGAGAGACTCCCTTACACCCACCCACAGATTTATCGCGGTTGATCTTTGCTCGTGTCATTCTCTTATACCTGCTAGAATCCTTGTCAGCTTCGTCAATTTTGGCCTTGCTCTTCACGAAAACGTTCATGTCGTTAGCATAGGCGGAATATTTGATCAAGGTGGTCGCACCAGGAAAGGTTATTTCATGTAGGACCGGATTCGCCTTTAACTTGCGAGGAAAGAGCTCCTACGTAAGAATGTACAGTATCCATGAAAAATGTCAACTTTAACAATTTGAAATGAACAACATGAAAGGTTTCGACTTTACTCCATTCACTTCAACCATCGCACTGGGAGGCGGGGGATGATACAAGTGAGGTATCCAGGATTGAAAGTATAGCTTGAAAGCAGCTAACTTGGGGACATCTCCAAAAAATCGATGACTAGGGACAAACATGTGCGGCAGCTTCAAGTACACCTCATAGAGGAGACCATCGATATCCGGAGTCTTGTCTCTCTTGGCAAGCAAGTTTCAGCTCATCTCACATTTCTGTCTCTGTGACGGGAACCGCACACCCATCCGCTTCAGTCGAATAAAATCATCTTGTGTAGGTGTTGAACATAGACTGGGCTCTCTAGTAAAAATATCCTGAAAATAAGATCGGAAAGCCTTACATATGTCTTCGTTTGGTGTCATGGTACGCTTATTTGGCAATGTGACGCTAGCGATGTATAGGTCTGCGATGCTCCAAACTTCTTCAGTAGCCACATTTATTGCCTCGGAAAACATTCTTTTTTTTAATCTCGCCCAAGATCGTGGTTCTTCTCTTTAAACAAGGAGGCTAACTCTGCCTTAGCTGCAACTATTTTATCGCTATATATATATATATATATATATATCTTATAGCTCTTTATACTCTAGATTCTTGTGCTGTTTGCTTTATATGGCAATGTAAAGTATTTACATTATTTGGACTATTGTCCTCGTTGCCATTTGTACGACGTTTCGGCCGTTGTACACTCCGGCTTTCATCAGGTGCTAGGAATTTCGAACCAAACCCTTTATTACAATCACTGGGGTATATCATCCTCATTCCTTGCATAAAGCCTCGATTGGAAGTCATGAGTTATCTTCCTCTAACTTTGCAAGTTACTTGCTCACCACTGCTGTAACCTGGTCATGAACTCACAACTCTAAGCGTCAATGTCGATATCCACTGGGCCTTAAGGACAGATGGCCCAGTGGATATAGACGTTGGTTAGTTCCTGACTTGACTTGGAGTTGTGAGTTCAATACCAGGCTACAGCATGTGTTGGTGTGGGCACCTTTTTATGAGGGGGATCATTTTCGGAGGAGAAAAAGCCAGTGACTTAATCCCTGGATGAGGTGCTGATCTTAAGGGTTGGGAAGGATGGGGCACCCCCACTGGCCAAAGTTGTTTTACATTTCTGGCCCTTAATTGCTTTTCTAACTTCTCATATCTCCCAGGTCGAATTTTTACTAACTCTTCGGCGTAGCTAGTCGTAGTCTCACCCTTGCGAATAGGACTGTTAGTGCTTTAACTCTTGAGGTGTTCAGGGAACGAAGATCCCACAGCTTGATTCTTTATCGCTCTATCCACGACCAGCCATTCCCGTGAATCTGTCATCTTCGAGGCAATGTGGAGTCTGGAAGAGACCCAACTGGGCCCTTTTGACCACCTGTTTTAACCAGGGCAGGCCCATTACAGGCGCCGCGAAACAAATAGTTTTCAGCACAAGGAGGATTTGGGTCAGACGTTAGAGGGCCTCCAGGGACCTTTTTTTCTGGGCAGGAAAAGACAATGTGACCAGTCACGCCACACTGGTTGGTTTTCCTCTCGGTCGTAATGACATCCCGTTTTTCTTCAAGCTGTTGGGAATGGAGGTGAAGTCTTCACGATCTAACATCAACTCGAACGCCACTCGTCCACCTCATATCCTGGAGTAACGCCCACTAATTGTTCATACTGCATAAGATATACCCCATAGTGCTCTCCGAAAATATTGTCAGGAATCTCGTAGACCGTCACTTTAGTCCTACACCGTCTTCGGTATTCAGTATGGAGGATATAATATTCTGTGATTAAATCGCGAGACTTTATATCCGCACAGTCCTCAGCAACAGTACGTCCCACATGAAATAATCTGAACCTTTTATTATTTGAAGTTTACCTCCACCCCCTCCAGGGAAATTAGTGATTTCATCACTGATTTTGTGCACCGACAATTCTTTCGCATTAGCTTTTTAAGCGCAAAAACTGACACTTCTTTTCGCAATGCGCTTTTGTGCATCGAGGTTTATTAAAATCCCACCAGCGTACTTTTTGGCTCGCTCGACCAACTCCACCAAACTGACTATGCATTTTGGTAGGGAATTTTAAAAAGAGGGTGATTGTCCAGCTTCTACACCGTTGACTTTGTCAGCCGCAATACTAATGTTTGGATCTTTCTCATTCTTTATTTTCTTCTAAAACGGGCGTAGATGCATTATCTTTCCCCATATAGGATGTACTTTTTTTGTGCTGTCTTTGGAGTTGGGGTAACGGCCTCATTGTTTTTGTGTAAAGGATCTTAGTGGTAAAAACAAATAATTTTTTCAGACAGTTTGGTCGGCCATTTTATTTATTTATTTTTTTTTTAACTGTGTTTTTGTTTCTTTAAGGCCAAAAAATAACTTCAAACAAGATGACAATTATAAACAAAATAAAACAAATCAAACCAAAAACAAAATGCAGAACAAAATAGAAAAAATTAAAATAAACTATAAAGGCTAAAAACAAGTTCACAGTCTAATAAAATTCGACACAACGAACGCGTGGGCATCCTGCTTCGTAAGACCGTGCTCGTCTATCAAATCATCCTGAATCATCCCGAATGGATCCTTTCACTAACACGATATAATGCCTTACGCCGTAAGGCTTATGGGACAATGCCTGGACGTCGTAGAAGCGATTTGTCGCCTGTAAGAGGTGCTTGAGAGCAATCCGACATTCACAATAGAAGGAACACTGCCCTCGTTGTAAACGGCAAGTTTCTACTCGCACGAGTGCACACTTCTCAGGTAGAGGTAACAGATCTTCCAAACTACCGTGAATGCCTTACCTCCCCACAAGAACAAGGGTATTATTAATGTCATTAGTATGGCACACACGAGTGAAAAGTACGGAGCGTCGGTAAAGGAGAATCGGGTATATGTGCGAGACACTTACTTCCGACCTACCATTTAAGGAAAGATTAGACGAACTCCGACCTCGGCCTTCTCTTGCACCTTCAACTAATTCATTTCCAAGAGGAGATAGGGACCGAACCAGACGCTTAGGATCTTGACCGGCTCGTCCGTCCAGAAGAAAGACCCGGGAAGAGAAACTCCCTTTCACGCACCCAACCGCAAACCAACAGACTTATCACGATTGATTTTGGCCCCTGTCACCGTCTCGTTTCCTCTGATTTCTTTATTGACTTCAATTTCGGCTCTATTCGACACAAGGACACGTGGTAGCACCAAGTAAAAAAAACCCGCGTAGGACCAGATTCATTTTTAACTTGCGAAAAAAGGGCTCCTATACGAGAACGTACAGCAAAGCCGAAAGCAGATAACATTGACGAATGGAGTGAGACAATGCGAACAGCTCCGATCGAACTCCCTTCACTTTCTCTGGCGTACAGGGAGACGCATACAGAAGTCTGATGGAGGCGTGAAAGTACGGTCGAAAACTGGCAGCCTAAAGAACAGCCTCCAGAAATTGATGATTAACCCTATCGAATGTTTTGGAGTGATGTAAATTGATCAGCCCATCTTCAAGGTTCGATGATCAAGCATACCCTATAAAAGTTGCCCAGAATAGTCCTGTCCTTCACAGCACAAGTTTGTTCGTAGCCAATCAGACTAGAGAGGACAGCCTGCCAACGGCTGGTAAGGATCTTGGCTAAAACCTCTGTGTTTGGCATCGTTAAAGATCAGAAGTTACTAATACCATCCTCACCGTTTTGTTCTTGTGTAGAAACTTGACCACACCCCTGGCGCTGAGTTATAGACTTCTAGTTCATCCAGTTGTAAATCAGTTCCAGCAAAAGAACAAGGATGGGAAACAGACTCAACTTCATAGAACAGACCATCTAATCCCGGAGATTTGTCCCGGCGAACCTAGATTTTCGACTCTGTAATGAGACCCGCGCACCCAGCCGCTTCTGCTGCTTCGAGGCGGGAAAGTCAGCTAAATAGGCGTTGAACCTGAGCAGTGCTTAAAATGAGTCCCCTGTTGAACACATCCTGAAAGTAGTGACGGTAAGCATCACATATGCCCACATTTGTAGTCTGTCAAGACAGTAGAGTGTTCATCAAAATATGCTGAATAGTGAGACCCTCACCCCTGACAATGTTTTCACGGTCGCGAGTCGAAAACCGGGTTTCTTGTACACAACATACATTCACCCCGAGATGCTGAAGATCGCGACAGAGCCTCTGATTAGGGTTGCTCTTCTGCATTGACCATGGCCGGGGAGAGTACATCGACAGCCTGTTCCATTGAGCCTAGACACATTTCCCTTTTTATGATGGTATCATTAGACAAGCCACAAATGCCTAATGAAAAATTCAATTTTAGTGCTCCATACAGGAAGATGTAAACAAAAGGCGGGATCCTTCCGCCACAATATTGTTGTAGTCTTTTTATATTATCGTTGTCCAAATATGCCAGTTGGCAGCACGTTGAGATGGCATTGTTGGCTTCTATAACGCCCCCTATCTGCCACGCACCGTCAAAATCCTCTTTGCTCCTGAACAATTCCATGAATCTTCAAAGTTTTTTCTATTGTTTTTAAGTTCAGGCCACATGCAAACCTCGAGTGAATTTTGTCCGGCCCGCTACCTTACTCTGGACGATATAAATATAGGTAAACCAAACCAAAGAGACAGTTGATATTGCGTCGAAATTTAAAAAATTATTTGTTTTTACCTAGAGAATGTGTTTTACTTTTCTTTTTTTTTTTTTTTTTTTTTTTTTTTTTAAATTTGTACAGATCGCCAAAATAAGCGTACGGCCTCACTTTCACTTTTTCTGTGAAATTACTTTCGTGAGCGGGCACTTTTAAATAAATATAAAAGTGTTTCCAATCGATTTTAATGGAATTTTTTTTTTTTCAGTACTAATTTATGAAACATTTATTTTTTAAGATGTAATATTTTTTAACAAAATTTCCGTCAGATATTAAATTATATTGAATCCTTGCTTTCTTCCGACACATAGAAAATTTATTCACATATTTAATAACATGGTTCTTCTCCATCATACTGGAGCCATAGCTGTTTGGCCCTCCTCCATGATTCTACATAGCTTTTTGGCCCTCACTCTCTAAAAGGTTGCCGACCCCTGGCCTAAAGCCTTTTTATCCGGATCATCGAATACGCGCCAGACGTTTTTCCTGAGGCCATGAGGTGGTTTAATTTTTTTTTTTCTTCAATTTGTTTCGTTAGAGTACTCCGTGCTTTTTTTTTTTAATTTTTTTTATAAGTCTTGTTTGTTAGAAAACAGAAGGTGTAGGAATGAAGACTGGTGTCGCTGAAGCGGAATTTACTGGAGAAGCAGGTGGAGTAGTTTTTATGGGGTGGGGTCAATGATCGTGTCACTAGAGGTGGGGCCATGACTTTTTAAATGATGGGAAAGACGGGACAGAGGATGAGAGGCCCGGCATCCCCACTGGCTTTGGTTCCTTCTCCCGCTTTTCATCTAACTCCTTCTTGAATTGCTGGAAGTTCTCCCCTCCACAATTTGCCCAGCCCCCATATACGCGAAATCGGTCACAAAGCTTGTCTATTCTTCTTAACTTAGCTCTGTCCGTAGACGGCGCTTCGGCTGAGTCGAATTCTGCCTAACTGCAACAGGAGTTTTTTTTCCTCATTTGGAATTCTTTATTTAAGCGTCTAGCTTAGTTCATTAGTGTTACCGGGAGTATATTATTTACTCTACAACACACACAGATCCTTATATTGTTCTTTTAAAGTTAGTATACCAGATATTTTCCCCTTATCTCTAGAGATGTAATTAAGTATTTTCTTTAAGTGGATTTAGACACAATAATACTTTTATCATCCATGTTTAACTACAATTTTTTTTTTTAACGAGGTTATAAAACGCAGCTCGGTGTAATTATTTTCAAATCTGAATCAGAAGAACAGTGATAAGTTAGTGACTGGGAATTTATTGCCTTTTGTACACTTACCGGCCATAATTATTAGGCCACCCCAGTTTGTTTTTTGTTTTTTTTTGTTTTTTTAAAGAAATGATGTATTTCATACTATTTTTAGTATTTATTGCCAAGTGAATAATTCTAAATGAAAATAGAATTGCTCTTTTGTTAATACTGCACAATGAACTGTTCTGGTGTTCAGTATTTGTGCTCTCTTCCCCATGCTAGTCTCTTCTTCTTATTGGCTGGCCGAAGCAAAGGCTTCCTGGCTGCCTTGTAAAATTTTGCAAAGTAATAATAACAAAAGAACCATTCTATTTTCATTTAGAATTATCCACTTAGCAACAAATACTAAAAATAGTATGAAATACATCATTTATTTTAAAAAAACTGGGGTGGCGTAATAATTATTGCTGCTAGTGTATATCTGAAAGAATAGTGATTAGTTCAAAATTCTTCACTTGAGATCATATGGTTTTATAAAGATATCGTTAGACAGTTCTGATTATGTGTTCCCATGTACCGCCCATCCAAGCGGAATGTAGCGGTATTATGAGGTGCTTAATGTTAAAGTTGGATGTGCGTTGTGGTGTATTGGATATCGGCTCGGAACGAGAAATCGGGGAGCCGAGTTCGAATTCCAGTTGAATCCATTGTATTCACTTACGCGCAAATACCCTTGGGAAATGTATCAATCCGTCTATTCTTTCCAGTTATGAGTTCAATAACAGGACAGATTGGGCTCTATAGCCTTGGTCGGCAAACAGTCTACCGCAGAAAGCAATGGCAACCTACTGCGGGATAATCTTCCGCCCAGTCAGTCATGTCTCTTTCGAGACCTGATCGCCCAAGAGTGTATCACGTATGGCATTTAACTGACTGAATGTTAAATTTAGAAAATCTGTCTGAAAACTCTTTAAAGTCAAGATATATTTTTAATCAAATTGCATCTAGTGGTAAAGGGCTTAGCATTATCGCTATAAATGTAACTGGAAATCCATTAAATTTTGAGAATCTTATAAAGATTGGCACAAACTCTCGAGCATTTATATCCTTAACAAGTTCAATATGAATTGCTCTTACATTCATACATTTTCACCCTTTTCATTTTTAATCATTAAATGTCTAGTAAAATCTATTCCTACACGAGAAAATTGTTTGTTCAAGTTCACTCTGTTTAGGAAGATTTATGGAATTTTAATATTTAAATGAAACTGCATCATATTTTCTGCAAAGATAACAACTAGGAATGTGATTTTTTTTTTAGTCTGTCTGGCTTTAGGAAGCCAAAACACTGTCTCAGTTTATTAAGGGTACTAGAACTTCCTAGTTTCTTGCATCTGTGGGGTTTCATACATTGACACCCCCCCCCACACACACACACACGCATGGTCACTTGGTGTCCACGTGATGACTGGTTCTCGCCAAAAACGATGCTAATAAAAACGGAAAACATCACGTGGTACACTAGTTAGGATTTCGTCCCGGGACAAGAGCAAACATGTCTTCCTAACTCACACAAACACACGCGCACTAATTGCGTGTAGCAATTAGTGGCGCAAAAATTTCTTTTATTTTTCTTCTCCTACATTAACACTATGCACATTAACTTTCATTCAAACTGGACCTTACATAAAATAACTTTCTACACATAAATCCACAATTTTTCCAACCTTCGTCAGTAGAAATCCACCGACTGCTACATTCGCATGTAAGTCTCTCTCTCTCTACTCAACGCACACACAGACACAGAACTTTGTCTTCTGTCTGACTTTCTTCATCAAGGATTTGAACTTTGAACTCTTTACGAAAATCTTAACAATTGTTACAAACCTTTCTTTCAGCTAGAGAAAAAACTTCATACATCTTATTTTGTTTCTACGAACAGACGAAGGGGAATGACTCTTTCCTTTTCACTTTCTTATGCATGCTCTCTCAACCCCATGTAACCTTTGTCAATACATTGTTTCTCTGGTTACTTTCGCCTTTTTGTTCTTTCTTAAAACCTGCTTCAAACCATGAACAAGGTTACGTCGAGTCGACTCGTTAAACATAAATTAGTAAGTGGACGCTTCGTCTACTACACGTCTTTCATGCGTGTTCATTATAATTAGTCTTGTTAAATCATGCTTTGGAGGCAATAATACCGAGTCAAAAAAATATCAAACTGCTAGATTTTAGTCTTAACTTATTCTTCTACTAGAACAAATTAAAACCATTTTCATAAAAAATCAGGTTTAAATCTGTTACTAATTTAGGAATCTGTTTAGTTTGAGGATTTTGTAGATAATGAGTTTCTTTACCAAATGATTGGTTCTGCGTCAATTTTAGCAGATATTTTAGTATCTTACTGAGGATCTGCGTCAGAATATTTGAACTTATTAGCAAATTATTTCCCTACTTCAGCAACGTTATTTTTAGGAACATCGAAGTCTGTTCAGATTAAGTTTGGGTCCTGAGTATGATTATAAACAGCAACCGGCAGCAAGGACTCTGACTGGGAGTTTGTGATGAGCTTCGAACCACCTCTTAATTGCTGTTGTTCCCAGGTCCACCCTGACATGGGATGGTAGTACCCGTTAGGATCCCAGGCATGGGCTAATAGTTAGCCCACAAACTGGGGAAAATACACTATGGAAGCATAAAAATAGACTTTTATAGTACAAATTCCAGCAATACTTTAAAATATATATATATATATATATATATATATATATATATATATCAATACATTTGATTCTCGACAAAAGCCTCTTCACAAAAATACGTAAATTAAACCTGGTTTGCAAACTGATTTCTTACAAAGAATATGTATTATTCATACGAATCTATTGTAAAAATCTTGTAGGCATTAAATAATCCATTGAGGCTGATATGCCGTAACCAAATCAAACCAAACATAAATTTAATTCTTTACAACTCTAACTAAGCACTTTTAAAGAACGGTAATTTTACAAAAATTGTTATAGGTTTCGTCTGTTCTGCAAAAATTACAATTGTGATAACATTTTTAGTACTAGTAGTAGTAAAAATTTTTAGCATTGAGTAGTTTGTTTTTTCTTTTTTTGGGGGTGGGGCGGATATTATTTTCCTTTGTTACCAACAAGTACTACCGCTATTTTTTTAATTTTTTTTGTTTTGTTAATTGTTTTTATTACCCCACTAGATTTATCGAAAATTTCCTGTAGGGAAGGATAATTTATATCTATTACATAATGATTTATTTAAACAAAAATTACCCGAGAATAAATATGATAAAACTTAAATGTCTGTCAGGTGAACCTTCCCCCAAAAAATCAACGTTCAAGGCATTCTTTGATTGTGTCTGCCTTCTTACATTGATAATGTAATGTAGGTACCTCTACTTGTTTTCGATATCTGATTCATAAAGGGAATTCTTAAAAATAGAAAAGAAAAAAAACTTTCTTGAAGTTTTCATTTTAGCTTTAATTGAAAGCTAAATGATTAAATTTATTATTTCCAGTAAGCAAAATACTCTGATGCATTGAAAAAAGAAATTACATTGTTTGGAATCTCAGCTTTTTGAGAGTTTTCAAAAGTTTTCGGTCCATTTTTGACAGATTGACAGGTGTGTGAACAAAAATTGTTTTAAAAATCTTGCAAAAATAAGGTAGATATGTGATACTACTTTTTTTTAAAAATTAGAAAGTTAAATTAATCTAATTTGAAGCAATTATTTGCTTATAGTATGAAATTTAGAGTAAAACTATTTCTTAATCAGGTAGATCATATCTTTCTGACGCATGAAGTGATTGATGACAGCCAGATATGTTGATAAGCTAAGGACGGTTGACCATAATTGACATAATTGTCCAAATTCTTTTCCTGTAAGAAGTAGAAACCGAGAAACACGTGACCTTTTAATGTTACACACGAAATACCATACTTTAAAAAACTTTTTTTTACACACAAACAAAAAAAAAATATTTTAAAATCTCTTAGCTCGAAGATTTGCATTAAGCTTTTCAATTTTCAACTGATAAATAAAATCTCCACTTAATAACCCGACCGCAATAAGGTTTTGAAGAATTTTAAAAATAATTTTGAAACTTTAAATTCTTGTAAAAATTCATTATTCATCGTAAATTTTTTCTGACTATAATGTCTTTAATATATATCTTTTTTGGAAGCAATTAAAGGCTTATCTAATTAAATAATGTCATAGTTTTATTGCATTTTTTAATTTACTATTTGGAGCAGATTTTTTGGAAAAAAAGCTGTTTGAAAAAAAAAATAGGTGATTTACATTCCCCAAGGAGTCTTGCGTTTAACTAATAGAACAAATTTTTGCAACAGTATTTAATTTCTTGAAATTTCATGAAATCACGTGGGGGAGAATAACATGTAAAAAATAAATTGCAAAGATTTTCGAAAAATAATAATTTCCAAAATAATTTCGTTCATTTGTCAATAAGTTCTGAAAGTTTCATTACGATCTGATAATTATTTGAATTTTTTTTTTGTTTTCAATAATTTTCAAATTAATGTATTTTTCACCGGAAAAGAAATGAGTTTCGTAATATTACATTGTAAACTCTGGTAAAATTTGGTCAATCACTAAAAGAAAAAACAAAACAAGATTTTTTTTGCCAAAATTCCGAACGTTAGAAAAGGATTCATTTTTTTTTTCTGTATTGTTTTTCTTTCTGGAATGGAGTGACATGGGTTTCAGCAGCAGATGTCCTTAAAGTCGAATTAAAAAAACCCAAAACCCCCTCTTTTATTGCCTGCAGGTAGGTTCCAAATTCACTTCTTGAAATTTGGAGGAAAATCTTTTGATTAGTTTTGGATGAAAAACAATTTTTTTTAATCGTATCACCCCGAGCAAGGCGGTAACGCCACTGATATTCAAGGGTCCACATAAGAGTAAAAAGATTAAGTAGAAGAAAGTGAAGAGGAGAAAGACTAACCAGTTAGAAAGGAGCAAGAGAAGGATGGGAATACAGTTGTGATGACAGTTGTAAAGATGGAGAGAAAGGAAAGGATATACAAGGGTGGTAAAGAAAGAACTAGAGTCAGGTGGTTAAGAGATGAGTATTGACATTGCATTTAAATTCCTGAAGGTTGTAGCCATCAGGAAAGCAAGAATATGGAAGTGTGTTCCACAGGCGGGAAGTGCGAGAAAAGAATTGTCGTCTGTATTTGGTTGATCTGTGAATGGATGAGACCCAGTTGCCAATCTGGTTGCACGAGTAAACACCTGTTGCGGAGGCACCAGTGACTTAAGTTCGTTGGAGCAGAAGCCATGAAAGTATTTATAGAACAAAGGGAAGCCACATCCCCGTCGGTGGATGTGGCTGGAGTCGAGCTGCCAAGTCGGTACCTATCACATTACTGATTCTCCTTTGGAGCCTGTCCAGAACACTGAGATGAATAGCAGGGGCGCCTGGCAGCAGTATTCCATGTACGGACGAATAGTTGATTTGTATATATGCAGGATGGATTCAGGTGGGAAAAACATCCTGGCCTGACACAGTGATCCAACCTTCTTAGCAGTGGATTTAGCTATTGACTCAATGTAGTTGTTCCACTTGAGATCAGAAGAGAGAGTAAGACCGAGAAGGCGCAGTGTATTGCCCTCAGGGAGACTCGCTTGGTCCATGCTTATGGGAAGCAGGAGAGGTTGCCTTGATTGACAGACAACAGCTTGGTCTTGGATGCATTGAAATTTACAAGTCACTTCTTACCCCAGTTCACCACAGAATGTAGATCCTGTTCAAGGTCAGCAGCTAGATTATGTTTGTCCGCCACGCCGGGTTTCTTATTGAGGCAGGAGTAAATTGTGGTGTCATCTGCATAGATGCCTACTTGGCTCTTGATCTCGTCTGGGAGATCATTTATGAAAATAAGGAAGAGCGTCGGACCTAGGATACCCTGAGGGACACCAGCATTTGTACCGTAGGATGTGGAGGCATGCCCATTCAAGACAACCTTCATTTTGCGTTTTTTTTAGAAAAGATTGGATCAGATCAAGCAAGCATCCAGTAATACCATAACCCCGTAGCTTGCATAGAAAGCCAGAGTGACAAACCTTGTCAAAACCTTGGAGATGTCCAGTGCAACAGCACGAGCCTCACCGGACTCAAGGGCCTGGAACATGTACTCCGTAATAGTCGTTAGCATGTCGGCCGTGGACCTGGCAATACTACCTGTCAGAGAAGAGTTTATGGGCAGTAAGATGTCGAACTATTTCAGCATTAATAGTGGCCTTGAACACTTTCCCGAAAATTGGCAGAAGGCTGATAGGGTGAAAGTTGGATGGATTCGAGGGTTCACCAGAGTTCTTAAATACAGGAATGACAGAAAAGGACTTTCAGCATGCAGGAAAACAGGAAGCAGAAAGGCAGTATTTATACAGTTTAGAGAGGACAGGGGAAAGTTCAGGGACACATTTCTTTAGGACAGCCACCAGGATTCTACCGCTCGCCTTATGAGGGTCAAGTTTTGAAATTACTCGGGATACTACTGTCGGGGTAATGTACACATCGTACAGTTTAGCCTCAGTTCTAATAAGGAAGTCGGGTGAGAGTACTCCAGATGAGTCAAATGTGAAGTTGGAAGAGAATCTGCGAGCAAATCACTCAGCCTTGTCCGTTGATGATGTGAGGACCTCAAATTCATTGATTAAAGGAGGGATAGAGGATTTTCTATTGTTCAGCACCCGTTTGCATAACCGCCAATAGTCCTTGGAGCCAAACTTGTGGTCAGCTATGTGCTGTCTCATTCTCTCGGCAAACAACTGCTTGGCATCATTCAGGATACTCTTGCACTCATTACTAGCAGACCTGTTGTGGTCAGATGACTGTCTCCGAAATAGTCGGAAGTAGTGGTTCCTGTGGGCAATGGCGGCCGAACAGGCAGGAGAGAACCAAGAAGAGGAATGAGGTTTGAGACAAAACTTCCTGGTAGGTATGAAGGCATCAATGCCAGCTTTCACCCAGGACAAAATCTCTGAGGCACAGTCATCAAATGGGAGATCGAACACTTTCTCCAAGGGACGTCGCATAAGAAATCGCGAAAGGCGTCCCAGTCAGGTCTTTGGTAGCAGTAACCTTAATGTTTCTTTTATTGACACCTGGGGCATTCGTACTAACTTTTGTAGTGTAGAAGCTTTCCTCCACAAAAAGTCCCCTGACATCCTAGCGCTCTGTGAAACTAACCTCAACTCATTAATTCCTTCCTCTGGCTTCTCGATCCCTAGTTATCTTCCCCTCTTAAGGAAGGATTCCACTGTCCATATGCATGAGCTGGGGTCTACGTTAGTGAACATCTCCCTGTAGCTAGGGTGATATCACCAATATGTATGTCTCCGTCAATCTAGATAAAGCTACTTCCTCCCACCCATTTGCTCACATATTTGTATTCAGAGATCTTAATGCCCATCATGCTGAGTGAGTTAAAGACTCTGTTACGGATTTAGCTGGCATCCACGCCATGAACTTTGCCATTTCCTAATCCCTTACGTAAGTAGTGGACTTTCCCACATGCTTTCCAAGCACTCCCTCTGGACACGCCGCTCTACTAGATATATGCTTTACCTCTGCACCTGACTCCTGCCAAGTCTCGCAGCTTTGCCCTCTCGGCAACTCCGACCTTAATATTTCTCTCCACTCTCACTCCTCCTAGGAGCCTCTTACCTATAGGACCTTCTACCAAGTCAGGATCGATTATATTGCAGATCCTCTTTTGAATTTTCTTGAGAATCTCAAGATGAATAGCAGGAGCACCCAACCAGATATGGCAACAGTATTCAATTAAGAAGACTAATGGTAGATTTATAAATGTAGAAAATGGATTCTGATGAGAAAAATCTTCCTGGCCCAACACAGTGAACCAACCTTCCTAGCAGTGGATGCAGGTATGGATTCAATGTAGTCATTCCATTTGAGGTCATTTGAGAGAGTGAGACCAAGGAGGCAAAGTGCATTACTGTCTAGGAGATTAGCATCATCCCATATAATGGTAGGCAGGGATGAGTCTCTATGGTGGCTAAAGGAGAGCAGCTTTGTTTTTGAGGCATCAAAATTTAAAAGGCCATTTCCTACCCCATTCAATCACAGATTGAAGGTTCTTTTGAAGTTCAGCAGCCAGATTTTTTTTTTAAATCATTTCACCCCAAGCAAGGCATTAACACCACTGATATGTAGGGGGTTACATAAGAGACTTGAAGTATTAGGCAGGAGGAGAGTGAAGATTAACCAGCTACAGAGGTGAAAGAGAAATGTCAAGAGAAGGATGTGATCACAGGAGTGAAGACAGTTGCGAAGGTAGAGAGAAAGGAAAAAAACATTAGGTGATGTAGAAAGGGCTGGAGTTAAATGGATAAGAGATGGGAATTGACTTTGCATTTAAATTCCTGGAGGTTATAGCAATCAGGAAAGTAAGTATATGGAAGGGAGTTCCACAGGCAGGAAGCGTGAGAAAAGAAGCTGATGGAATAGAATTGTCACCTGCATTTGGTTGATCTAACTGTAAAAGGGTAAGACCTTGTTGCCAGTCTGGTTGCCCGAGTAAATTCTTGTGAAGAGGGCAGCAGTGACCTTAGTTCGTCAGTGTAGAAGCCATGAAAATGTTTATAGAAGAGACAGAGGGAAGCCACATCCCAAAGATGAGAAAGTTACTGGAGTCGTGCTGCCAGGTCGGGACCAATCACAAACAGGCGACCTCTGAAGCATGTCTAGAACAATTTTGATGAACAGCAGGGGCGCCTGACCAGATATGACAACAGTATTCCATGCACAGTCAGATGGTTGATTTGTATTTATGCAAAATGAATTTAGGCGGAAAAAACTTCCTGGTCCGACACAGTGACCCAACCTTCCTAGCAGTGGATTTAGCTATTGATTCAATGTAATTATTCCGCTTGAGGTCAGAAGATAGGGTAAGGCCGAGGAGGCACAGTGTATTTTTATTGTTTTTTGGTCCATGTTTATAGGTGGTACAAGTGATTGCCTGTGATGGTTGACTGATAGAAGTTTTGTTTTAGAAGCGTTGAAATTTACAAGCCACTTCTTACCTCAGTCCAACACTGAATGAAGGTCCTTCTTAAGATTAGCAGCAAAGTTTTGTTTTTTAACCTTGCCAGATTTCTTACTGATGCAAGAGTAAATGGTGGTGTCGTCTTCGTAGATGCCTACTTGGGATTTGATCACATCTGGGAGATCATTTATGAAGATTAGAAAGAGCGTCCGGTTTAGGGTAGAGCCCTGAGGGACACCAGCATTTGCCTGGTAGGATGTGGAGGCATGCCCATTCAAGACAATATTCATTATGTGGTTAGATAAGAAAGATTGGATCAGATCAAGCAAGCATGGAGTGATGCCATAGCCCTGAAGCTTGTGCAGTCTTGGCAGACTTCTTACAGAGACAGTTGTAAATGGTAATGTTATCTGCATAGCTGTCAACTTGAGAATTGATTACATCAGAAAAATCATTAATGAAGATAAAAAAAAGTGTAGGACCTAGGATAGAATCTTGAGGGACGTCCACGTTTGTACAAAAGGATCTGAAAGCTTGCCCATTCAAAACAACCTTCATTTCACGATTTGATAGGAACAATTGGGTTAAATCAAACAATCACCCAGAAATACCATAACACTAGAGCTTGCACATAAGGCCAGCATGCCAAACCCTGTCAAATACTTTGGAGATATCAGGAGCAACAGCTCAAAATTTGCCATTCTTATCAAGAGCCTGATATATATATATATATATATATATATAGATATATATATATATATTCAACAGTGGTCATTAGCACGTCAGTGGTAGACCTGGTGAAACGGGAGCCATATTGTTTGTCAGCACAAAGGTTGTGAGATGCCAAACTAATTCAGCATTGATAATAGCCTTGAATACCTTGCCAAGAAGAGGTAAGAGGCTAAAAGGGCAATAATTAAAGGGGTTAGAGGGCTCCCTAGAATTATTAAAATAGGAACCATAGAGGAGAACTTCCAACAAGCAGGAAGAAGTGAGGAATTAATTATAGTTTGAAGAGGACTGGAGCCAGCTCAGGGGTCCATTTGTTTAGGACAATGGCTGGGATTTCATCAACTCTGCTTGCTTTATGGGTGTTAAACTTATAAGTTATGTTAGAGACCAGAGATGGGGTTATATACATATATCTAAACTTATTTATAAATGGAACTTTGTGTGTGTGTGTATCCATTACCTATAGACTCCGAAACGGCTGAACTGATTTTCTGGAAAATTTACACAGTTGTATTATAAGCGTCTGCAAATGTTCTTAGCTAGATTTTGTGTCGAGGTATCCCCAATAAATACTGATAATCGAAAAAATCGGGTTATAGAAGGAGTGGTCCGATTTTAATCAAATTTGATACACTCATAGACAAAGACATAAGAAATGATATTCAGAAGTTTCAAGGTTGCAGTTCTTACAATAGTGCAGAAAATCGATAATACATATATATAAAAGTCAAGATGTTTGTGTGTGTGTCTGTTTATCTGCCTGTATGTCTGTATTTTTTTCAGCCCTTTTATTTTAGTTTTGCTTCGGGTTTGGCTCTAAATAGGTATAATTATAGCTCTTAGTCTCGGCCATGATACCATTTACTCAGAGGACTTATTTAGCCTTCAAAATTCAGTTTACGACGAAAAAAAACTTATTTGATATCGATACCAGGAAATCAAAATTTGACTTACATCCATTCATTTTTCTTTCAGTCTACGGTTTTGCTTTAACTGGAAACAACTATTGCTTTTTAGTCTTTCATGCCAACGTCCAAAGAGTCTGAGCTTCAGGACCATGGATTAGTTTTAAAGCTTTCATTACACCCGAGCAATGCCGGGCTATACTGCTAGTGTATATATATATATATATATGTAATTGGTTGTGGATACTCCAGATGAGTCAGATGTGGAGTTAGATGAGAATTTGCGAGTAAAGCACTTGGTCTTATCTGCTGTGGATGTGAGGACTAATTGATTGAATAGAGGAGGGATCAAGGGCTTTCTGTTGTTCAGCACACTCTTGCAGAGCCACCTGTAATCTTTGGAACCAAACTTGAGAGATGCTATATGCTGCATCATTCTATCAGGAGACAACAGCTTGGCATCATTTAGGACATGCTTACATTTATTATGAGCAGAGATAAAGTGCTGCCTATTGTGATCAGACTAGTTGTTCTGGTAAAACCAGAAGAAGTGATTCCTGTGAGTGATAGCAGCTGAACAAGCAGGAGAGAACCAAGAAGATGAACTAGGTTTACGTAGAAATTTTCTAGCTGGAATGGAAGCATCGATGCCGGCTTTTATCCAGGAAGAGACTTTAGAGGTACAGTCTTGAACAGGGAGACTTAAAACTTTGTTCCAAGAGACATCACAAAGAAAATCAGATTGATAGCAGGAATGTATTCTGTTGATAGAAGGTTCCTGGATAGAGTGGGAGTAAAAAATGACATTTACAAACACCACAGCATGGTCAGAGTTGCTGAGAGAGCAGAGCTACATAACATGGTAAGAATCTAGGATAAAAGTAAGGAAGAGATCTACAAGAGAAATGTGTTCATTGTAATTACTTGGAAAACAGGTGTGGGAATTGGTCACTTACGTGAGAGACTGAGAATTTCAGCATTGGACTTCAGAAAAATCAGTGACAGTTTTCCAGCCATTTGGAATGATGGGCATTGAAGTCACTGAACACAAATAACTTAGCAAAAGCATTTGACTGAGTTTGACTGCTGGCCTTTTGTGCAAGCTCGAAAGCTATGGTATTTCTGGATGATTGTTTAATTCAGTTGTTCTTATCAAATCATAAAATGAATTTTTTTTTTTTTTTTTTTTTTTTTTTAAACAAGTAGGAAGGAGGGCTTGGAGAATCTGATACTAACAGGCCAGATAGAGGGAAAAATAGACAGGGGAAAGCAACGGATAACATATTTGAAGGACCTAATCAAGTGGATGACGAAACGACGATTGCATGGTGTAACAGGAGAAGGCATGCTAAGAGCCACCAGGGATATGGAAAAGTGGAAGGCCATGGTCGCCTACGTCCTGAAGGGACAAGGCACATAGAAGAAGAAGAAACTTCAAGAGCTTTTCATACAAATGCGAGCTACACTCACATTTTTATGAAATGCTCTATCCTAGGCCCTACACTTTTTCTGATTTTCATCAATGATCTGATGAAATCAGTTCCTAAGTAGGCATCCATGCAGATGGCACATTTATTTATTCCCATCTCAATAAAAAAAATCTTCCAAGGCTGACAAAGTAAATCTGATTGCTGCTTTTCAAAAGGACATAAAATCTGTGATTTAATGGGGTAGGAAATGGCTTGTAAATTTTAATGCTTTCAAAAGGAAGCTGCTTTCCTTTAACCACCATAGAGAAACTTTCTTGCCTACCATCAGAATATATGCTGCTAATCTCCTAGAGAGCAATACACTTCACCTCCTTGGCCTTACTTCCTTAAGTGATCTCAAATGGAATGACTACATTGACTCCATACCTGTATTTACTGCAAGAAAGATTGGCTTACTGTGTCGGACCAAGAAGTTTTTTTCATCAGAATCCATTTTGCACATTTATAAATCTACCATGCATTAAATACTGTTGCCATATCTGGTCAGAAACTCCTGCTATTCATTTTGAGGTTCTCAACAAAAACCAAAGGAAAATCTGCAATATAATTGATCCTGACTTAGCATCTTGTCACTCTCTCACTGATGTGATGTGGCTTTTCTCTGTAGAAAATACTTTATAAGTATTTTCATGGCAACTGCTCTGACCAGCTTTTTATTCCCAGTTCCCTGTTCACATGTATTTACTTGTGTATGCAAGGTCCCACTCTTTTACCATCAAAATAGTTAAATGTAATCGCCTCTTCTACTCTAACAGTTTTTCTTGCACTTTCTGTTTGTAGAACTCCCTACTGTCTGCTTGCTTTCTTCATAGTTACAATCTTCAAAAGTTTACAGTCAAAGTCAATTGCCATCTTCTATGAACTTTATTCCCATACATCTCTAATATTTTCTTCAACATCCTCTATACCTTGTTTTTTTTCTCACATGATAACCCCTGTGCGCTTGTGGTGGTCCTGCCTTGCTTGGGGTGAAATGATTATAAAACGAAAGTGGGTGTAATGGATAACATCTTGAAATTGCAGATTGAATAGAGTTTCAATTCCTGTTAGATATGTTTTGTTCATGTATGTGCAGGAAATGTATGAATCCATCTCTTCTCCCCTGTCTATGTGTTGTCAAAGTTGTATCAATAAATTGTTATTATCTCCTGAAAATTCTCACTATCTAAAAGTATTTTCTGGTTTTGAATAACCTGAAAAAGTTGATACCTAAAATTTCCTTTTGGTTCCCCTCATAGGTTCCAATAGTAAGACTGGTTTAGTTTGGTATAATTTGTTGTTTTAATTTTCACTCTTTTTTTTTTTTTTTCTTTTTTTTTTCTAGGTGACTTCTATGGCCAAAGTCTCAATCTCAAAGAACAAGCAAAAGAACCTAGATGTACAAGAACCTTAATCTGAAGACTGAAGACTGAAAATTGATCAGAATTCTGAAGTTAATTATTTTGCATGAAGACCGACCCTTTTTGTTTTTTTTTTTGTTTTTTCTTACATTTTTAGTTTTATGTGAAATAAACCCTTCAATCTATGCAAATGAGCCACAACAAATACATGTTTAAATATCCACTTTAAAAATCCTTTTAACATATCTAAAAGACTTTCTTTTCTGTATCGTATTTTCAGAAATTATTCACGATTACCTCCATAATATTTTTAAAATCTTACACCTTTTTTATAATTTTCAGATCATTTCTTAAAACTCCTTAGTTTATCTTTCTAAAAAAAAGATAATAAAAAAAAACAAATTTTACCAAAGCACAAGAAGAAAATGGATTTTTGTAATTTTTTCTTTTTTGTAAACATTGAAAGATATTGATGACTATTATTAAATTAGAATCATTTGTGAAAAAAAAAACATATTAAAAGATAGAAAAAATAAAAAAAAGAACTCCTGAGTCAATAGTACTCTAAACAAAAAAGTCTTTCAATGTACAGTAACATTTATTGATATTGTTTCGGCTGTTGTCTTTATCTTTGTTGCCATATCCACAACATTTTGGCCATTCTACAATCTGGCCTTCTTCAGGTGATTGAAATTTCAAACTGAGCCTTTTATTTTGTCAAACAACATATTGTTCTAGTTTCAAGATTCATGCCTCTTCTAGGTTCCTCAGTATCAGTCATCACTCTTTTAACTCGACTCTTTTTGTTCACCTCTCCTGAAGACAGGGTACTGAATTCATAATTCTTTGAATCAAGTCAATGGATTCAACTAATAATTTTTTTCCATTGGCTGATATGTCCTTTAAATAGTGTAAATCATTACAATACATCATATGAGAAATATAGACAGAGTAACACTTGTATTGTTAAATTTTGAAAAGCTTACTATCAGCAAAAAGTAATTTGATTTTAAGAAAATGTTTTTTTATTGCAAGAATTATGTTTGAATTTTTAAGCTAATTTTAAGAGTGAAAATATTGCAAAAAAAATATTTTTAATCCTGAATTATCATAAGATATAGAAAGTATCATTCTAAACTAGGCTAAGTTAACTTTATAAAATCCTGATGAAAATTGTCATATTTCAATTTATCATAATCAGCATTATTTTTCAATCAGCATAAAATATATGTAAAGTATAGTCTTAAATTTTCTAAATGCCCCAAAGTTTTTTCTAATTAAAAAAAATAATACTCCAATGTGAAATATACAAATTTTATCAGCTCACTTACTCTTATGTCATAGTGTATATAATTTATCTTTTGATACTCATTAAAATATAGTGAGTATCATGTTCTATACTTATTGTCCTACTTGGTATACTATTCATAATTGAACCAATATTTACTATAAAAAGGAAATTGTTTGATTTTATGGTGAACTACATAAATATTTAACTTGATTATTATTATTATTTTTTTTTTTTTTGATACAAAGTTATCTTTGTAGTAATTAGTGTACTAGAAGATATACAAATTAGACCAGATTAAAATATAAGTTAAGAAATTTAAAAAATTCTAAGCACTGAGCCCCTAATTACAACAGAACACAGGTTTATTGTTTTGAACATATTTAATGCTAGCAAAATCAAGCACTTAATAAAAATTTGAAGGGAATTTATTTGGCATAAAACTTATGAAATTACAAAAGATCTTATTTATTTTCAAAACGTGTAAAAATAATTTAAAAAAATTGTATATCAGATTTGAATCTTAAAAAATCCAAAGATAAAAAAAATGGAATATACTTCTGGTTCAACCATGAACTTACTTAAGATCTCAGCTTCCACTGAGCTTAGCACAATTGGAGGCAGTGGACAAAACACTGAACGACTAAGACCAGCTGATATGTGGGTTCTCTGTTTGCTTACCTTTGTGCCAGCTGCAACTACCATTCTCTACAGTATCTATCAATGCTTTCATCCAATTTCTAAACCAAATGAAAGAAATATGAATATCTTACCAGTCACTTTATCCTTGATTGCAAGTTACCTTTCTGCTAACACAATTGTTGGTCTGCCCGCAACTGTTGCAAAGGAAGGTCCAACTTTTGGATGGATTATTTTCACCTTTCCCATTTCCCTGTTCCTGGTTTCATACTTTTTCGTTCCAGTGATCTACGACTTGAAAGTTGTTGATATATTTGTGGTAAGCATGAATTTTTTGTTAATTGTTCAATTTGTTTTTCTTTTTCATATATGGAATATTACAATAAACAGTATCTCTCTTTATATACACACACACATAAGCCTCCAAAAGACAGTGGCATAGCAAGAACAACAGCTACTGTCATATAATTGCATATATCAGGGTTAGAAGTATATAAGCAGATGAACTGACCATTCATTCAATGTAAAGTGTTGAATGCATCAATGATAGACAAAAAAAAGATTTGAATGATTTTTGAGAAGTTAATTAATTTAAATTAATATTTTTGAAATGGCATGACTTTAAGATGTTCAGTCATGGTTCATACTTATTGGCAATATTCTGAGACGGGAATAAGCATAGGACTGACAAGATATATTAATTTAAAAAGTGGAGGCTTTCCTCTAAAGTATGAGCCAAGAAAAAGGCTACTGTGGTTCAAATTGCAGATAGGTTTAGTCAAGATGAAGGAAGAAATGCAAAATGCATTGATCCTTGTTATAAGGTCATGTAACTGTATGTTAGACTTTATATCAATGAAGGAATTTTACTTTGTAGTCTGATTGTCTCCTGAATAAAGTTGATGGTAAATTAAATGGTTATCATTATCTACATAAAGTGAGAGATGCACTGGGAGGAAGCAACAAACCAATGTGATGGTTTTAACATTTTGCTAACAATCACTGAGCTGAAATATACATGTTGAAGGCATTTTGTTGCCTATCACTGTCCCTCACCATCAATATCAATGAAGACTTTCTCTACTTAATCATGGTAAGTGTCTTCTAAATTGGTAATGGCATCTTTCACTAGGATAATTCACTCTTTTACACTGCATCAATTGTAATAGTTTTAGGAACATGTGCTGTTCTGTTCATCAAACTTCCAAGATTTCAATTCCATTGATATGTTGGGACCAACAAATTCACTCAGCAGATCTTCCATCATTTAAAACTGCAATTAAAATTCTGGCACCAGCTCTTGGAGGAAACCTAATCGAGTAAAAATTTCATTTTAGTCACATGGATGATAAACATTTTCAGCATCTCATGAGAATGTTTTTGCTTGTCATGTACTTGGTGTCCCTGTGAATTCAAGCAAGACAACCCAAACTATGTTGATCATACTGAAGCTTCATACAAATTAATCTCAATCTTTTTCTTGCCATAAATGACCAGAAAACCAAAATTAATTAAAACACAGTAACTAGAGATACATTTCTCAGGTAGTATCTCCTTATAGCACCTAAAAGGGGTAGGACCTGGTAGGACACATCCTGGTATCTGTGGCAATGGGTAAGGTAATTTTATGATGACCTACCATAAATTATGACTTTGGATTATAGTTTGTTCCCATGATTCACACTGATCCTATATCATATTTTCCAACAGTAGAATTTAAAAAATGATTTAAAAAAACTGCTGTGTCTTCAAAGATTTCTTTTATGTATTATGCATGAATTGGCCTACATTCTTGGGAAAGACAGTTAAATGGTTTCTTGCTGCCTTCTCCACAGTTTGGTATTCAGAGTTTACTTTCACTTAGACTGCTGGCCACCCAAGGCTAGATGATTCAGTTTACCCTGCTATTTAACCCATAGCTTGAGGGAGGAGAGATGGGTACATATCTTTCCCAAGGTATTTGTGTGAAAGTGAATGCAATGGCTAGCCTGAGATTTGAACTCAGCTTGTTCATTCCACCTTCTGCACCAATATCTTTTACACTTTCTTGGCAGAGTATTATGATAACACAGTGAATGCATAAATAAATCTCAAAAACGAAATAACTGTTTCCTCCTTTCTGAGTCAGGGAAATATAGAAAAATTTTGATAGATATGTTCTTTCAGGTGAAACTAGTTATAAATAATTTAGCAAACACTACTTTCATCCCATGTGGGGAAAAATCCATGTGCGACTTTTGTCATGATATTTTCAAATATGTCTCACCTCAGAGCTAGATAAGTTGGGTTATCCTCTTTCAACATTATTTGTATTGTTCAGACTGCTGTCCTCATCTTTATTGCCATATTCATATTCATGACATTTCGGTCATCGTATGCTATGGCCTTCTTCAGGTAATGCTAAAATGATTAGCATATGTAATTCTAGAAAACATAATAGCGTCAAGATACTGACATTCTACATTGTTTCAAACAAAAGATTAGAAAGGAAGCCTGCTTCAATACTGGAAAGAGCAATAATATTTACAGGATTTGAGAAATCTGTTTTCCTGAAAATTTGTTTTAAGACAAAGATTTTATGAATTTCAACTGACAGCACACTGGTTATTTGGTCAATGAATGTTAAATGTTTCCTTACAAAGAAATGGCTTATTATCATTACTATAAAAGAATCTTTACTCTTCACAGCAACACTTATTTTTATATACCAAAAATAGCAAAATCTAGTTTATCTGTCAACTGTTTTAAGTGAGATATTTGCAGCCGTTGTACGTTGTGGTGCATTGGATATCGGCTCAGAATGAGAAATCGGGGAACCGAGTTCGAATTCCAGCTGAATTCATTGCATTCACTTATGTGCAAATACCCTTGAGAAAGGTATTAATCCGTCTATTCCTTCCAGTTATGGGTTAAATAACAGGACAGATTGGGTTCTATAGCCTTGGCTGGCAACCAGTATACCACAGAAAGTAATGGCAACCTACTGTAGGATAATCATCTGCCCATTCAATCATGTCTCTTTTGAGACATGATGGCCAAGCGTGTATCACATATGGCACAACTGACTGATTGAACACATTGCAGCTTATTTAAAGCTAGATAATATTTTGATATTGTAAGTTTTTTTTACTTTTAAATAATAATGATTTCACTAATACAAATTCAACTGATTAACCTATAACTGGTGGGGGAGGGATGCAGTCGTGCAGTTGATTCATACCTTTCCCAAAGTTTGCTTTTAAAGAAATATATCTAATTTGACTGGAATTGGAATTCAGCTATCTAATTGCCAACTCCATTACACACACCCATGCTTATAGCACCTGATCTTCCCAAGCAGTCACCCACCTAGATACTGATCAAGATCAATGTTTAACTTTGGTGATTGCACGAGAACTGGCGTCTCTACATGATATGACTGTAAGAGGGATAGAGAGGAAGTCCTTCATATCCTCTTGAGATGGAGCTCCATATTCCAAGAAAGCCGAAACCACACACACTAAAGTTGATATCAACCAAAAAAATTCAGAAGCGTGTCAACTATGAGAGATGTAATCTTCCACTATTTACATTACTCCAACTATTGACCTCATCTTTGTTTTCATTTTTACAATGTTTCGGCTGTTGTATGCTCTGGCCTTCTTCAGGTGCTAGAAATTTTGAACCAAACCCTTTATTAAAATTATTGGGGTATATCATTATAATTCCTTGTGTGAAGTCACTTCTGATAGTCCTAAGTTATCTTCCTTTAACCTAACTCTCTAAGTTAGCTGTAGCCTAGTATAGAACTCACAACTCTTTGCGTCAAGTCAATGGAACTAACCAATGTCTATATCCACTGGGCCATGTGTCCTTGTTTTCTTATTAATCATGACACTGTTACATTATTATTGAATTTATTTTTTTATTCCTGCTGTGCAATTCAAGTTACTGAAAGCATTCCAGCCATTCTGTTTTATATATTTGAAATATATTTCTGTTTTTGAGCTTCGTTTTTGGCTGATCTCCCTTTTCAGAAGTCATGTGACACATTGTCATAGAATTACTTGTCATTATATCTACAGGTTTACAAATGCATCACGACACACAGGTAAATCTAATTTAATCTTTGAAGGGAGTTGAATATAGCCTGCTTTTCACCTATAAATAAGCCTTTATTCATTTGCCACCTGCTTTGGTATTTCACAGATATATCCTAGCACTGCCTCATTGAGATTCACTGCTTCTGAAACTCACTAGAAACATGAACTAACCATTGTAGATTGATATGCGACTGTAAAAATTGGTGTTTGGGTTAAGTAAGAACTGTGTTACTAATTTATTAGATTATACTGTCAGTCATTTTAAGTGTAAAGATGGATACAATATATCAGTTTCAAGTGGGGTTGGTGAAAAATCAACATTTGAAGTGTTGGCTTTAACTCTGAACATTGATTAGTATGAGCAAATATTGTAGACATTCATACAGCTTTGTCACAAGGCTATAAATTGAGAGCACCGAGGGTTGGACTTTTATTCTTGTTTTTTTTTTTTTATGGCTTATCAACCCTTTTTGGGTCATTTAAACCTGAAACCTATTTTGGATTCTTAGAATAATTCTTTTTTGTGAGAGAATATTGCATTAACATAGCTGGATGGGGAAGAGACAGCATTGATTCATATTTTCCCAAGGGTATTTGTGTGTAAA
The DNA here is from genome assembly GCA_037127315.1 of Ascarosepion bandense. NCBI lineage: Eukaryota > Metazoa > Mollusca > Cephalopoda > Sepiida > Sepiidae > Ascarosepion > Ascarosepion bandense. The sequence continues at coordinate 2,879,786 of JBBBDQ010000266.1, forward strand.
TGAATGTAAGAAGCTTAAGTGGAATTCAAACTTTGCTCTTGGAAATGATATTATTCCAAGAAGAGAAGTCATTTTCAAAATAAGGTTGGTAAATGAAAGATCTGAAATAATGTAGGCATATAAACACATCAGAAAATATATAAGATTATATGAACCTGGATTAAAATTGTTTACAATCCTTGACCAGCTCAGCTCTTATTTTAAACTTCCAGTTATGCCTTCTGAAAGTACCTGTTATGTGTTAAAAAACATTGGAAAATCAGTTGATATAAAACTGAAAGGTTGAAAACAAGGTTGCATAATCACCTGAATTCTGAATAAAAATTAAAAGCTCTACATGATATATGTATTGAGCATCTTTTAATATAAACTGTGTACTGACAAATAACTGGTTAATAATACAAAGGGTTTGTCACTTTAACTTAGCAGGTTCATGAGGACGCCATTATGGGAGGAAGAAAGATAAGTTGTAATTTTATATTGAGAAATGCTGAAGATACGGGAATGTTTAGCATTAAATTTTAATTTTTTAATTAAAAGAGAAAGTAATTCCAGTCAGTTAAGTGCCATACGTGATACACGCTTGGGCGATCATGCCTCGAAAGAGACATGACTGACTGGGCAGAAGATTATCCCGCAGTAGGTTGCCATTGCTTTCTGCGGTAGACTGTTTGCTGACCAAGGCTATAGAGCCCAATCTGTCCTGTTATTTAACCTATAACTGGAAGGAAGAGACGATTAATAGCTTTCCCAAGGGTATTTGCACATAAGTGAATGCATTGAATTCAGCTGGAATTCGAACTTTCTTGTTCTGAGCCGATATCCAATGCACCACAACGCATATACATTGAAAGAATGCACTATGGTAAATGCTTCTGCATTTGTTTAATTTTGACATTTCCAATTCAGAGTTCATATCTCTTGCTGACAACCAATGTCTTATGATTAATTGTTAGTCCTTTCTTCTTACTCTCCTTTACTACCTTGCCTAGGAAGCTCTGTTGTTTTCCTTCTATGCATGCCATCAAAACAGTGTCCTCTGCGTATCTTATATTGCTGTGTCCATCAATAATGAATACTGGTAAGTTGTCCAGTTCCTTTAACTATCCTTTAAGATAGCCTCGCTATAGAGGTTCGAAAAATTTGGTAAGAAAACAGATCCTTGTTCAATTCTCATTGTGTGCCCCACATTGAACCATAGTATCATTAATGTTTAAATTAAGTAAAAATTAATAATAGTGATTATTACTATTGGATGGTGGAGGTGGTGTAGTGGTTATAGCACAGAAAGTGGAATTGGCGAGCTGAGTTCAATTTTTTTTTTTTTTTTTTAAAATCATATCACCCCGAGCAAGGCAATAATGCCACTGATGTACAGGGGGCTATGTTAGAGTGAAAAGAATGGAAATGAGAAAACCGGAGACCACATTCTAAGCAGGGAATAAGGGATGAGCCTCTACACCATTTCAATAGACATGGGTGGAATGTGAACCGGGCGATAATTTAGTCTATCTACTCCAATTGAAAAGAAAAAGAAGTGAAAAGGTTGGAAAAGAGAAAGCCAGAAACCACATTCTAAGCAGGGAACAAGGGATGAGCCTCTTCACCTATTCAATAGACGTTGGTAGAGTGTGAACCGGGCGATAGTTTAGTCTATCTACTCCAACTGGGAAAAAAAAAAAGGAGTGAAAAGATTGGAAAAGAGAAAGCCAGAAACCACTTGAATTCACATTTGCAAAAATGTCTTTGAGAAGTTTCATGAATTCATATCTTCACCACCAGCTATAGGCAAAATAGTAGAGCAGATTGGCTCTTTTGTCTTGGACAGCAACCAGTTTAGGAGAAGGAAAGAAACTAAAAACTGTAAAGAATGGGAAATCACTTGACTTGCTTTCTCTAGAAATCATGGCATTTCATAGATAATAAAGAAAAGGAATCTGAGGAAAGCCATAGTCACCTATGTCCTGAAGAGAAATGTAATTTAAAAAGACAGACATATGATTATTCTATTAATGGCAATAGCAGCAGCTGTTCACTTATATATGGAAACATTCATTAACTTCATTAACCAAGTGCTACCATCAGTTGAAACTTCTAAATATTTTTTTGAAAAAAATTTCAGGAAAAAAATAGCTTTTTCAAATCTACTGTTATTGCTCTTTCCAGTATTGATGATTGTTTCCTTCCCAACCTTTTGTTTGAAGTGGTGTGGAATGTCAACATCTTGATTATACCATTATAGTAAATATTTAATTTACTTCCAATTAATTTATAAATTGACTACTTCATTATGAAATAGTGATTACTAATCTAGTATCAGAGACTATTAATGTTATGATTTTAATCCTTACTGGGTGCCCTGTAAACACGCAACAAATCCCTCTTTCAGCATTTTACACATAACCTTTTGGTGTATCTCTCTGATTTTATTCATATCGGTGTACACGAAAAATAGGAAAGGTCCATCCTGTGCTCAAAAGGAAACAAAAGGTGATAATTAACACCATTGTGGAGAAATGAAAACTCACTTCCAACTACTATATTTGTTATTTTGGTGAATCTGAAGGAGACTACCACCACTTTTTAAATTTCGTTCTTTTTCATTTTTTTTTTTTTTTTTTCAGTACAGTCTTATTGGTTATTACATAAAGTTTCTGATTATCAAAATAAACTTGAAAAAATTTCAATATTTAAACAATTTTAGGGGGTGCTCACTTTCTCATATAACGTTATAGTAAATCGATCCTCCATTTTTGAATCACTCACATTGGGGTTGCTTTGTTTTGGTATTTTTAGGATGAGTTGTTACTCTTGTTTTTGTCTTTGTCAAGTTTTCTTTAGTTCTTATGATGGAATCTTCCTTGGAAACTCCAAAAATGGCTTTATTCAAAAATTTCACAAAAGATTCAGTTGTTGAATATGTGCAAACAAAAAAGTTAATTGCATAGGATCGATTTATTATAAGGTTGTATGAAAAACTGAGCCCCCTCCCTAAATTGTTTAAATGTTGTAATTTTTACAAATTTTTTTTGTCAATCGAAAATTTAGGGTTTAATCGATAAGACTGTACTGAAAAAAAGTAAAAAAAAATAAAATTGATAATCAACCAATTTACAGGTGGTGGTAATGTCATACTGACGAGTGGATCCAAAATGGAGGATCGATTTACTTATAACATTGTATGAAAAATTAAGCCCCACCTAAAATTGTTGAAATATTGAAATTTTTCCAAATTTATTTTGTCAATCAGAAAGTTTAGGGTGTAATCAATAAGATTGCACTGAAAAAAGTAAAAAACAATAAATTTAAAGGTGGTGGTAGTCTCCTTCTGGTCCGCTGGTATATTTTTTTAGGATTCAGTGGCATAGTCTGAATGGGAGGAAAGTAGGTGACATTTAGGACAACTTCTGCTACATCTGTTATGTCAGACAAATGGATCAAGTTTCCCCCCCTCCAGCCATTGGAAATTCTGTCTCTTTCTTATCGTTCCTCTGCCCATCTTTACATTACAATGCATAGCTGACAATTCTCATTTGACAGACAGCATGCACACAGCAATGGGTAGCCTGGGATGAGCTTCAATTCCAACTGTATTTGTTTAAGTGTCTGCAAATGGAAACTTCTAACCTCTGCTCAAGTGCCACTTGTTCCCAAAAGTTTTAATTTATTTAATTTGGTTAAGTGGATGGTTGCTTTGAAGATTCCATTTTGCTGATATTACTGCTGATTATGAAAAAAAGCACAAAGTACTCAAGGTTGAGTTAAAATCATTTACCATTGTGTTACAACTCCATATTTGTGACCTTATGCCAGACAATGATAAAATTCAGTACCAGCTTTTTTTTTTTTTTTTTATAGACTAACTAGCAGTGTAGCCCGGCATTGCTCGGATGTAATGAAAGCTTTATAACTAATCCATGTTCCTGGAACTCAGACTCTTTGGACATTGACACGAAAGGCTAAAAAGTAATAGTTGTTTCCAATTAAAGCAAAACCATAGACTGAAAGAAAAATGAATGGATATAAGTCAAATTTTGATTTCCTGGTATCGATATCAAATTTTCTGCACTATTGTAAGAACTGAAACTTTGAAACTTCTGAATATCATTTCTTATGTCTTTGTCTGAGTGTATCAAATTTGATTAAAATCAGACCACTCCTTCTATAACCCGAATTTTTCGATTATCAATTTTTGATATTTATTGGGGGTAGCTCGACACAAAACCTAGCTAAGAACACTCACAGACACTTATAGTACAACTGTGTAAATTTTCAAGAAAATTGGTTCAGCCATTTTGGAGTCTATAGGTAACAGAGACACACACACACACACACACACACACAGAGACAAAGTTCCATTTATAAATAAGTTTAGATAGGTTAAATTAATTAATGATATGTAAAATAGACAAAAACTTAATTTGTGGATGTTGAGTCTTGAATAAATTTGTTTATACCATACTTTGTGTTACCAATGTTTGCTTTAGACAGGAGTTTCTTCCAGCCTTATGGATCCTGAAATATATGCATATTTGTCAAAAAAAAAAAAAAAAAAAAAAAAAAAGATAATAAATTTCTAAGACACATTATGTGTCTTTTTAAAAGAAAAGACTCTTCGGGTTTTTTTTTGTTACTGAAATTTATAGAATTACCAACATAAATATTTCTTGATATTGTCTTGAGAATTGACTTTTAAAAAATGAATAAAATGTGTGTGGGTCAGATAAAAAATATTCCAAGTTGATAGCTTCAGAACAATTGCATTAAAACGATGAAGATAAAAACAATGTGCCTGGTGTGGCTTTATAATTCACTTTTCCTAAAGTGTTCAATGTGGTTTTCACAGATAATTTCATATTGGCTTTCTGCAATATTGAAAAGAACAAGAATAAAAGAAAACTTTAGTCTTTGCCATTTAAATTTTACTGACACTGTTTCTATAATAAATAACCATGTTTTCTATAATAAATAAAAAAAATTATTTTGTTTATTTCATTGAAGCCAAATTAACAATCTTGAACACTCCTGTATCTACTCATTAGGAAAAAAAAGTAGTCAAACATGTAAGTCAAATAAGGCTGTTTATATGAGCGACTATACACTGGCTATTAGCTTCTCTTCAGTGCTAATTTGTTCTGAAACAGTGAAATTTACCGAAATTATCCAAGAATAGTCTATCAGCAAGAGATCAGGGTTCAATAAGCCAAGGAAGTCTTTGGGTAAAGAAAAACATTCAAACATGGAACCATTTTTATGGTAAATTAGATGGAATATATAATTTTATATACTGAATCAGTAATTTAGAAAAATTTTTGTATATACCTGTCATAGATACTTTTATGCTAAACTGGTAATTTTAGATAATGAATTTTTAATGCATTTTTTCCCTAGTAAAAAAATTCTCTGAAGTTTGTAATATCAAAGACTAAGTACAATTTTAAATTATCAGTCAGTTAAGTGCCATACGTGAAACACGCTTGGGTGATCATGTCTCAAAAGATACATGACTGACTGGGCAGAAGATTATCCCGCAGTAGGTTGCCATTGCTTTCTGCAGTAGATTGGTTGCCGACCAAGGCTATAGAACCTAATCTGTCCTGTTATTTAACCCATAACTGGAAGGAATAGACAGATTAATAGCTTTCCCAAGGGTATTTGCGCGTAAGTGAATGCAAAGAATTCAGCTGGAATTCGAACTCGGCTCTCCGATTTCTTGTTCCGAGCCGATATCCACTGGACCACCACGCACATCCTCAAGTTACAGTTATCACCTATTAAATAATGATGCCATTTCTGGTATTATTGATATATGTAAGTCATGAAAGGAAGTGTTATCTTCATTTTAAGAATTATATGAACTAGTATCCTAATCTTTGTTGTTAATGGAATGATTATGAATTATATTTTGTATGTTAAGGAATGGAGATTTTTTTTCTAAGCTTAAATGAACTCTTCTTAAACAGAATTTATTTTTAAATTTATCATTGTAAGGCATTTCAAATTTAAATTTGATTTGTGCATTATGTACATGAAATAATCCCCTACCCATACAATATATATTCTATTAGGCGTATACTTGTATTGTGTGGTAGAGGTAATTATTATAAAAAATAAATTTGATTATCCCTCAATAAAACATACATCAGTAATTTTGAAGCATGTAAATAGTCCTTTTGCTTCAATAGCGCTACTCCTTTATGGCCAATTTGTATTAGATTTGGTAATAAAAAAAATGCATTTGGCCAGCACATTTGGATAAAGGTTCAAATTCTTATTCTTTTCAAAATCACAGAACCACAAAAATGTTAATGCCAATCCAAATGATTATAGGATAATTGATTTCTTTTTAAAACATTTAAACAATCTTCTTTTTTTTCTTTTTCCTCTACAGTACTTAGAATTACGGTTTTCTCATGTCATGCAAAAAATAGGAGCCTCGATGTTCTGCCTTCTCCAGGTATTTCACAGCAACTTTTCTTTTTTATGTTTTATGTTTATTACCTCTAATGCATTATTTGTTTGTAGTTAGACTTCATGGTATGACCTGAGACATAAAATTTGGGTCAGTTAACACAAAAGTCTGTTTGATAAGACAATAAGTAGATCCACCCACAATCTGGAAGACTGAAATATGTTTTAGTTTGTTTACTGGGTTTGTCCAAAGCAATATCTTCTGTACATTGCAAATATTTTCTTTACCCAGATTTTTTTTAATGGTGTTATATTTACTGATACGTAATGTCTTCAAAGGTATATATAATTGCTTTAATGCTTATCTGAATTTGTTTACCTTACCTGTTATTTACAAAAGCCAGGCTTTTTATAACAGAAAGCCATCATTGATAATAAAATTATCAATAATGGCTTTGGTATCAAAATACAGTAATTTATTTAAAAAAAAACAAAAAAACGAATCATCTGTTTATCATAATCTTTTCTGTGGGAAAATGAAATTCTTATCATTTAACATTCAGTTTCCATGCTACCATGGGTTGGATAGGGTTTCCTTGATGGCTCTTGCCAGGCTGCCCAATTTTGTGTAAGGCTTCCTTAAATCATCTGATAAGCTGGGGCCATGTTTTACATAGTCTACCTATCATACATAATTGAACCATCATGAAATATTGAAGTGAGTTTTACAATTGTATACACTTACTAACACCAACCAGTTTAGGAGACTGGAAAATCAGTGTTTTAAGTCAGCATCTCTAGGAAGATTACTTATCAAATTTAATGAGTTGAGCCTACTCTTTTCTATACAGAATAAGTGTAGAGGTTTTTATTTTAGAGATTTCCTTCTCTTAGTCTATCCAAAGCTAAAGACTTTTATTCATTTAAGCAGTTTAACATCATAGTTAGGACACTAAAACCAATAAATAAACATAATAATAATGAATAAAATAAAAAATTCATTTTTCCATGATGCAAGTTATAAAGAAACTAAAAAGGGTTTTGGGCCACAAGAGCAATTTTATAACCTCTCACCTCCCTCTCCCACTTTTGGAAAAGACACAACCTTTTTCTTTTCCACTTTCTTGTTCTGGGTATGACAATAAACTATATCTGGCAGCAAGGAATTTGAACAAGAGGTTTTGAGGAGCGTAGAACCACCTCTTAATTGCTGTTGTCTCCAGGTCTACCCTGACCTAGGTTGGTAACTCCAGTCAGTCCCAGCTATGGGCAAATTGTGTAAAAGGTGTCCTAAGTATGATGTTAACCTGCTTAGGCTGAGTAAGAGTCTTTAGCTTTGGATAGCAATTTTTGTAAGAGAAGGAAATCTTTGAAATAAAAAAACTCTACACCTTCCCTGTGTAGAAAAGGGTAGGCTCAACTCATTAACCTTGGTAGGTAATCTTCCTAGAGATGGTGACTTGATAAAAACACTGATTTTCCAGTCTCCTAAACTGGTTGGTGTTAGTAAGAGCATAGAACTGTAAAACTCACTCCAATATTTCATGATGGCTCAATTATATATGGCAGGTAGACCATGTTAAACATGGATTGAGCTTATCAGATGATTTTAGGAAGTTGAGATTACAGCCAGGTTATACACAAAATTGGGCAACTGGAGAAGAAGAAAACCCCATCCAACTCATGTTAGCATGGAAACAGATGTTAAACGATGATGATGATGATGACTGTCCAACATCATCATTCAGACGAGTTTTGGCAGCCCTGTTTATAAAGTAAATTAGTCATCCCAACTCTGAGCAAAGTTGACTTGAGGTAGACTATTTTAACCATTATTATCCTATTTTACTTCTGAACCAAAAAAGAAAACAAACATAGCCAAGAGACAACAATAACTTTGTCTCACTACAGTATTGATAAAAAGAATAAATGCTTGTAGTAGAAACTTGGGTTTTGTATGCTTCTACCATCTTTGTTTACATATTGAACATGTATCCTCATAAATATGCACAAATATGCAATCTTTTAATTTCCATTGCGCCAGGCTTTATTTTTTTAAATAATATAAAGTCATTTTTAACAATAAATTTAAAAACACTGAACATTTGCTTCAAATTTTATATCCTTTGCTTAAGCTGATTACTTATAAAACCATGTCAACCTAAAATGATCAAAATAAATGGCTTTCTCTGGATTTACTTAAGTTCTGAAATGTATTCACTCTTTTGTATTTTTAAACATAATGATTTTTTGCTTTAAGTAAAGATTTGAAGGGTTTTCATTTAATATTTACTTCATATTTTATATTTCAAAAATATATATTTTTTTTTTTTTGCGACAAATTGCTTTAAAAACTATTGTACTACAAGAAACCGTCACGATTTCAAGAAGCACTTAAATTTTTTTATCAAGATATGTCTAAATACATATTAATCTAAAAGCCTGCACTTCTTGTCTTGGTTATATGATTAATTTACATTGTTTCCTAATCAAACATGGGATAATTGTCATTGTTGTATTGTCTTCCCATTTGTAGCATAATGATTGTCTCCTGTGTTGACTGATTTATTTGTAGTCATTTGATTTTATGCAAAATAGGGTAAGTCCATTTTGCATGTCTAATTACATCTCCCAGAAACAAAGAGGTTTTATTCCTTACACTGATCGTTGACTGATCTCTCCTTCTCTTGATGTGTGTACCTGGTTCTTTTTATTATCTAGGTCTTGTCTCATCGTTGTTTTGATCTTCAGACACAATGCTGCATTTGTGTGTACTATCCCATGACCACTGGTGGTTGTGACTATCCCATGACCACTGGTGGTTGTGACTATCCCATGACCACTGGTGGTTGTGACTATCCCCCATTGTTCCTACTGTATTCACTTTCACTCAGTCACTAATCCTTTCCTCCCTCTCAGGTTCCTCCTCATTATTTTTTTTACTTCTGTCATCGTAATTTCTTTGTCACTAATTCTAAGTCTTATTTAATCAGAGTAAGCTACTAAATTCTGTTCATTTCTTGTTACTATTGCTTATTTTGTACAATAAAGTTTGCTTTTTTAGGACTTGATTCTTTGTATTTTTAGCACCACATTTTTTCTTTGTCAAATAGGACATTGTTATAGAAGATCTAATTTGTCGTCCCATTGATGCAGAGGAACTTTGCAATTTACCTGCATGTGGAATGGTTTTCTAACTCAGTAATTGTCTTGGTAGGTAGCTGTCTATGATGTCTCTGAATGAGGGGAAAATATCTTCAATGCCATTTTCACTGTCTGCACCACTCTCTCTACATTCCATTTGATTGCAGGTGGTGTTTTATAAGGAAGGCATCCAATTTGATTAAACCACAAAGTTTTATCACAAAAACCTGGTTGTAGGGGGCTTGATCATGTTTATTAAATTAGCCTTGTGCCAAAAATAACCAACCTTCTTACAAGTCAAGATTATCAGAAGATTGGGAAGAATAAAACTGTTTCATTTATATAAATGAATGAAAATTCATTTATTGAACTGTATAACATCAAATGTTCTAAGAGAAATAGTAGTAAAAAGTTTAAAGAATTAAGAGTTTGTTTTTAGTGAAATGTAATTTGTACAGAAAAAGATAAGTCCATATTTTCACTGTGTGTATCAACAAAGTAGTAGTAATGTCTTGTTTGATGAGTTGATATCGAGATGTGTTTGGAGACATTGAAGAGATTTTGTTTCATTAGTTGTATTGGTGTTAATAAAATCTTAACATTAGGCTAAGAAATTAAGTGCCGCAGATTTGTATGACAAGTTTGTTTGTTTCTTTCATTGTGTTGACGACGATAAGATGAAGAGGAAAGATAAAGAAATCAGAACTAGTGAAGGTGAGAGAATGTGAATGTAAGCTGTCATGGATTTGGCTTGACTATTTACTGTTACATCGTGACTGATGTGGATGTTCTCTGCCTCCTTGTCCCTCTCTCCCTGACCAGCCAAGAGATGTAGTCATCTCACATCACATGGTCAGCTCCAAATGCAAACTTCTTTTTTTTTTTAGATGGTAACAAATATGACATGGATCATTAAGTTCAGTTTGATCATTTCTGTAAATTGCTCACTTTTCATTGGTTACTAAATATTTTCACACAGGCTTGCAAAATTTGCCTTGGTCTTTCTTTTCTTCAAAATTTGTTTTCAGTGATTCTGATCTGATTTTGCACGTGTGCAATTCTATTTTTTTGTTTCAGATATTTGCTCGAATAATATAGAATTTGTATCCTATATGGTGCATTGTCAGCAACTAATATTTTACATTACTTGTAATATTTGCTTTACTGTGGCTGCCTTTTTATCCAGAACCTTAACAAGTTCCTGCCACCCTGAGAATGAGTTGATCAAAATTAAAAATAGTCCTATACCTTTAACATGTGCATAATATGAATGCTGGTCCATGGTGTTTAACTTTTTAGGCCATCAGTGTATCTTGGTTTGCAGAAAGTTTTTTTTATTTCTATACATTTTGTACATATTTTTCTACATGAATATTTAGGCCACCATGCTTCTAATTTTAATCATCTTACTGTTATTCCAACGTCATGTACACTTTTTATTATCTCTTTTCCCAATCTTTCTGGTGATATTCAAACCTCCATTAAATATAAAATTCTTCTCTATCATTTTGACCTATCTCTTTATATGACTCTGTCCCAGAACAATCACTCTATTGGTTTTATTTTATTTTACATGCAAAAGATCTAAAACCTTACAAGATCTTGTATTATTTCTAATGTAAGATGATTTAGAGTAATATTTTATTTTCTGCATTGTTTGATTTTTCTTATTGTCCATTGTTGGATTTTAGGCTTGATAAAGCATCAACATATGGAATAGTGTTTCCTTTCGCATATTCGATGTCAAAGTTAAAGCTTTATGGCCCATCTTCAAATTTTAGATATGAGTAACTTCTATCTGGGTTTAAAAATAAACTCTAAAGTTTTATGGTCAGATTTCAACAGAAACTTCTTACCTAATAAAAATTGGTGAGCTCTTTCATAAAATAACTAATGCTTCTTTTTCTATGTTTGAATTGTTAGCTAATGTTAATCGCCTAGAAAGGTACTTTATAGAATGACCTTGAGACTGTCACTGATGTGGCACACTCACTTGCATCCATAGTTAAAGTAGTACATTTTTAAGGTCAAACATTTTTACAACTTTTTTTTTTTCAAGTGCTTTCTTTAAATTTTCATATGCTATATTCTGCCATTGAATTCATTATTTAAATTCAACATTCTTTTTATGTAACTCTGCAAAGGGTTTCATTGATTCACTATATTTTGACAAATATCTACTATGAAAATTGGCCAACCCTAAAAAAATACTTCTAAGTTTTTTTTTTATTTATTGGTGTAGATACTGCTAATATTTTCTTTATAAAATTATATCTGGTTAAATTCCATCTTTGTAAATCTGGTATCCTAGATACGATATTGTGTTCAAGTTCATCCCTGCAAGATTCAGAGTAAGGTGGGTGATTAATTTTTATTAATTGAATGCTCATTTTGTATCCTTTTAACATTCTTGTGTCCATTCTTTCAGACTTCACACTATTGATTAATTTTGCTGTATCAACTTTGAAGATATCTATTCCAACAAGTTCATAACTTTTTTGCATTTCACTATCACAATGGTAATAATTTGAAAGTTGTTGTTGGTCTCAAAGTTTCCTCAAAATATTTTGACGAAAGAGCCATTAAACTGTCTTAGTTTAATATAACACTTCTTTAATTTTGGCCTGCCCATTCATTCCTAGAATTTTATTGGGTATATGGTGACATCACCTCAGTGTCTACCTGCATAGGAAAAGTGATACCATTTAATTTTTTCTTGGGCACTTTTCTCTTTTGATCTTTGCGTTTAAATTTTACACCCTTTCTATTTTCTTTATATATTTGCAAACGATTTTTCTTTTCACAATTCCAACATATTTGTTCCAAAGCTAGATATTTTTCTTGAAAACTACTGAGAATAGTGAAATTTTCACAGATTTGATAAATTTAAAGTTATTAGGTTGGTGCAAAAGTTAGTGATTTTTCATCCAAATTCAGGGGAATATGCAAAATTTATTCCTTATTGCTTATGCAATCAATCAATAGGGTACAACATTTACAAGCCTTAGGAAAAAAAATATAGAAGGGAGGAAGATAGGTTTCACACTTTCATTTTTGTGTGTAAAATGGTCCATTTTTAAACAAATGATGAAAAATGGACTCATTGCAAAAATTCAAAATGAAGAAAATTAGAGGTAGATTTAGGATTTATTCTAGATGATTCTATTAGATCAGTGATTCTTAACTGCTGTGCTGTGGTACACTAGTGTGCCATGAAATATTGTCACAGCATAGGTGGAGGCAGTAATTGTACAGCATTAATATTTAAATAAATAAGTAATAAACTTTTTATTCCACATTAGCTGAAAAAGCTTCATCAGTTTTATTGTAATTTCCTACTTCATATTTATATGAATTAAACTTTTCAACCCTAAATAATTTCAAAAATAAGAAGTGAAAAGACACTGCTTAACTGAAGAAGAAATGAGTCCATTTATTGTACATTTAATGAAAGATTCAAGAAATTGCCAAAATCACCAGTCACAGATTTCAAACTAAAAAAGTAGCATAAATAGTTGAAATGAAGTAAACCCAGATTCGTGTACTTAATTTTCTAAACTATGGTTTTATTTCATAACATTTAAATGTATATCCTTTAAAAATTTTGCTAAGTGTGCTGTGATATTTTCATTTGTTACTAGATGTGCTGTTGCTTAAAAAGGTTGAGAAACACTTTATTAGAAGAACATGTTTCTCTGTATGGACTTCAAAGGGTAACCCTTATTCTGAATTGAAGGAAACTCGAGAAACTATCACAGCTAAACTACACAAAACAATTGGTTCTTTTGAATAAAATATTAGAATAGAAAAACAATTTTTTTTTTTTTTAAATGAAATCCATTAGTGTCCTTTGTTGAATAATGATGCCTTTCATTGTTTCAAATATGGCATAACAAAGTGTCATTAGAGCAGAAAATTCTTCTACACGTAACATATTTCTAGACAAGTCATTTTCATGCTGTCATGTGTTTTGCACATGTAACACAGTTTGGTCAGCATTTCCAACAAAATGAATTAAAACTGAAATATCCAATTTATACTTGAAAAGTGAATCAATTATGGGAAGCTAGGAAAAAAAACAAAACAAACTTTGATTGAAAAACAATACTCTGAATTTTGTGTAAATAAAACTGCCAAAACTTTTGCATCAAACCAAATATATCTTAATGTGGAATTCACTGTTCAGGAAACTCATAATTTCTGTTGATAAAATTTCTTAATTCAAAAATATTCCTTTCTTCTTTTACAGTTAATCTACTTGTCAATAGTTTTACGTGGACCTGGAATTATTTTTGAAGAACGTATGTATCATTATTTATCTTTCCTTACAGATTTTTACTTTAATTCTTGGAGGATGTTTCTTAATTTAATTTGATATTTGTCTATAATAGTGAAAGGTCAAGTAAAGATCAATTTTATACAACTGCTAATGATTGAGCAAGGTCAGTTTGTTAATTCTATGGCAAATACTTCTGTTTTGGAACCAGGTATATTTGGGGTTAGATTACTGGGCTAAACAAAATGGTCTCTTGTCTAGGCCTTATTGTGAATGCCATTAGTAATAACTCAGTTTTCAGAAATTTTCACTTTGAAACAAGAATATGTGGAGTGCTTTAACTTGGTTTCAAAATTGTGAAGTATTCAATAGTGTGTAAAATTTATATTTTACACACTATTTTTCCAATTCTTTATAGAATTGGAAAGATAATAAAGCCAGTGATAAGTTTAAGAATATATTTAGATAACACACTCTACTCTCCTAATGGAATCCAACAAAGTTGTTTGTTAAAATGGGTCTCAAGGAAGAATCCATTGACATACCACAAATCTTTTTTTTTTTAATCGTTTCACCCCAAGCAAGGCAATACCGCCACTGATGCACAGGGGGCTACATAAGAGAGTAAAAGTTTAGGCAGAAGGAGAGTGAAGAGAAAGACGAATCAGTTACAGAGGGTGTCAGAGAAAGCACAAAAGAAGGATGTGAAGACAGCTGCAAAGGTATAGTGAGAAAGAAAAATAAGATACACGGGCTGATGTAGATTTGCATATACATGGCACCATCAAAACTAAATTCCAGGGACATCATGGCAAATTGTATCATTTTGACAAATATTTCCTCAGGAATAACAGGAGGTGACAACTGACGAAACCTGTCTTTTCTTCTATATGGAAAGATGTTCTCCCTCCACATCATAATAGTTCCTTGATTTATTCATTTACTAGCAGTATAGCCTGGCGTTGCTCGGGTGTAATGAAAGCTTTAAAACTAATCCATGGTCCTGGAGCTCAGACTCTTTGGACATTGGCATAAAAGACTAAAAAGCAATAGTTGTTTCCAGTCAAAGTGAAACCATAGACTGAAAGAAAAATGAATGGATGTAAGTCAAATTTTGATTTCCTGGTATCGATATCAAATAAGTTTTTTTTCGTCGTAAACTGAATTTTGAAGGCTAAATATGTCCTCTGAGTAAATGGTATCATGGCTGAAACTAAGAACTACAATTATACCTACTTAGAGCCAAACCCGAAGCAAAAACTAAAATAAAAGGGCTGAAAAACCGATTTTAATCAGACCCGGTATATATCATCGATTTTCTGCACTATTGTAAGAACTGCAACCTTGAAACTTCTGAATATCGTTTCTTATGTCTTTGTCTATGAGTGTATCAAATTTGATTAAAATCGGACCACTCCTTCTATAACCCAATTTTTTCAATTATCGATTTTAAATGTTTATTGGGTGTACCTCAACACAAAACCTAGCTAAGAACACTCGCAGACGCTTATAGTACAACTGTGTAAATTTTCAAGAAAATCGGTTCAGCCATTTTGGAGTCTATAAGTAACGGATACACACACCGACAGTTTCATTTATAAATAAGTTTAGAAATGTAGTTGTGGATCACACTACATAGGGAAAACTACCCAAAGACTGGGTGCTTGAATTAAACAAGAAGGTACCTACAAGAATTAAACAAGAAGGTACCTACAAGAATCTGAAACTTGAACTATTTTTTTGTCAGACAGGCTGACAAACACATACAGTTCTTCGATTGCAGAATACCTTATAAATAACCATAAGTGTGCCACTAATTTTAGTGTGGACACATTCTCTATCTTTAGTTTGTCCCACTCAAATTACCACCTTAAAGTGTTGGAGGCCATCTATATTTTACTTCTAAAACCTTCATTATGTAAACAGAAGAAGCACATATTTGGCGTTCAACTCATTTCCATTTAAGAATTTTTTTCTCTATATTGTCCATTTCTTTTATTGATAATTATTTCTTTATTAACCAAGATTTAGTTCTGTTGAGCGAAACTGTTTTTCAATTTTATTTTTTAAATATTACAATCATCATGAGTGGTAATAAAAACTTTTGTCTATTTATGGCAGCTATGAAATTTTGTATCACCAACCATATTCGCAAATATATATATATATATATATATATATATAAGAAGAAATTAATAAAATCTTTTGGGAAGTAGCTCTGGCTGAGAATATTTTAGCACTTCTTCAAAGCATATATATATATATATATAGCCAGCTCAGAGGTACTGGCAACTCGAGCGGACACCCAGGTCATCACCATGTCATGTGTTTGGGATCGTCCAAAAACTAAATCTTATAAAAACATACTTGCAGTCATCTATGAGTCAAGACAAACTAAATTCTTTTACTGTTTTGTCAACAGAAAATGATCTTGTAAAGAAGATAGATGCAGAAAGTACCGTGAAATGATTTGCAGATATAAAGGCTAGAAAATAAATATTTTAGGCAAGATAATGTTTTCTTTAACTTGTATTAAATTGTATATTGTAATAAACTCATTATTCTATATTTTCAGTTTTTCTCCTTGTGAAAATTGAAAAAATTATTCGAAGTAAGGAAGTACGAGACAATTTAATTTCCGCTCTAATTCCATCTTGGCTTACTGTTTTATGAACACTCTGTTGTACTTTTCCATACAATAAATTCTGTTATTTGTTTTTCCCTTACGTGTTGTCTAAATCTTTCCACTCAGAATTTACCTTGTTTATATCGTTCCCACAATATAACAAAAAAAAAAAAAAAAATATATATATATATATATATATATATATATATATACTGTGGTAGCAATCTCTTTTATGCAGGTTTTATTAAGCATGACAGACAAGGTATTATGTTTCAGATTTTATATAATTTTTCATGTGATCTTACGATTTTTTTTTTTTATCTTTTCATAACATAAATTATGTAAAAATTGTCCTCTTTTTGTTTATCCGGGCACTTTTGGCTACACTTTTAGCCATTATCAAGGATGAATTTTATTTTATGTATAACTGGATATTCATAGTGTTTATCAATTATCTTTCCCAAGAATTCATAGTAGTTCAAAGATAGTAAATAAATGGAATCTGTGGAGAGCCATGATTATCTAGGTTTTAAAGGAAGGGATATAGCATTTTTTTTAATGTTGTGTCTATGAAAAAAAATATCAATGTACAAAAAATATAAAGTTGTACCAATTACAGAAATTGGGCAAAGTATTCAGTCAGTTAAGTGCCATACGTGATACACGCTTGGGCAGTCATGTCTCAAAAGAGACATGACTGACTGGGCAGAAGGTTACCATTACTTTCTGCAATAGACTAGTTGCCAGCCAAGGCTATAGAACCCAATCTGTTCTGTTATTTACCCCATAACTGGAAGGAAGAGATGGATTAATACCTTTCTCAACTGTATTTGTGAGTAAGTGAATGCAAGGAATTCAACTGAAATTTGAACTCGGCTCCCTGATTTCTTGTTCCAAGCCAATAATCACTGCACTACATTTTACTTGGTTTTAAAGTTTAACCAGAAATAAAACTCTAGATGTATTTGAACTTTGCTCAAATTTGCATTTTCAATTAATGTTCTGTAATTTTTTACTATTTTAATGTAGTTTCAGGGTTTCCAGAAGTAGAGTCCATTGTCCTTGTAGGAATTGTCTGCTCTTTGTATACAGCACTTGTAAGTATAAAATCCTCTTTCATCACACACACAAAACCATTTATTATAATGTTACATCAGTTGGCACCATACAAATTATTTATAATGATTTAAATATAATCTACTTATTGTAATCTTTTTTATAATTTAAAAATAAGGGAAAGTGCCCCAGGTATTTGAGAACATGCATGCCTTCAGCCAACATAATGTAATGTTATACAGGCTGCACCAAATTTTAACATTCTTATTTCTCTTTCAGATGTATTGAGAGAATTCACATTAATGAAAAAGTAAGCAATTCTCAGGATATTAGTTACCATCTACAATAATGTGGAGATTGTGAATGCATTTAATTTAACTGGAGGAACAACAGAGAGGCACACCAATTTCACATCATATTATCTGACTTATTGCAGAACCTCAGGGTCAATAACACTATTTATATCACAATGTTGGACACAATGCAATAAGTCTTGGTTCAAACTATGGTTTAGGGGAACTTGTACGTAAGTCTTTGCCAACTTAGATGGCACATGTGATCCAGTAGAGGATTGTTAAGAATTCTTATAATCATGTCACCCACAATGTAGACTTCTAACCATACTGATATGAATATGTCTGAAGCATTGCCAAAACGCCTAATCTCTTGTCCAGTAATAATCAAGGACTTGCTGGAGTTCAGCATTGAGGAAAAACATTAATGAGAACTATGTGATCTGAGAATATAGTCACATTTAAGGCTACATCAAGAGTCCGAGAGCAATTTTATTGGATTTCTTTTAAGATGGCACGTGTAAAGTTTTTTTAATTAAAAAAAAACATACTGATATTATTATTATTATATTTTTTATTTTTATTTTTTTTAAGCATTTCACCCCGAGCAAGGCATTCCACTGCCACTGTTGCGCAGGGGGTTACATAGGGTCGGGGAGGTGATGGGAAAAGAATGGTTAGATATAAGAAATGTCAGAAGGAGGGTGATAGACCGGTAAGGGTACCGAGAATGAGGGTTAGTTAGATGGTGAGAGTGTTTGAGAGAATAGATGCAAGTTAGTGTGTTAGGAGGTGTCTATTGACCTTACATTTAAACTCCTGGAGATTGTAGCCGTCAGGGAAGCAGGCATGTGGAAGGGAATTCCACAGGCAGGAAGTGCGAGAAAAGAAGCTGTTGGAGTAGAAATTACGGTTACATCCTATCTGTTTCACTGTAAAAGGGTGGGACCTAGTTGCTAATCTAGTATCTCATGTAAATTCGTACCTAGGCGGCACCAATGACCTAAGTTCATCGGAGCAGAAGCCATGAAAGTACTTGTAGAAGAGGCACAGGGAAGCCACATCACGCCAGTGAGAGAGAGGTTGCTGCCAGTCCGCCAAGACAGGATCAATCACGTTACAGATTCTCCGTTGTATTTTGTCAAGAAGCCTGAGGAGAGTAGCAGGGGCACCCGACCAGATGTGGCAGCAGTATTCAATACACGGGCGGATGGTAGATTTATATATGTGCAGGATAGATTCAGATGGGAAAAATTTCCGGGCCCTGCACAGAGAACCGACCTTCATAGCAGTGGACTTAGCAATGGATTCGATATAGTCATTCCATTTGAGGTCTGCCGAGAGTGTAAGGCCAAGGAGGCATAGTGTTTTACTCTCAGGAATGCAAGCCTGTTCCATGCTAATGCTAATTTGCCCTCATTCCTTCTAGTAAGAAAAAAACTTATACACATAAGTGAACAATTTCAAGTTAGTTTAAGTCATGAAATAACATCTTTAACCCTTTGTTGCATATATGCAACAAAGGGTTCAGAAAGAACACACTTAAAAGATTTAAGTAAAAGATGAAAGTTTTCTTATGTAATGTCTTTTAATCAATATCTGTTAAATTAGTTGAAATTAAATTTAGTTGAATTATCTCTCTGATGAGCAGATATGATCTGTGAAACTCTGAGTTTCTTAACATTTTAATTTGTTGTGCATAGTGTAAATATTACATTATTTTTATCTAAGAATGTGCCAAACACACGTGTAATTAAGTTTCAGTGATGAACTGATCATCAGACACTTAAAAACTTGCCTTCTACAAGAATTCAGTTCCAACTGATTTGGAGCTTTTTTTCCAAACATTTATCTTCCATTTTAAAGCTAAAATATTAATTTCTTAGAAAATTATAAAAAATCCTTTCAAAAACCTCTTAGTATCTAACTCCCAGTAATTCTATCAGAAAGGCATAAATGATTTTCTTTTATAACAAAGATGCAGATATTTAAATAGTTCCTATTGGGATTGATAATGTTACTCTTTTTAGTTTTTATTTTAAAATCATTTTACCCCAAGCAAGGCAATAAAACCACTAAGATGCAAGGGGGGTTACTGAGAAAAGAAAACATTAAAATGAAAGGACAATAAAAGAACAGGTGAGATAGGCGATAATGATTTACATTTCATTTAAATTTTTGAAGACCAAAGTTAAATGGAAAGCAAGAAATGTAAGAGAAGAAACTGTTAGCATAGAACTTATGGCTAGCCATTTCAACCATAAGATAAGGTGATATTAAGCCAGATATTAATTTGGCTAAAAATTTCTGTACATAATGACAAACAGAATGGTCTAACGTTTTCATGTATAGGAAATGAGGGAGGGTTTGTATCTCAACATTTGTTTTTAATATTTCACTGTATTTTTCAAAAAAATTCTTTTCCAGGGAGGAATGAAAGCCGGAATTTACATTGAGGCGTTTCAGTCCATAACAATGTTTCTTGGCCTCTTAGTTGTTGTAATAACAACTTACTCTACAAGCAATAAGGATATTCTACAGGCAGCAATGGCAAATCAGAATGGGACTTTATTGTAAGTAAAATCATTCTTGTTTCCCTTTAAAACAAAACATTCATTATTTCATGCCTTATTTTGACTAATATCTTCATCTTTGTTGTTTTGATTACAGTATTTAGGTTTTTTTTCTTTAATCTTGATTATCTGTACATTGCATCTGAAGATCATTAGGCATCATTTCGTACAAAAAATTAAAAAATATAGAGCAATAGCAAGTGATCACTAGAGGTGACTGAAATGTTAGAACAAAAATGTGACCCAAATAATGTAATGATAATAAACATATAAAATATACATATCCAGAAAGTATCGAGCCATTAATCTAAACTTATTTATAAATGAAACTTTGTGTGTCCGTTACCTATAGACTCCAAAATGGCTGAACCGATTTTCTTGAAAATTTACACAATTGTACTATAAGCATCTGCGAGTGTTCTTAGCTAGGTTTTGTGTCGAGGTACCCCCGATAAATATCAAATTGATAATTGAAAATATCAGGTTATAGAAGGAGTGGTCCGATTTTAATCAAATTTGATACACTCATAGACAATGACATAAGAAACGATATTCAGAAGTTTCAATAGTGCAGAAAATCAATTAGATATATATATATATATGTGTGTGTGTGTGTGTGTGTATATATATATATATATATATATATATGTAAATATATATAAAAGGCAAGATGTTTGTGTGTGTGTCTGTTTATCTGCCTGTATGTTTGTATTTTTTTCAGCCCTTTTATTTTAGTTTTTGCTTCGGGTTTGGCTCTAAGTAGGTATAATTGTAGTTCTTAGTCTCAGTCATGATACCATTTACTCAGAGGACTTATTTAGCCATCAAAATTCAGTTTACAACGAAAAAAACTTATTTGATATCGATACCAGGAAATCAAAATTTGACTTACATCCATTCATTTTACTTTCAGTCTACGGTTTCGCTTTAACTGGAAACAACTATTGCTTTCGTGCCAATGTCCAAAGAATCTGAGCTCCAGGACCATGGATTAGTTTTAAAGCTTTCATTACACCCGAGCAACACTGGGCTATACTGCTAGTGATAAATAACTTAGGGCAATGATGTCTTAGAACTTAATATTACATTTATCCACCATCCTCTTCTCTTTCCAAAACATTCTATAGGGCACGATGAATAAATTATCACCATTTTATGCTTTTAATTTCACACAAGCATATTATTTTTGATTTAGAGGACTGCACAGTATAGTAGGGTCTGTTGGGCACAGTCTGTAAGAAAGACAGCATCATGACACAATTCACAATTCCAGAAATTTGGAAATGGCATGCTGCACTGCTTGGCATTCATGCCGGAATCTCTAATACAAACATTTCAGAGTGTTTGGGTGTCAATCTGAGGACAGTGCAGAGGTTTTGGAAAGAGTGGGATGATATCTCTAGTCAATATCATGGTGTTCAGAGTGATCATTAGTAATGATGACATTATGTCTCCATTCATCAACCCACCGAGCATCAGAGGCCTTCATTATGTGCCTTGAGGAGGTAATGCTGCCCTGGGTCAAGTTAGTGGCTACAAAACCCAAATGTCTAGCAACAGACTGTATCTTGCCACCATTTCTGCAACCTAATCATCTCTTACATCTGTCCACCTAACTCCCCAGACTGCAGCCCCTTTGATTATTATATGAGGGGGTGCAGTTGAGCAAGAGACTAACAAAACTCCTTGTAACATTAAAGATGAACTAAAAGCAAGCATTATGACAGACTTCACCAACTTAAACAAGGAAACCATTCAAAAGAGATGCAGGTGCTTTCAAAGTTGTCTGGAGGCCATGGTTAGTCAATGGCAATTTTTTTTTTTTTTTTAATCATTTCACTCCAAGCAAGGCATTCCACTGCCACTATTGTGCATGGGGTTACATAGGGGGAGGTGAAGAGAAAGAGTGGTTAGATATAGGAAATGTCAGACGGAGGGTGATAGATGGGTAAGGATACCGAGGCTGGGGGTTGGGTAGATGGGAAGAGTGTTTGAAAGATGGTTAGTGTGTTAGGAGGTGTCTATTGACCTTACATTTAAACCCCTGGAGATTATAGCCGTCAGGGAAGCAAACATATGGAAGGGAAATTTTACTGAATAAATTTACTCTTTAGTATTTCAAGATATTTTTATGTAATTTTTCATAAATATATATGTTAAAATAAGATGTCATTTAATTTAGATGACAATCCATCCATCACACCCTCTATAATTTTCTCTTTTAGGGTTGACAAAGGAGTCATATTTGAACTGTGGGGAGTAAGATGAAAAGTCCGGAGTGAAACAGTGTTTTGCCAAAAACAGTCTGCATGTGACTTCACTAAACAATTTGCACAATTATTGTGAATGAGATGTGTACACAGTCTTACTAAATTTGTTTATATACCAAAGGGCAATGCTCATTAGAACAATTTTACCATAAAAATATTTGTAGAAAATGTATAGAAAAGCTATGTTATAGCAATGGGAAAGTGACTGAAGCTGAGATGCCAGGTTAAGATCAATAACATTGCAGATTCACCTTTGTATTTTATCAAGAGTCTCTAAATAAGTTGCAGAAGCACCAGTAGCAGTAATATTTAATATCAAGAAAGTATTAAGAAACTGAGATAAAGAATATTTCTATTGCTACTTTTGCTATCATAACAGCAAATGAATTAAATAATGTAAATATTTACTAAACTTAGCTTAGTCTGTTAGTACAAGGACACACATGTGGAGCAAAATGTTTTGTGATTAACATATCACCATGGTTGAAAGAAAAAGTAAGCAATTTGGTAAACCGTCCTCTTTTAACAAACTGATCCGCCCAGATACCAACAGCAAACCTTGACAGAAGCCAAAGAAAGTTGGTATTTTGAGAATGAAAAGTGAAATATTTTAAAAGAAAAATGTTTAAAATGTACACACTATCAGTCATTAATATTCTGAGATGTCAAAAAAAAAAAAAAGTATGTTTACTCAGTAAATTCTTGAGCTGAAGAAATTAAGCACAGGTCCTTCCCCCAAGGCTGATTTCCCATGGATGTCTAAGCTCAAGTGAAGGTCAACATTTTGAATGCAGCTTTTCAAGGCAAAATGGCAAGCCCAGTTCCTACTAAGAAAATTAATGAAAAATAAACTTCCAATCATCATATGAGCTGCTGCTATATTCAGTTTCGTTAATATCAAGAATATGGCTTTTGTAAACTTTTTTCTTTTTCAGTTTCCAAACAAAAAACACCTCCGAATACAGCATACAGTCTGTATTGGTTGGTGCCACTGTTTTATATACAGCCATTTATGCAGTCAACCAGTCACAAGTGCAGAGATATGGAGCATGTGCATCATTAAAGAAGGCCAAAATGTAAGTTTGCATTCCTCAGTTTTTATTTCAGTTGCATTATTAAAAATTGTCTTTTACTTACAAAATATCTTTTTTAAAATTCTATAATGAATTCCTTGCATTCACTTACTCACAAATACCCTTGGGAAAGGTATTAATCCATCTCTTCCCTCCAGTTATGGGTTAAATAACAGGACAGACTGGCTTCTATAGCCTTGGCTGGCAACCAGTCTACCGCAGAAAGCAATGGCAACCTACTAGAGGATAATCATCAGCCTAGTCAGTCATGTCTCTTTCGAGACATGATCGCCAAAATTGTGTATCACGTATGGCACTCAACTGACTGAATGAAGAATAACAATTAATTTAAAGCAAAATTTGTGTTGATTCAGAGTAATTTTCTTTGGATGAAATAATTAAAAAATTGATAGATATAATACATAGGTATAATGTATATCTAAATCTAAACTTATTTATAAATGGAACTTTGTGTGTGTGTATCCGTTACCTATAGACTCTGAAACAGCTGAACCAATTTTCTTGAAAATTTACACAGTTGTACTATAAGCGTCTGCAAATGTTCTTAGCTAGGTTTTGTGTCGAGGTACCCCCAATAAATATCGATAATCGAAAAAATCTGGTTATAGAAAGAGTGGTCCGATTTTAATCAAATTTGATACACTCATAGACAAAGACATAAGAAACGATATGCAGAAGTTTCAAGGTTGCAGTTCTTACAATAGTGGAGAAAATTTGATATCGATACCAGGAAATCAAATTTGATTTACATCCATTCATTTTTCTTTCAGTCTATGGTTTTGCTTTAACTGGAAACAACTATTGATTTTTAGCCTTTTGTGCCAACGTCCAAAGAGTCTGAGCTCCAGGACCATGGATTAGTTTTAAAGCTTTCATTACACCTGAGCAACACCAGGCTATACTGCTAGTATATTATATGCAAGATTGTTTTAGTCTGAGTTAATGAGATGCAGAATTATTATTATTTATACTATTTATATTGGATTATTGTCTTCATTATAGTTTTTGATGTTATCACATTTCATTTGTTGTGCCCTTCAGCCTTCCTCAGGAAATTTTGAACATTCGGAATTGAACCTTTTATTTAAATAGTTCAGTTCAGAATTCCCTGAAGATTATCCAGATCAGTATACACTCTGAGGAAGGCCAGAAGGAAAAATGTCTGAAATGTTGTAATAACAACAAAAATGAGGACAATAGTTTGGATATCAGCAGTGTAAATAAAGTAAGGTTGTGTTGAAAAGTTCATGGCCTGACCAATAAGGGATTCAATAAAAGTTTTCATTTATTCATATTTTGGGGAAGTGGGTATAGCTGAGAAATTTTCAGCTCATCTCAAATATTTATTTAGTAGTGGCTGGTTAGAACCAAAAATATTCTTTGCTTGTTATTTAATTTGTTATATATCATCTGTTAGACAATGTGAGCCAAATTTTATGATACAATTTCAGAATTTTATGTTTTGCTTACTTTTTCATTCTTCAGTCTCTTAATTTCCAGACCCAAAAATACAAATTAAAAGACCAAATTTGTGTTCTATCCAACCAAAACTGATTTTCTTTTTACTTGATTCTAAATTTTATTAGTGCAATAAAAACAGATATATATATATATATATATAATATTCTTCATAGCAAAAGAGGTTATAATAAAAAATAAAATGACAATTTCCAAATATAACAAAATTTTAACAAAAAGACAGCAAGTTAGTTTTTCTGTCCTCTTTTGTCATAAAGATGTGTGTTGTGGTGCATTGGATATTGGCTCAGAACAAGAAATTGGGGAGCCGAGTTCGAATTCCAGTTAAATTCATTACATTCATTTATGCGCAAATACCCTTGGGAAAGGTATTAATCTGTCTCTTCCTTCCAGTTATGGGTTAAATAACAGGACAGATTGGGTTTATAGCCTTGGCTGGCAACCAGTCTACCACAGAAAGCAATGGCAACCTACTGCGGGATAATCTTCTGCCCAGTCAGTCATGTCTCTTTCGAGACATGATCGCCCAAGCGTGTTTCATGTATGGCACTTAACTGACTGACTTGTCATAACAATGATCAAGGACAAAAATGTGCACTGTGACAAAAAAATATACAACCCAGAAGAATATATATATTTTTTTTTAATCATTTCAACCCAAGCAAGGCAGTTTTACTGCCACTACTGCACAGAGGGCGATATAGGGGGAAGTGATGAGAAAAAAGGGTAGGTTATAGGGGATGTCAGGAAGAGAGTAATAGAAGGATGAGAATACTGGTGAGATGGGGGTGAAATGGATGAAGAAAAGAGCTTGAGAGAAGGGATGTGAGTTAGTGAGATAGAAGATATCTATTGACCTTACATTTAAATTCTTGGAGATTGTAGCTGTCGGGGAAGCAAGTAAATGGAAGGGAATTGCATAGGCGAGAAGTGCAAGAAAAGAAGCTGTTAGAGTAGAAATTACGGTTACATTTTATTGGTTTCACTGTAATGCAAGAAAATATAACACTTAAAAGCTAATTATCTTTAAGCCTACCAAGCATCCTCTCAGCTTACAGAGAGATGGCTGGCAGGACTTAATATACATTGATTCCAAATTGTCAAAAACTGGTTCTAATTTTCATATTCAGTGGGTTTTGATCTAAGACTTATTAGAGTTGCTCACTGAAGATGCTGAACTCTTGTCTTTGTTTTTCACCCCACTTAAACTGATTCACTTTTCAGCCTTGTACCATTAATTGCATTAAATTGTGAGATGTAGATGATCTCATTAATTTTTGGGGGGGGCATTATGTATCTTTGTCTCATTTGAAAGTCTTTTTTATCTCCTGTTTGATACTAATTTCTATGCCTTTCATGATATGTTAATTCATTTAAATTTCTTATTTTCCAGTGAAGTTCTTAGACAACTAAAGAAATGTTGGAGAGCTATTACCTTGTTCTTCTTTGTGTTGTCTCTTTTTCTTTCCCTTTTAAGCTCGTAATAATGCTTATCTTTTTGCTCTCTTTCCTAAAACCTGTCTGTCAGCCATTTACATAAGCTCATTAGATAGATCATGTGCTGTTTTCCTCTGTCCTTCTATCTTCCAATATGTCATATGAATGTCATATTTTCTAAGCTCTCTTTCCTTATCTACCCTAGAAATTGTGTCTTTCTGATGCTAAGTATAAGTTTCCTTTTTGTTTACATTTTCTAGAAACTTTGTTGTTACTTACATGTTCAGTTCAGGGTATTCTAAGCATCTTTCTTTATAACCAGACATCTGTTCTCAAGTCTCTTCTTCACCTGTGATGTGATTGTCCAGCATTCACAACCGTAGAGGAGGACTGATATTACATAGCAGTTCAGTAATTTTCTGTTTGTAACAAAATTTTCCTGCTTCTTAATACTTCGGGAAAGATGCCTTCCAAAAACTATCCCAATGTTCTTTCAGATTTCTGTCACATCTTCCGTCCTCTTTTAAAACACTTCCTAGTTATTTAACTGTTTTTACTTGCTTGGCTTTGATGTCTCCAATTTGTAATTCAAATGTTGGGTTGTTCCTTTTGCTGACAACCAGCTATTGTCTTACAGTTAATGTTTAGTCCTTTCTTCTCACTTTCTAGGGGTTCCGCCTTTTTTTTTCTCTGTGTCTGCTATTCGCACTCTGTCATCTCTTTACATCTATTGTAATAATTGTTGCTACCAATAATGAATCCTAGTAAGATTTCTAATTCTTTTAGAATTGTTTCACTGTAAATGTTGAATAAGTCTGGTGATAAGACACATCTTTGTCTTACACTTCTTTCTTTTGTTGTATATTTACTAAATTTATTTTCTTTATGCAGATGGTTCAATTCCAGTGAAAGTTCTGTATTATTCTAATATCCTTCCTAAATATATCAAACTTACCTAGCAATTACGGAAGTTTTTTTGACCGACTATATCAAACACTTTTATACACACAACACACACATACATACACACATATATATATATATATATATATATATATATATATATATATATATAAAAGTCAAGATGTTTGTGTATGTCTTTCTAGCTGTCTGTCTGTATGTCCTTTATACAAATCCAAAATTTTTATTCAATTCTCACCAAATTTCATACAAATATTCTTTAGGCTTCCAGTCAGGTCATAGGCTACTTTTTTTTCCAATTTCCCTCCATATTGAAAATAGATACCCTGATATCCGATCAGGTCTGATCAAGATCAGGATTTCAGCCCTTTTTATCATGGTTATTGCTGCAGAATTTGCTCTAACTTGGTAAAATTATAGTATTTAGTCTCAAACATTAGTAGATCTTCTCAGATAACTCATTTTCCCTGATATCAAAAATCGATGCCCCTTGATACTCTATCAAATCTAATCAAAAACCAATATTCAGCCATGAATATGGCTCATTTTCTCCAATTTTACTCCAATGGGTACGATAAGTTTTCATGGACTTAGGTTAATTTATCCTTGGATGACTTATTTGACTTCAATATTGGAAATCAATACCCTGATATCCTATCGGGTCTGATCAAAATCAGGTTTTCAGCCCTTTCATTTTGGTTTTTGCTTCAGGTTTTGGTCTAAGTAGGTATAATTGTAGTTCTTAGTCTCAGCCATGATACCATTTACTCAGAGGACTTATTTAGCCTTCAAAATTCAGTTTGCGATGGAAAACTTATTTGACTTACTTCATTTTTCTTTCAATCTACGGTTTTGCTTTGACTGGAAACAACTATTGCTTTTTAGTCTTTTGTGCCAACATCCAAAGAGTCTGAGCTCCAGTACCATGGATTAGTTTTAAAGATTTCATTATACCGAGCAATGCTGGGCTATACTGCTAATAATCTATAAAACATGGGTACACACCTTTTGTATCTATATTGCTCTTTCTGATATTATTTTGAGCAAAAACAATGCATTCCTTATCCTAGTGTCTTTAATGAAACCACACTGTTCTTGTCCTGTTTCCTGTTTAATTCTGCTGTGCAGTCTATTAACCAGAATTTGGATGATAAATTTTAGCACTATAAAAATGGATCTACACAGAACGTTTGGTATAACACCACTGTTGCATATTTTATTTACTATTCCTGTACTTTTGTCAATGTCAAAATCATCTAAAGCTGTCAGCATCCCTATTACTTGCCTTGTTCTTGTTTAATTTGGGCAATGCCTGATTTTACTTAAGATATTAATATTTCTGGTCTTGATATTTTTGTGTATTGCCAATTGTCCTCTTTTATTGTGGAAGAGTTTCTTTTATATATTTTTCCTTTCTCTATTATCAATGTTTCATCCTTGGATTTTATACATCCTGTTGATGAGCATGTCTCTTATCCTGTTAGTTCTCTTATTCTTTTATGCATATCTGCTTTATCTGTAATACTCATTATTTCAACTCATTTTGTTGAGGCATTCCTCTTTTGCTTGCCTGTATTTGTTCCTAATTTCTTTGTGCCATAACTTGGTATTTTTTACTGTCTTTTCATCATGTAAAACATTTAATCAGTCATCTATTCCTTTTTTTTCCTTGTCTAGTTTTCTTTTGGATGATATTACTGGAGGGGAGAACATTTTTTTAACAAAACATCAGATAAGGCAAATATAAGAGTCTTGTGAACTAGCCTTTATTTAGATGACCATATATAAAGCTAAGCTCTTGTCCTTTTGAAACTTAAAGTCTAACTTAAAGTACCTAAGTTACAAGAGATTTAATCTATTAATGATATATGTTTGATTTTATGATCAGTGCTTTCCATAAAGTAAAATTATATATAAGAATAAAATAACTGATTACAAAAAGTAAGATAGAAATGTTATTTTTATTTTGCTCTGACATTTTTTTGTTGTTGGATTTCATTAAGATGTTGAAAGTTCTCACTTTGATGGGGTAGAAATTAAATAAAAATTCTGCTGTCTGGTCAATTGGCCAGAATTTGGAAAGTAACATCTCCTCGTATAGGTCCATTTCAGAATCCTACTCTCTTCTTAGGTCCATTAGACTGAAAAATAAGGATACAGCTTCACTACATTACTGCCGTGGTTTCTCTAGTAAGTGTTTTTATGGAATGGGATTATCAGCCCTAAGTACAACCAGTTTTGAATTCTATTGAACAGGTGAAGAGGTTCATCCCTTGTTCCCTGTTTAGGATGTGGTTTCCGGTTTTCTCTTTTCCAATCTTTTCACTCCTTTTTTTTTTTTCTTTTTCTCTCAATTGGAGTAGATAGACTAAACTATTGCCGCTTCACACTCCACCCACATCTATTGAACAGGTGAAGAGGCTCATCCCTTGTTCCCTGTTTAAGATGTGGTTTCCAGCTTTCTCTTTTCCAATCTTTTCACTCCTTTTTTCTTTTTTTTTTTCTTTTTTTTTTTCAATTGGAGTAGATAGACTAAACTATTGCCGCTTCACACTCTACCCACGTATATTGAACAGGTGAAGAGGCTTATCCCTTGTTCCCTGTTTAGGATGTGGTTTCCGGTTTTCTCTTTTCCAATCTTTTCACTCCTTTTTTTTTTTCTTTTTCTCTCAATTGGAGTAGATAGACTAAACTATTGCCGCTTCACACTCCACCCACATCTATTGAACAGGTGAAGAGGCTCATCCCTTGTTCCCTGTTTAAGATGTGGTTTCCAGCTTTCTCTTTTCCAATCTTTTCATTCCTTTTTTCTTTTTTTTTTTTCAATTGGAGTAGATAGACTAAACTATTGCCGCTTCACACTCTACCCACGTATATTGAACAGGTGAAGAGGCTTATCCCTTGTTCCCTGTTTAGGATGTGGTTTCCGGTTTTCTCTTTTCCAATCTTTTCACTCCTTTTTTTTTTTTCTTTTTCTCTCAATTGGAGTAGATAGACTAAACTATTGCCGCTTCACACTCCACCCACATCTATTGAACAGGTGAAGAGGCTCATCCCTTGTTCCCTGTTTAAGATGTGGTTTCCAGCTTTCTCTTTTCCAATCTTTTCATTCCTTTTTTCTTTTTTTTTTTTCAATTGGAGTAGATAGACTAAACTATTGCCGCTTCACACTCTACCCACGTATATTGAACAGGTGAAGAGGCTTATCCCTTGTTCCCTGTTTAGGATGTGGTTTCCGGTTTTCTCTTTTCCAATCTTTTCACTCCTTTTTTTTTTTCTTTTTCTCTCAATTGGAGTAGATAGACTAAACTATTGCCGCTTCACACTCCACCCACATCTATTGAACAGGTGAAGAGGCTCATCCCTTGTTCCCTGTTTAAGATGTGGTTTCCAGCTTTCTCTTTTCCAATCTTTTCACTCCTTTTTTTCTTTTTTTTTCTTTTTTTTTTTCAATTGGAGTAGATAGACTAAACTATCGCCTGGTTCACACTCCACCCACATCTATTGAACAGGTGAAGAGGCTTATCCCTTGTTCCCTGTTTAGGATGTGGTTTCCGGTTTTCTCTTTTCCAATCTTTTCACTCGTATGTAGCCCCCTGCACACCAGTGGCGTTACCACCTTGCTTGGAGTAATATGATTAAAAAAAAATTAAAAATGGGATTAGTACACTAGAAGTAGGTTCGTTAACCATAGCTGAAAGATAATCTAGAATAAAAGAATAGAATGGTCTTATTTAAATCCATTTAAGTCCTTGTTCTCATATTACTTCATATTATGTTGTCCCCTTCTATAACTGTGTATTTAAGCTCACTGAATAACTATGATCAAACAATGAAGATGAGACAACAGTACAAATAATAAAATCCATACACTATCTTAAATTTCCACAGATATCAAATATAGAATCGTTTTCTTACCCCCTTCCAATTTCTTATCAGTCAGTCAGTTAAGTGCCATACGTGATACACTCTTGGGCGATCATGTCTCGAAAGAGACATGACTGACTGGGCAGAAGATTATCCCGCAGTAGGTTGCCATTGCTTTCTGCGGTAGACTGGTTGCCAGTCAAGGCTATAGAACCCAATCTGTCCTGTTATTTAACCCATAACTGGAAGGAAGAAATAGATTAATACCTTTCCCAAGGGTATTTGCACGTAAGTGAATGCAAGTAATTCAACTGGAATTTAAACTCGGCTCCCCGATTTCTTGTTCCGAGCCGATATCCACTGCACCACAACGCACACCCCAATTTCTTATACTTATTTTAATATCCTTTATTCCAACATGATTTCAATAATTTATTTATTTATTCTTATACATTCTCATATTTCTAATTTATTTTGCTCTTTTCTTTTTATGACAGAAGTTTATGGTTGACTTCTCCAGGCCTCATCATTGTAATCATTCTTTGTTGTCTTTTTGGGCTACAAATGCTTGCCTATAATATTAAATCTGAGGATATGGACAAGGTAAGCATTAATAGAGTATGTGAACTGCATGTTTTAGAATGTAACAATTTTGGGGTTTATATCAGTTCAAGAAAAGTGTTTTTGAAAATTATAGTGTTTCTCTGCATAAGTTGTGATGTTTACAATTGATTGTTCAATTGATCTATAGCAGCTATCTACAGACAATTTAAGACAAAGTAGAAAACCCCAAAAATGGATGAGGTTTGGAAAATGCAATTCTAAATAGAGGCAAACCGTCAGTTCTCTTCATGGTCCTGAGGTTATCTCATCTTTGTCAGATGAGGCTAAACCTCTAACTCCATGTTAAACAACAAGGGCAATTCCTTACCTGATTTCTCCCATCTTATGAGGCACAAGATTTGTGATATCTCAGATCAGGAGGACTCCAGACTTATCAAAAGTTTTGACTATATGAAGGCTACTGG
Organism: Ascarosepion bandense; assembly: GCA_037127315.1. NCBI lineage: Eukaryota > Metazoa > Mollusca > Cephalopoda > Sepiida > Sepiidae > Ascarosepion > Ascarosepion bandense. Next base: position 2,912,261 of record JBBBDQ010000266.1, read on the forward strand.
TTTAGATAGAATTGTTGTAATTTTTTTCAAGAACTTTGGTCCAGAAGTGTTTCTAATCTTGACAAAGCTGTTTAAGCAATGCCTGCGGAATAAATGCTTCTGTAGTGCCATAAGCAAACTTTTTAAAGCTACCATCAACAAGAAAGTTGTTGACCTTCTCAACAGAAACAATCTTGTGTACAACAAACTGTATGCTTTTCACTCCTTTGGGCCCATCACTGATGTTTTTACTAGTTATATTCCTTAAACCCACCAGCTCTGATTTCACAGCTAGGACTCACCATGTGATGTTTACAGTAGCAAATTATCCCTATAGCTTTCATGTTTCTTTGGCAAGGAGAAAGTTCAGCTGGGACAGCTTCTTCTCTTGAACTGTTATTTTGTGGAATAGACTACTGAGAGGATACTTTGTTGAACATTATGATCTTTACTTCAAGTCCAAGGTCAAGCAATAGCTATATATATATATCCTCAAAATATGAACTTCTAATTTTTCCTTCCCGGTCTTTTACAAAACAGCTTACAGCTACATCATGTTAAAAAAAAACTGGTTCTAATATGATCACCAGAGTTAAACACTGTCAAGCCTGATCAATATCTAGATGGGTGATCACTTGAGAATACTTAGGTGCTATAGGCTTGGATGTGTAGGTGGTAAAATGAATAATGGCTCAGAATTATTAATCAGTGAACCGAGTTATAGTTCCCATTGGTTTCATTATATTCACTTACTGGGAAATGTATGTATGCACCGCTTCTCCCCCAGCTATGGGTTAATTAATAAAACTTGTATCACTAAACCATTATTATCTCAAAAAATTCTTACAATCTTAAAAAATGTTCTGGCTTTAAATAACCTTCAAAAGGTTGCTAAGCTGCAAAAAATGAAGGAATCAATCACTCTATTACAACACTCTCACTCAGTAACCTATGCTATTAGGTCATGTATTGGGTAAACTAAAGTTAAAATTAAAGTAGTGGGGGGTTGAAAATCATTTAAGTAGTTGAAAATTTTGAATTTAAATAATTTTTTATTTTAAAAAATTATGTTAATAAAAGAATATAACATGGAAATAATAAAAAAGAACAATGATCACAATCTTTTAAACAATGCAATTACAAAAATTATATTTACTTATGTATGTAAAAAATTGAAATTATTATAATAATTACTGTTTCCTGTTTGAACTCTGAAGAGGGAAGTATGAAATTGATAAATGGGGTGTTTTTGATAATTTTGGTGGGGAGAATAAAAAATACCACTCTATTAGGCACCATTGATTAAAATAGACACATAATGGTTATTGTTGAAACACTTTTGAGCAGCAAAGTTTAATGGCATTGTTACAGATAATAAGTTTAATGGCATTGTTACAGATAATAAGTTTAATGGCATTGTTACAGATAATAAGTTTAATGGCATTGTTACAGATAATAAGTTTAATGGCATTGTTACAGATAATAAGTTTAATGGCATTGTTTTAAATACTTAGCACACTGTTGTATCTCTTTGAATTGTTTATTGCAAAATGATTCTTTATATTGATAGGATTATTTTCCCTTTGTTTCCAGGCTGTAGGCAAATTCCTCATGCAGAAAATAGATATGGATGGTGTGGTGGGTTTATTTGTTGCAGGAATATTCAGTGCTACTATGAGGTGAGTTAAATATTCAGTAGTCATTTCCATTTAATCTTTTCAGCTGGTACCAAAAAAACAATGTTGTATGCAATAAATGGTAATTTGTTCTCTCATTGCCTTCAGAAAATCACGTTACCTTGTTTTATGTATCTTAACAAGAGTGTTTTTATCTACATACACATATACATATACATTTATATACTGAATTCTTCCAATGTTTGGAATGTATGAGGGTACAGCAATTCAGTTCTTACAATCAGACTACTTGCGTATATGATTTGAATATAGTACAATAACCTTGTCCAGAACCAACCAAACTTTTAGTAAGAGGTGAATACAGAGAACGAGTCCACATTCATCTTCGTACAGGGCCTCAAACTCAATGTGGAGGCCTACATCAAGTGCCCAGGGTCAAGAGGGTGGCTGCTAGAAGGTCCCTATATCTACTGGTTTTTTTTTTCTATCCTTCCTCCATAGTGCTCAATTGGGGTGTGAGATTGGTTACTCTCTTGTAATTGAGTATGGACATTGTATGACATTAATCAAAACCCCTTTTAATAGTGTTGTAATACAACATGACTTTTTTGCCCAGTCCATGACTTAAATCATTTGCCACAAGTCCTATATGAATGGATTGCATTTGCATCATCATCAGCAGCATCCAGTAATTTATTTGAAACAGAACTTTTCAATCACCCAATCCCTTACGCAAGTAGTGGACTTCCCCATGCGTTTCTCCGACAACCCTAATGGAAGGGACTCACTTCTAGACCTCTGCTTCACTTCCATCCCAGACTCTTGCACTACCAGACAACTCTGCCCACTCGGAAACTCTGACCACACTGTAGTGTCCGTCAATATTTCACTCCACTCCCGCCCGACCCATGAAACCCAGACAAGTAGAATATCCTACTGCTATCAAAGAGCAGACTGGGATTTGTTCCGAGACTTCCTCTGTGACATCCCTTGGAACAACGTCTTTAGTCTTCCCATCAAAGAATGTGCATCCGAGGTCTCCTCCTGGGTTAAGGCTGGCATCGATGCCTTCATCCCTGCTAGGAAATTCCAGCTTAAATCTCATTCATCTCCATGGTTCTCACCCGCTTGCTCGGCTGCCATTGCCCACCGGAATCATTTCTTCCGACTCTATCGTAACTACGCATCGGACCAAAACAGGCGCCTTTTCACTTCAGCTCGTAATAAGTGTAAAAGGATACTTAACGAAGCTAAAATGTTGTTTGCTGCCAGAATGAAGCAATGCATAGCATGCTCTAAATTTGGCTCTAAAGACTACTGGCAACTCTGTAAAAGAGTACTTAACAAGAGCAAGTCCACAATACCCCCGCTAATCAACAAATTTGAGGTCCTCACCTCCCCAGCAGATAAGGCTGAATGCTTTGCCCGCAGATTCTCGAACAATTCGAGTCTGGACTCATCTGGAGTTTTATACCCGACTTCTCACCTAGAACTGAGGCACAATTGAATGATGTCCACATTACATCTTCGCTTGTCTCTAAGATAATCTTAAAACTTGACCCTCACAAAGCGAGCGGTGGTGACGGAATCCCAACCATAGTCTTAAAGAAATGTGCCCCTGAACTCTCCTCTGTCCTTTCTAAGCTCTACAACCTCTGCCTATCTGCTTCCTGCTTTCCTGCCTGTTGGAAATCTTCCTCTGTAGTTCCTATATTTAAAAACACTGGAGAACCCTCTGACCCTGCAAATTACCGCCCTATCAGCCTTCTTCCGATCTTTGGCAAAGTGTTTGAAGCCATTATCAATGCCGAGGTGGTTCAGCATCTCACAGCACACAGGCTCCTCTCAGACAAGCAATATGGTTTCCGCTTCACCAGGTCTACTGCTGATATACTAACGACCATCACTGAGTACATATACCAGGCACTCGACTGGCGAAGCCCAAACCATTGCATTGGATATATCTTAGGCGTTTGACAGAGTTTGGCATGCTGGCCTTCTATGTAAACTGCGGAGCTATGGTATAACTGGACATTTGTTTGAACTAATCCAGTCATTCCTCTCTAACCGCACAATGAAGGTGGTATTAAACGGACATGCCTCTCAGAACTACCATACAAACGCAGGTGTCCCCCAAGGCTCCATCTTAGGTCCTACACTTTTCCTGATATACATTAATGATCTCCCTGATTCCATAAGAGCCCAAATAGGTTTGTACGCCGATGACACCACTGTTTACTCTCGCCTCCTACAAAAATCTGGTGTAGGCGTCAAAGCTAACCTCGCAGCCGAAATTGAAAAAGACCTCCAATCCATATTGGACTGGGGTAAGAAATGGTTAGTAAATTTTAATGCTTCTAAAATGAAGCTATTCTCAATTAACCATCGACAATCTCACCTACCTCCCATTAGCATGGACCAGGCTTGCCTCCCAGAGAGTAAAACACTGCGCCTCCTTGGTCTCACACTTTCAGTGGACCTCAAATGGAATGACTATATCGAATCCATTGCTAAATCTGCTGCTATGAAAGTCGGTTCTCTGTATAGGGCCCGGAAGTTTTTCCGTCTGAATCTATCCTGCACATTTATAAATCTACCATCCGCCCGTGCATTGAATACTGCTGCCATATCTGGTCAGGTGCCCCTGCTGTTCTCCTCGGGCTTCTCGATAAGGTTCAGAGGAGGGTCTGTAATGTGATAGATACCGACTTGGCAGACCACCTGCAGTTTCTCTCCCACCGGCGCGACGTGGCTTCCCTGTGTCTCTTCTATAAATACTTCCACGGCTTCTGCTCCGATGAACTTAGATCACTAGTGCCCCCTAAATACGAATTTGAACGAGATACTAGATTAGCAACTAGATCCCACCCTTTTACAGTGAAACCGATAAAATGCAGCTTTAACTTCTACTCCAACAGTTTCTTTCCTCGCACTTCCCGGCTGTGGAATTCCCCGACGGCTACAATCTCCAGGAGTTTAAATGTAAGGTCAATAGACACCTCCTAACACACTAACCTGCTCCCATTCTATCAAACACTCTTCCCATCTGCCCAACCCTCATCCTCGCTATCCTTACTCATCTGTCACCTTCCTCCTGACATTGCCTATGTCTAACCTATGTAGCCCCATGTGCAATAGTGGCAGTAGAATGCCTTGCTTGGGGTGAGATGATTTTAAAAAAAAAGTTCCAGAGCATTGTCATTTGTAACAAAAAAACATTGTTAGCCATCATTGAGTTAGTTGCCGCTTTGGGCTATAAACAGCCTGTGATAAAATCTTACAATATCAAACAATGCTTTGCAAGAAATCTTTTACAGAAGCTTAATTTTAGTGATTGTATAGGAAACAGTGTTTCAACATTCTGTGTCCAGAAGCATATATATATATAAACAAACACATACACACACTGTAAAACAATATTTGTTTCTTGTAAAATTGGTGCTTTCATCTTTGATAAAGTTAAATGTTAAAAGATCAACTTTTATTGAAAATTTATTAAACCTATGTATTATTATCAAAGCTACTTATTAAACCCATGTGGTATAACACAGTCAGTTAAGTACCATACGTGAAACACGCTTGGGCGATCATGTCTTGAAAGAGACATGACTGACTGGGCAGAAGATTATCCCGCAGTAGCTTGCCATTGCTTTCTGCAGTAAACTGGTTGCCAACCAAGGCTATAGAACCCAATCTATCCTGTTATTTAACCCATAACTGAAAGGAATATATGGATTAATACCTTTCCCAAGGGTATTTGTGCGTAAGTGAATGCAATGAATTCAACTGGAATTCGAACTCGGCTTCCCGATTTCTTGTTCCGAGCTGATATCCACTGCACCACAACGCACATCCTGGTATAACATAGCATGGCAATAATCCCCCCTCCCAAATGTTAACAAAATCTAAATGTGGAAATAGATACATAAACACTCATTAATAATCATTTAAACAAGCTAATATCTCATCACTATTAATAGAAAACAATGTTCCAGTTTTCTTACAAGATTCCAGGGTACTGATGATGAAAGGGACTGTGCTGATAACATAGGTATTTACAATTCGAATAAGAATGATCTTGAACAAAAGAATCAGTGTTCTTTATCAAGTGTTTAGTAGATCTTGAAGAAAGCTGTTCTTTGTTGAATCTTGTAAACTGGTGCTACAGAATCAAATAACAGAAATCACATCACGCAAAGTCTTTTAACAACAACAGCAACAACTAAAATAGATAACATGTAACTAAAAGAGAAAATAATGACATGATCAAGATGCTGACTTTTCATGCTGCCTTTAACAAAAGGTTAGAAAGTAAAAAAAAATAGAAAGTGCAATAACAGTGAACTTGAGAAACCTATTTTCCTGAAAAACAGTTTAATAAATATTATAAATTTCAGCCAACAATATTCCTAACTGCTAAGTCAATCAATGCTGAATGTTTCATTATAAGGAGTTTGAGTTTTGTTTAACGGCATATCAACACCTCTGTGGGTTATGAAATGCCAAAAAGGTGGGGGTTTAAGGTATTTTAAGGTATTTTTTTTAATATTCAGTTCTAGTGAGAAGGTTTGGTCAGATTTTAATTTTAATTTTTTTTTATTTTAGAAAACTGAAAATGTCTTCTAGTTTTGTATTAAAAAATGTTTTCATGAGAATAATTTTTTCCTTCAAAAATGTGTTACTGTAATGACTTTTTTTCAGAAATGTATTTTTAATAATATTTTTTCTTCAAAAATGTCTATTTTTCTATAAATGTCTATTTTATGTGTATATTTCTATAAAAGTGTATTTGTATACTTTCATAGTGTTTTGACCTCAGTTTTGGGGTTAACTATTTGCCCATAGCTTGGACCCTAACTGGTGCTACCACTCAGTCAGGGTGGACCTGAGAACAACAGCAATTAAGAGGTGGTTCCATGCTCCTCACAACCTTCCAATGCTGGATGCAGTTTACTGTCATGCCCAGGACCTTCATTATAAAAAAAATGGCTAATCTCTCCATTACCATAATTATTTATTTCCATTTATGGATTTTTTTTTTTATTATTGTGATTCCTTAAGTACCTATTTCTTCCTCTAGTAAATGTTGACATATTTCCTCTGAAAAATAGTGTACATTCCTAAAAGAGATCAAAGGAACTCAAAAGGAGAAACTGATTCAGAATATACACTAGAATAATTACAGAATATTAATTATATTTATCTATTTTTGACTAAAGAAACACTTATGTATGAAGTAAGCAGATTTTTATTGAAGAATACAATTAAAACACAAGATGACTGCCAGCTAATTTACCTGCCCATGCACCTAAATATTTATTATCAAATAGTTTCAGACAGAAGCTGGTCAGGAGTTTGTATTTATCACGACATTGATATTCTTTGTTGTATCAATTTAAAGAGCAATGTTCAAAGCAATTCAAACATTTTTGGTAACTCTGTAGTTATTTCTCTTGTGTTCTTTGCAGTTCTTTCTCTTGTGGACTGAGTGCTACCAACAGGGTTTTCTCTCAAAACCTATTGCCGAAATTCAAATTTAGTCACAGAAAGACAGAGATTATCTACAGTGTGATTGGTAAGTTTGTTTAACACAATATGCAAAAACTGACACCTTAAATGTTTGCTTGCATTTTTAGGTTCTTGATTGAAACATTGATGTTATAGTTTTAATAACAAGTTGTATATAAAGTAACTATATTACCTTAATCAAATTTATTTATCCATCACACACACACACACACACACACACACACACAAAAAGTTAACTATCTTACTATATAAAATCTTTCTCTTATATGCTGTCTTCAGGATGTAGGTAATCGTGGCCCTCCACATCTTCCTGTTCTTTGTAGCTCTTAATAAGTTTTGTCTTGTTATTTCTCCCAAACACTGTTCTGCCACTCATTTGCTCAAGCCCATCAAGTATGTCACACTGTTTTTCCTCTGTCTCTTTTTCCCTCCTGTGAGTACTAGATTCTCCAAGTCCTCTTTTCTGATTATGTGTCCTAGAAACAGTCTGTTCCTGATGTTAAGTATACATTTCTTTTTTATTCTCTCCAAGACCCTGTTGTTGCTCACATGTTGAGTTTATGGCATCCTCAGCATGCTTCTGTAGAACCACATTTCTGTTGCTTTAAAGAGATTGTCCAGCATTTACTGCCATTCAGAAGGACAGATATCACAAAACAGTTCAGTACTTTTTTCTTTGTTTTCAATAAAATTTTCCTGTCTCTTATTACTCTGCTTAGCTTTTGGAATCTCAATATGCCTTTGGATCTGTGTTCCACTTTCTATACCTGTCTGATTTTAGTATCCCTGATATGTAATTGACATTTTGGACGCCTCTCTTTGCTGATGACCATGCATTCAGTCTTCTTGTAGTTTAGGTTTAGTCCTTTGCTACCTTCTGTAGGAGGTCTTGCACTTTCTTTTCTGTGTCTGCTATCAGCACTGCGTCATCTGCATATCTTATATTGTTAAAATTGTGTCTGCTGATGATGAGTCCTGGCAGGACTTCTCATTATCTTAGAATTGCCTTGCGGTATATATCGAATAAATCTGGAGAGAACACATCCTTATCTTATTCTATTTGTGTATATCTGCTAAACACATTTCCTGTCTGTATAGATTCTTGATTATTCTTGTGTTTTTCCCAAATATGTCAAGGTTGTTGAGCAGCTCTAACAGATCTTTGTGGTGTACTTTGTTGAAAACTTTTGCATAGTGTATAAAACAGGTACATATCCTTCTGCATTTGTATCTGTCTTTCTTATAAGTCTGAGCATAAATATTGCATTCCTTGTTTCAGTGTCTTTGACAAACCCACACTGTTCTTGTCCTATCTGAGGCATGATTCTACTGTGTGCTCTATTCATCAGAATTCAGATGATGAGTTTTGTTAAGTGGATTACTAATCTGTTTCGTGGAGTTCACATTCATTTGTGTCTGGTTTCTTAGGCAGTGCTATGAAAATTGATCTGCTTAGGTCTTCTAGTATATCACTACTGTTGTAGATTACAATTATATCTGCAATCTTGTTTATGCCAAATTCATCTAAGGTGCTAAGCATTTCTATTACAATTCTGTCTGGCCCTACCACTTCATTTTGGTTCAATTTGGCCAGTGTAGCTTCCATTTTTTTTTTTTTTGGCTCATTAGTATTTCTGTATATTGCCAGTTGTTCTCTATTAGTGTGGAAGGGATCTCTGATATATTCATCACATCACTGAAATATTTTTTCTTTCTCTAATATGAGTGTTTTGTCCTTTTATTTTATGCATCCTGTTGATGAGAATATCTTTTGTCCTCTTCTCTAATTTTTTATGCATATCTCCTTTATTTGTGATACTTAATCTATTTCTACAAATTTTTCATTAAACCATTCTTCTTTAGCCTGTCTGTTGTTGCTCCTTATTTTCTTGTGAAGTTTTCTGGTTTCTGTTCCATGTCTTGGCCTTGCTTTCTGTCTCCTTTGCATCATGTTGAAAATCTCATTTGTGATTCACTCATTTTTCCTTCTATATCCGTTTTCTTTTGGGATGATGTCATTTGCTGATGTCAGTAAAGCTTCTCTTAGTCTGTCTCATTTTGAATTTCCGTTTTCATTTTGTCTCTCTGTCTTCTTTTCACTCTGTCCATATATTTTTTCTTCAGGTTCGAATCATTCAGGAGTCAGCTGTATTGCAATTTGGGTGTTACATTAGGCTTCTTCAATTTTCGTAGTTTCATTCTTAATTTACATATAACAGGAAAGTGATCACTTCCACAGTCAGCACTTGGATAGGTTTTGCAGTGAATAAAATAACTGCATTCCTGAATCTCTTGTTGATAGTCTTGTAGTCAATTTGGTTTTTAGTTTTTCTCTTGGACTTTTTTTATGTCCATAATCATCTTGGAACCAGGTGTGTGCTATTACCTGGTCATTGGACCAATATTTTTCTGTATTTGTTGTGGGTTCCTCATCTGAACTTACCATCTATTTTTTCTTCCCTCTTTTGATTACTTTGGCATTTGTGATTTACACTGAGCCTTGGCATTGTCTAGCATGAAGCAGAAAAATTTTATTTCTTCTGCTGGTGCATATGCAACTATAAAGGATATGTAGTATAACCCGGATATAAGAGAGATTTTCTATGGGCCCAAATTACAGCCTGTGGTAATGCATATAAAATAGACAAAACCCGGCTATAAGAGAACTTTTATTCGGGGGGAGCAATTCTCTTATATCAGGGTTACACTGTATATAAGGGCTTTTCTTTCAGTTTAACTACAAGAATTCTTTATGCCATATGTATTTGTATATTTTTGTCTAACTTTTAATGTTGTCAGTGCAAAAGAAATAAAACTTATCTTCCTTAAAGTGACAGTGATGTCATATTGAACTATTTCAAGATGATTACAAGAAGTGAAAAGACTGACTCCATAAAACAGTGGAGAATAATAATTAGAAATTTCTATAAAAAATATTTTTAAAAAAATTTATTAAATGTTTTTGTGGTTATATTTTATCTGTGTCTTTATCTCTGAGCTGAGAATTGTATTTGTATTTTTACTATAACTTGATGAATTTTAGAAGTGTATCTATACCAGATGGCTGGTTGGAATAGGGTTGGATAGGTTGATGTGAAAATCCTAGATAACAAATTTAGGCAATTTGGATTTTACTAGTAGACTAGAAGTATCTTTAAGTCTGTTTTTCAACATAAAGTAAAATGAGCTATTTTGAATTAAAAGCCTGAAGTAAAATGAGATTTAAATGGAAACTAAATTGATGACAATAAAGAAACTGGGAATTTAGATGTTTACTTAAGGCAAAAAAAATCCAGTGAAAAATCTATGTCAAAAAACAAAACTGGCTAAAAAAAACATTTGGGATAAAATTTCTTAATTGGCCATGTGTTATTGAAAGATTAATATGTTCATCATAAGATGACTGTAAAAACAGCGCATTCCTGATAATTTTGTTAAATATTGATAAATTCACCATGGAAAAAGCAAGAGTGCAACAAAATAAAATAAACAGAAATTTCTTTGTAGATAAAATGATGTACTGCATTTTGAAGATCATTAATTTTTCATCCAAGGGATAGGGAAGTAATACAAGAGATATTATGCTTAGGTCTGAAATTGTATGGATGGAAAGAAAAGTGGATGTTGGGAAAATTATAACTCAAGTAGATAATTTTAATTGGTTGGTTATCAACTTAATGATGTCATCAGTCTGGACATTCTATAAGAGTGGTAGTGAGAGATGTTTTAACCAATGAAAACCTGGAAGTGGGATATAAACCTACCAAATTTGGAAAAGTTGGGAAAATTATAGCTTCAGGGATTGTGATAATTAATTCAAATTAACCCCAGCCAGACACGCTTAGTTACCTCAGTATAAGCAGGCTTATATTGGCCAATAGACAGTTGCAGTCTGATTGCCAGAGAAGATACAGCCTGTTGACATTACCACCCTTTTTACTAACCCTTGCAAGATATCAACCAAAAAGAATTATTCAACAGATGAAAATTTTTATCAACTTAAGAAGCTATGTTTACAGATGTGGGATCTATAGAAAGTGTTAGAGAACAACAGTGTCTGCAGGCCTGAGACCAAAATTCCTTGATTTATTTCTTGAACTGACTACCATTCATATCATTTTTACATTGTGTTACAGTTGATGGTAATATCTAAGAACTCACTAGCCAGTTATGAGTAAACCACGGCATTGCTGAACAGGGTAGGGTTAATTAAAATATTGTAGCCACCATTTTTATGATGGCTACGAAAAAAAATTCTATTAAATAATATTTTTCTGGTTATATTTTATCTTTCTTTTTGTGAGCTGAGAATTATATTTGTATTTTTACTATAATTATATGAATTTAGATGTGTATCTATACCAGATGGCTGGTTAGAATGGGGTTAACTTTTTAATAATTGTATTATTGAAAGATTGATATGTTCATCATAACACTTCTATAAACAATACTTGATTATCTGAAAGTTAATTTTGAATTTTCTTTTTCTTATAACATACCTCCTTCATTTTTGAGGATGTTTCAACCAGCTTTACCTGAGAATTCCTCAGATCAAACCTTAAGCACACCATGGATGGAAAAAATCAACTGGCAGAATAAAAATATTAGCTGTAAGTGACAATGGTAGAGAGTGGTGCAAAAGTTTAGGATTATATTAGAGATCAGTAGGACATATCTAATTACAAGTTATTGTAAACTATTGTGATTTAGGCTGCATATGATGGTTAATGCGACAGCTGATGAAGTTGGTACAGGGAGATCGCGGAACATAACTTGGAAGTTTTGAGGAATGTTATAATACAGTCATGTAAAATACAATTGAAACAATATTATTCATTGCAAACAAATTGTTCTGTTTATGGCTATAAACAATAATGAGTCTGGTGATACCGAGCAAGCAAGGGACCGGATGTTTGCCCTCAGAGATCCAGAAAGCAAATGACTAAAACTGGTCTTTGCACATCTGGCTCCACGCAGAAGTTCATTTCCCGCCTTTGGTGTACAAGATTTTTTTTCTCAATCATTTTTTTTTTCTCTTTTGCGTTTAAGTATAGCATTAAGTGATAGAAAATAACATTAGAAACGAAGAAAAAAATGCAGGATCGTTATGTAAACTCTTTAGGATGTGGTTTCCGGCTTTCTCTTTTCAAATCTTCCCACTTTTTTTTTTTTTTTTTAAATTGGAGTAGATAGATCTATCGCCCGGTTCACACTCCACCCACGTCTATTGAACAGGTTAAGAGGCTCATCCCTTGTTCCCTGTTTAGGATGTGGTTTCCGGCTTTCTCTTTTCCAATCTTTTCACTATTACGTAGCCCCCTGCACATCAGTGGCATTACCGCCTTGCTCGGGGTGATACGATTAAAAAAAAAAAAGTAAACTAAAAATAAATAAATATCAAATTCCTTTTACAGACCTGTAGTGGAACTCTGGATCCTGACTGGTCATCAAATTGCAAAATTCAAAATATGTCAGAGAAACGGTTTTTCCATAGCTAAAGAAAAAAATCATTCTGTGATCCAGTGACTGGATTGAATATTTAAGGATGGTCACAGCGGTCATTTTCAGAGGAAATGGTTGCTGACACACATCAAAGATGTAACTCTCAACTTCAAGTGATCCAGACATTGTCCTTTCTCTCTTTCTCCTTATCTATCTCAACAATTACTGCTACGAACATTTTGCATGAACTCTTAATTCTTCAACCTCATCATTGAATACGAACTCTACCTATAACTTCTTACTAAGGTTTATAATTGAACATTAATTTCTACAACTCTTGTTATTCCTTGTTTTAATAAATTTCTATTTTATCATTCAAAGTGTATATTTTATTATTCCACTCTTCTACACTAATCCACACATTTCAACTGCCGACAACCAACCTTCTGATGAAAACCCTTCTGAGGATGAAATACTCAACATAAAATTTATAAGCTGTGGGGAGTTTGGTTAAGTCTGACACAAGGGCGAACAAAAGAAGCATTAACCAGCTCCCTACACTTCAAGTCCACGTAACTGAAATCCATGAGTGTTTTATGTACTAGTTAGTAGTACGGCCCTTCATGGCATAACTGCGGGTATTACAGCAGCGACAAAATTCAACATCTTATCCCTTCAAAAAGTTGGCTAAAAGAGCACCCTAATGAACATGCCCTCTAGTGAGTGGAGTTGACAGGGAGATTCCTACACCTGACATTATTTTTGCAGATGTGTGTTGTGGTGCAGTGGATATCAGCTCAAAATGAGAAATTGGAGGACCAAGTTCAAATTCCAGTTGAATTACTTGCATTCACTTAGGCGCAAATACCCTTGGGAAAGGTATTAATCCATCTCTTCCCTCCAGTTAGGGTTAAATAACAGGATATTTTGGGTTCTATAGCCGTGACTGGCAACCACTCTATTGCAGAAAGCAATGGCAACTTACTGTGGGATAATCTTCTGCCCGGTCAGTCATGTCTCTTTCGAGACATGATGGACCAAGCGTATATCACGTATGACACTTAACTGTCTGACTGACTGTTAATTTACCTTAGATTGCTTCTGCCTTGTCCCTTTTTCTTTTTATTGTAAACTTTGTCAATTCTGTTGGACAGTTCTGCTATTTGGCATTTTACCATGGCTACTCATTCCACAGATTAAATCAACATTTCTGAACCAAGTGAATAGTTTCAGTATCTTTTTATAGTAACTTATACAAAGTATATTTGAGTCATATGATTGTATTTATTTCAAGTATTTATAAACTAGGATAAAGCTGGGTATTTCTGCTAGTTTATTTATAATTTTGAGAAGTCATTCTTATTCCATGAGTTGTTCAGACTGAAATTCAAACAAGTCTGATTTACAGATATCTCTAACAGGATAATACAGTGCATGAAGGTTAAATTGCCATCTCAATTACACAAAAATTAAAATAACACTGACATCTCATTTGAATAGATATATTTAGCAAACACACACAAAAATATCTTGAAATACTAAAAACTAAATTTATTCAATAAAACTGCCATTGGTTTCAACCATGACTTAAAAGCAATTTCAGAATCTCCAGCAACTCTCCTGGATGGTTTCCTTGTTTAAGTTGGTGAGTGCTGCCATAGTCCTTGCCTTCAGTTCACCTTTAGTGTTACAAGGAGTTTTGTTGGTCTCTTACCCAACTGTGCCCCACACATAATCAAGAGGTAGCAACCTGGGGAGTTAGATGGCCAGATGTAAGTGGTGATGTGGTGGTAGAAATATTCTGACATACATGACTGGATTCTTCTGCTTATGTGACATGGTGCAGAGTCCTGTTGCCAGACATAGTCTTCCAGCAGCCACCCTAAACCCAACACAGCACTACCTCCTCAAAAGACTTGATGTAGGTCTTGGTGTTGACTCTGAGGTTCTGTGGGAAGATGAATGGAGGCATAATGTTGTCATCACTAGTGATCACTTCAAACACCATAAGGTTAACTGGATATATCATTCAACTCTGTGAATCATCTGCACTATCCTCAGATTGATACCCAAAAAAACACTCTGAAATATCTGCATTAGTATCCAGCATGAATGCCAACTAGTACAGCATGCTGTTTCCAAATTTCTGGTGCTGTGAATTGCATCATGGTGCTTTGTTTCTTACAGATGGTGCCCAACTGACCCTACTGTACAGTTGACAAATCAAAGACAAACATGCATGCACAAAATTAAAACTATAAAATGGCAACAAGTTATCCATCGCACCCTGCATATTTCTTTCAATTTTCTTACTCTCCATTGATGTTCACTGTTATTGGAACATTATTCCAGAGAGGATGTGCATTGTGGTACAGTGGATATCGGCTCGGAGCGAGAAATCGGGGAGCCAAGTTCAAATTTCAGTTGAATTCATTGCATTCATTTACGTGCAAATACTCTTGGGAAAGGTATTAATCCGTTTCTTCCTTCCAGTTATGGGTTAAATAACAGGACAGATTGGGTTCTATAGCTTTGGCTGGCAACCAATCTACCGCAGAAAGCAACAGCAAGCTACTGCGGGATAATCTTCTGCCCAGTCAGTCATGTCTCTTTCGAGACATGATCGCCCAAGCGTGTTTCATGTATGGCACTCAACTGACTGATTCCGGAGAGAATAATGTGAACTTTTCTCTCTGTATATATGATCTGGCATATCAGATTTTTTTACTTTTCCTTTGAATAAACTTTTCTTATATGCCACTCAAATATGACTTTAACAAGGCAAACAGTGATTTCAATAGTCTGGACAACTCCTGCATTGATGATTTTTCTCAAAATTATACAGTTGTGTGAATATATACATATATTCACACACACACCAGTGAGCATTGTAAAGTTGTCAGCATGACCTATTTCCCAAAATCTGATGAAACATCAGTATATTTTATTCTGAAGAGCTAAACAAAAATATTTTAACATTTTAAATTATTTTTTTTTACATTTTTTTTCCTGTTAAAGTAAGCAGCAATGTTTTCTTTAGTGACCGTCACTAAACATTACTAAACAATACTTTTTAACAATCTTTGTTAATGTTTCTGTTACAAAATCAGAATACTCAAATCCAGACAGATACAATTGGAATTCTTATTTTTTATCTCACCCACACAGTGTGAATGAAAGTTTATGATTTCATTGAATTTAGTATCTGAGTTGTGTAAAAAAAAGGCAAGTCAGTTGTATGATAAAATTATAAGGTATTTTTATTTTATTTTATTAAACTTGCAAAATTAACAACCTTAACTTGTTTAAATTATATTAAATATTTGTTTAATTTCAGCATTTTTAATTGGGAGTCTTTGTACTGGAATTGCCACTGTATTACCTCAAGGAATTTTGAGAGTAAGTTTTTGATGTTTCATTCTTGTTGGACACACACACACACATACACAGAGAGAGGGGAAAGAAAATTCCATTTATTCAAAGCATTGATTTTATTTGGACCAATATAAATAAATATTTTCACTGTTGACTCAATCATCACTTAGCTCTTCTCTATCAAATACTATCTACTGTAAGTGGCCTTCAAAAGCCTAAAAATACAATGTCACATTCTGAAAAATTGCAAAAACAACAAATCTTTATTTTCTATCATTTACACATTCAGAGCAAGAGACTGTTTCTCTGTGAACCTTGGTGCAGTGTAGCATATTGAATTAACAAGCGGATTCTAAATTCAATGGAGTCTGCTTCTTACTATTGCCCTTAGGAGACATGAATTCACTTCTCCCTATATTCTGTCCAATCACCAAATATTTTAAAATGTCTCATTGTTAGCATACCACAATAGTTAGTAGAGTGTGGTTGAGTGAGAATTTGAGCAAACCACTTTCCAATAACTAATGTGTGTGAATTTCTGTGAGTATAGCTGTATCAATACATATATAATAATATATTCTACTCTAGACTTTAAATGAAAGCTCTTATATTAAATAGTTGACTCTTTTTGTTGATTCAGGAAGCATTTGACTCTCTTAGACTTTATCTTTACAAAAGTCAGATTAGGCCAAAAATGGAGTATGCGTATTCAATCTTCATTTTCCAGCTTTGACAGAGTTCAAAGTTAATGTGTTCTTGTTAGGAGAAAGCTTATTCTCCACTTTGAAACCTTTTTTCCTACAGGTGCAACACTGCAAGATTTTTATGTCTCTAGAATTATTTCCATAGCAAATGTTCACAATTAGTTTTACCAGTTATTAAAGTTAGTCAAATCATCCTTGTTTCTTCCATATTCCAAATATAAGAAGGTTCCACATGGACAGCATTTTCTATGAACTGTCAAACACCTGCATTTTCCTGTATCCTTCAATTGATTGCACATAGAATGATAATTATATACCCCAGTTATTGAAATAATGGTTTAATTCAAAATTCATAGCACCTGAAGAAGCACCAGAGCATACAACAGCTGAAATGTTGTAAGCATAGCAATAAAGATGAGGACAACTATGTGACCAGTATAAATAATGTAAATTAGATTTTGTTAAACTTTGTTTTATTAGTTACTAGCAGTATAGCCTGGCGTTGCTTGGGTGTAATGAAAGCTACAAAACTAATCCTGGTTCTGGAGCTCAGACTCTTTGGACGTTGGCACAAAAGACTAAAAAGCAATAGTTGTTTCCAGTTAAAAAGAAACTGTAGACTGAAAGAAAAATGAATGGATGTAATTCAAATTTTCATTTCCTGGTATCGATATCAAATAATTTTTTTTTGTCGTAAACTGAATTTTGAAGGCTAAATAAGTACTCTGAGTAAGTGGTATCATGGCTGAGACTAAGAGCTATAATTATACCTACTTAGAGCCAAACACAAAGTAAAAACTAAAATAAAAGGGCAAACACACACACAAACACCTTCCCTTTATATATATATATATATATATATATATATGTATATATATATAATCGATTTTCTGCACTATTGTAAGAACTGCAACCTTGAAACTTTTGAATATTGTTTCTTATATCTTTGTCTATGAATGTATCAAATTTGATTAAAATCGGACCACTCCTTCTATAACCCGATTTGTTTTTATTTTCGATATTTATCGTGAGTACCTCGACACAAAACCTAGCTAAGAACACTTGCAGATGCTTATAGTACAACTGTGTAAATTTTCAAGAAAATCGGTTCAGCCATTTCGGAGATGGACACACACACAGACACACAAAATTCCATTTACAAATAAGTTTAGATTAGATACATAAGACTCCTTGGAGAATGTAACACATCTATGATTTTTTTCCAAACAGTGCTCCTTTCCTGAAAATCTGCTCCAAATAATAAAATAAAAAATGCAATAAAACTGACATTATTTAATTAGATAGGCCTTTAGTTATTTTTATAAATAATATGGACATTATTGTCTGAAGAAAAAAAAATTTTGTGATGAATGATGAATTTTTACAAGAATTGTTTTAATTTTATTTTAAAATATTAATTTATAGTTTCAAAAATCTTTGAAAAACCTTTCAAAACCTTGTCCATGATAAACTACTATGACTTAGAAATAAATGTCATTGACAGAAGACTCCAGATTCAAATCCTAAAAATTTGAAAAAAGAAATTTTAATTTGTGATGTAGAATACTAAAAATTTTGTAGAGGCAGCTTAAACTAAGAACTGTATGTTCATAAAAATGTAGTGGCTTTACAAATTTAATTTAATGCAGTTAAATCCTTTCTTACAATCTATTGTTTTTCTTCCTTGGAGACATAAATATTCATTCTAATCTTATGGCTAAGATAGTTACATTTCAATTAAAACAAAATTCTGCTTTTTGGGATTTCAGTAAATTATTAACATTCATAGAAACTAATATCCTTTTGTAAGCATTTTTTTTGAATTTGTAAATCTAACACTGGCATTTTTGCAATTTGGTTAAATTTCTTTGATCTATTCCAGGCATCTTTATTCATTTATGGCAGCCTTTGTTGTCCAATCCTTGGAGTTGTTATTCTAGGACTCTTTTTCCCTTGGACAAATAAAAATGTAAGTTATGTAATTAATTGTTGTAATTCATCTTAAGCAAATTGGTTGCACAAAGACTTTATAAAAAAATGAAAACTGCAAAATCCATTTAATAGAAAATATTTTATCAGTAAATTTTGGTCTGAAAAAATTTTTCTGTGTTGAATTTGATCTATTTATTAGTATTAATTTGTTTAATTCGTATTCCCTCTGAATTGTGTACATTGACAGACAACGATTTTATATTGAAAAATAATTATATTTTGTCTTAAAAAATATTTGTTCATTATTAAGTTTCAGACTTATCAATGAGCCTGTGTACATACACAAGGTATTTGTAGAAAAGTTTTTAGTTTTGTCTATTTAGAAATCTGAAGCAAATTTTGTGGATTTGGATTGCATAAGTATCTCTCAAAAGTTAAAAAATAAGAACTGTAAAAGATTTAAATAATATACATATGGAAAACTGTAATTGCTTGCATGCATTCATATTTTTATGAATTCCTTTTTTCTTTCTTTTAACTTTCCAGATTATATAAACATTAGTTTGGACTTCTTGAAACTGAATATAGACACATAGTAAAACACCAGAAAAATAAGCAAGGAAATTTTTGTCCCAATTAAATTTTCCACTCTCCTTTAACACATATGCACAAAACCAATCTGTTCTTGTTTACACAGCTGAACATTTTCAATAGGAAACCTTAAAAAAAATGATATGAAATACTCTATATATGATTTTGCTATAAAAGAAGATATCAAAAATCTATAATGATAACCAGCTATAGAAGAGGACAGGGAGAAAGATATACATTTTAAACTCTTTGTGGATAGGATGGCATAAGTATATGATACATAGCCTATTACCAGTCTATACTGAAACAATACTAATCTCTATTGATAGATGGAACCACCATAGCTTATTTCATTTAATAGAGTTTTGCTGCAATCCTCAAATACATGCCAGCATAAATATTCTACTATGTAGATATTAATTATCAACTGTAAAAAATGTGTTTTCTTTTCTTTGTGTAAAATGGTTTATGAAAGTTCTGTAGAATTTTAAGAGATTAAGTAGCTCTATCAAATCCATACATAAACAGACTGAATCTTGTATTTAAAAATAACTATTATTATTGTTTTTTAGCAGTATTTTTGTAATGGGAATTATTGTCTTACTTCTTAATCACAAGTTACTTCTTTGACTGTTGTGCCTAACTGCTTTCTTCAGTTACCTATTGTAGTTGGTAATGTTGAAGAAATTTTAAACTAAACACTTTATTTAATCCACAAGTGTAGACTTTTCTCATTTCATTGTTCAGGTTAGAGACTACTTTGTATCAATTAATTCTTAAAGACTGAATCCAGAAACAAAGCTCACACAGTTTCTTTCAAATTTGGTGGATATAGTTTGTAGTGTGGGGAGATGGTTAATGTTTATTTGATTCGGCCTTGTCTCATACTTAACTGAACTCCCTACAGCTTACAAGTTTTATGCAGAATTATTATCAGAAGGTTGGTTGTCGGCAGTTGGAATGTGTGGATTAGTGTAAAAGAGTGGAATAATAAAATATACACTTTGAATGATAAAATAGAAATTTATTAAAACAAGGAATAACAAGAGTTGTAGAAATTAATGTTCAATTATAAACCTTAGTAAGAAGTTATGAGTAGAGTTCGTATTCAATGATGAGGTTGAAGAATTAAGAGTTCATGCAAAATGTACATTTTGAATGTTAAAATAGAAATTTACGAAAGGGAAAGATTAACATAAGTTGTAGGGGTTAATGTGCGATGAGAAACATTAAGAGGTTAAGGGTAAAGTTCGTACAAAAGGTTCATAGTAGTAATTGGAGAAAGAGGACAATGTTTGGAAGTTTGAAGTTACATTTTAGATGTGTCTCTCTTTTGCTGCTCCCATCTCTCCAACCCTTTTTTAATTTCCCACTGGATCACCAAGTCTTACTAGTCACTCCCATTGGTCAAAAATCATTTTAATACCTACTTGTGAAATCTGGTTTGTTAAGCACATGGTCAATCCTTTTTCTATGTTTGTAAAAGTGAAGAAGAGAGTTGATTTTAATTAATTTCTTATCCGATACAAGTTAATCCACTAAAAGAACTTTGCTTAATTTTCTGAAACAAAACTGTTCCTATTCATTCCATTTGGATAGTGAGTGTGGATGTTGTGAATCTGTTCACTAAAGTTCACCAATGATTTTCTATCTGTAGTTCAAGAGCAACGCAAAAAAAAAAAAAAGAAAAATGCTCTTCTTAGGGAATGCAGCAGTTTTCCAATAGATAGTCTTATGAAGGTGTGCTGTTTATGAATAGCATATGACCAATTGGATTGTGAAATATATTTACTGTCTATTTGCCAATATCTTCAATGATACCATATATACTTTGAGGAAATTATTTAAAAATGATATCACTAAGCCCATCAAGACAGTTCACAATGGAAAAGATAAAACTGATCTTCCTGAATGGGCTTTTCTTTTTGTTTTTTTTGATAACTGACCTCTGTTCAATCCTGGAGCATGCTTCTTGGTCGGCCATCTTTGTTAATCTCCGAAACTCCCAAAGTTTATTTTCTTCAATCTGCAAAAAAATTAAATCCCTTTGAAAAAGAAGTAAAGGAAAAATTAAGCTTCTATCTGTATTAGAAGTCCTTATACAAATATATATATATATATATATATATATATATATATATATATATATATATATAAGCCAACATTCAACAGACAGTACCTAAACTTTGATTCTCACTATTCATACAACATTAAGAAAGGGATCACTTCTGCCTATAACATTGAAACTTATAAATGGGATCAGCATTAAAAAACTCTTTGAAGTAACAGACATGTTGAAAAAGATTATGAAAATCTGTAGTCTATTCAATAATGGTTCCCCACTTTGAAAACCTTTCTCCTGAATCAAACCTCCCTCAAAAGAGAACATGGACACAATTTGGTTATATTCAATTCCATGCAGTTATGATAGGAAATACAAAGGTTAGACTAGTGGTTCTCTCTTCATATTTCAGCTTCCCAATGTCAAGCCTTAATATTAGAGGTGATGCAATCAGGCATAGCTGATCCTATATGAAGAAAAAAAGGAAGGCAGTTAAACAATTCTTATGACGTGAAGTCAAAATACTTGGTAGAAAAGAACAGTGGAATATAAGATGATTGAAAAAATCAGTGCACACGTTGTACTAAAATAACCTCTTCAATAAGCCTACCATATAAAGAAATGCCATATTTGAAGAAACATTAGGCCTAAGACTAAAAAATTTCATATTTGCTCACTACAGATTGTGTAACATTATGTACAATTAGATCTGTTAAAAAGTGACATTAAGTTCATGTCACCAAGTTTTCACCACTGGGACATATGGTCATGCAGTCATGAGTTCAACCTCTGTGTCAGGTAGTGCAAAAAAGTAATATACACTGGTTCTGTAGCAAAGGCAAATGACTTCACTCAGACAAACTGATATGAGATATTCTCTGATATGAACAACAGATTGAGAACAATCTTTCTCCATGGAACGAATAATGAATTTGGTTTGAAATTTCCAGACATTAATCAACTATGACAAATATGTGAAGAAGGCTAGAGGGTACAATGTCTAACTGTGACAATAACAGCCAAAATTTGTGTACAATTACACTTTTTTTAAATTTATTTTATAGGCGGTTTACCTAGCAACTGGAATCACTGTGCCTCTCCTAACTGTATATTACTGCATTCAGCAAAATGTGTAAGTTGAATATATTAGGTTCATATAAAAAATATAAGCTATATTTCTCAGTAATAAGAAAATTTTTTAAATAATTTTTAATGTCAACATATCACACAAGAATTCATTTTTTTTATACATTATAAAAAATAAAGACTTATAAGTAAAAAGCAAAATGATCTTCAATGGATTAACAAGCTAGAGTTACATTGTGATAATTTTTTTATAAAATAATTTTAGGTTAAAGATAATTGGTTATCTAATAATAGCCTTATTCTGTCAGTAATGTTCAAATTCTTGATCACTAACAATCTCTTTCCTCATGATTTTTAATGTATAATATAGAGCAATATTTGACCTTTCTGCCCACAATATATATATATATATATATATATATATATATATATCTCCAAGTGAGTACAGAATGAAGAAAGAATTTTTTCCGTCCAAAACATTAATTTAAAACAGTGCTCGATATATGATGTATAAAGCTGTGAATATTTATTATAAATTATGTTTTAGAGGTTTTACCTCCCAAAGAAACGTACCCAATGTAGAAACAAACATATGATTGTTGAGGACATATATTAAAAAATAATGTACATGTTTTAAAACATAATTTATAATAAATATATATATATAGAGAGAGACAAAGACAGAAAACCTGTCTTAGTGTTAGGGTTTTTGTCTTGGGTTTTTTTTCTTTCTTACGAGGGCTTGACTTTTTGTTCATGTACTTCGTTTGTTTCTTTTTTTACTTCCACTTTTTTTTCCCTTCGAGTTCATCCTCGGTGGGTTCTACAAGACGATTTAAATTATAGCTTAATTAATACTAGTTTCAGCAGAGTTAGCTTGGTTACTATTGGTATTGTTGTTATAGTTAATATATATATATATATATATATATATATATATATATATTTATAATAAATATTCACAGCTCTATACACCAGATATCGAACACTGTTTCAAATTAACGTTTTGGATGGGAAAAAAATTTTCTTTCCTCGTTCTGTACTCACTCAGATATATATATATATATATATATATATATATAAAGTGGATTTATGCATTTTTGTTACTCTTGAGAATTGGCAATAAAATAATAAACGCTATTTATAAGATTGTTAATTTACACAGTTTATTAAATTGTTTATCAGAATGATTGCCAATCACTTCAAACTTTATAAAATGGTAAATAAGGATTTTATTATAGTTAGATCACATAATTTTATAATTTAGTAAATGTTTATGAATTTATTAACACAAATATTTCTTTATAAATTGCTAAATGATAAATACTACATTGCATTAGTTTTAATACGATTGTAGTTTTTAGAATGTTTTATATTCTCAAGAACAAAGAAAATATGTGAATTTATTTTCATATGTTTAGGTTTTATAAAAATATTAATCATTACTTTTTAAAGCAATAAACATTGCTAAGGAGTGAAGGTAGTTAAAATGATAGCAGTGTCAATGAACAAACTGTTATTTTGACACACTGTTTTTTGACAGAAACAAAGGTTAAATATTGTTCAATATACATAGTGCTGAAACCTGTAAAAACATCTAATCAAGAAATGCAAAATTTAGTGCTTAGACTTTAAATTTGTTTCCTTGTATCATTTAAAACATAGCTTAATAGGCTTATAGTCAGCAAAAGGAAAAACTAGACCCTTGTCACTGGTTATCTAGGTTAAAACGCAGTCAGCTATAAAAATGAAAACTGATTATCATTTTGATTCATTTATTTCTGCCATAACTTGTTGTGTTACTATATATGTAATTATCAGAATTAAAAAAGAATTGGATGTATTTGTATTTTGCCTGTGATATCATGAGTTATTTAAATAATTAGTAAAAGCATAAATTTCCTTCCTTCCTATTCTTTAAAAATGATGATAATAGAACTGAAATAAGATGACTTATAAATAACAATATTTTAACTTTGGCCATATCTGAAAAAAACTTCTACAACGGGTAGATAAAATGTTTCTGATGTATAATTGCTACTGAAGAGATTTTAATCTTCCTTCTGGTAGATTAAGCTAAAATGTTATGATTGCCTATATAACTTTGATTGAAATGAGACAAAATGATTATGAAAAGACTAAGGAAACACATTCTATTGTTACTAGTCCAACTTGTTTAATTCCTCCTCCCCTTAGATTTGTTTCTTGACTATTTTAATTTTATACAAGATATAGTGTTATGTGTTAATGTTTCCTTACTCATGAAAATTTTGACAATCAACATTTAAAATTACATACAAACAAATAACCTTCATCAACAATAATTAGAGAAAATTCTAACGTGAAGAATAAATTATTTTTATTGCAGGAAATATTGGCCTGCCATTAATATTCTCTGGTATGGTCCAATAGCTGTAACAATGGTTCTAATTATTGGCATTCTTGGAAGTAAAGCCATGGGTGAGTTGTTTTATTGTTCATCTCCACTCATACATATTGCTGATTAAATTAATAGTGTAGTTCTGGAATTAACCATGTTAAATAACAGTCAATACAAATATAAATATATATATATATATATATATATATAAAAAAATGCTTTTTGTGAAATTTTAATGTGTTAACCCTCTAGAGCCATTCGTATCATATTTGATACAGTATTTCCCTATAAGGAAACATTTGGTATTCATTGACTGAGCAGTCAGTACTGCTTTCATTTGAAATTTATAAAATATTTCTCTTAAAAAAATTTTCAGGAAAATATTTCTTTCAAGGCTTGTCTTTATACTGTATCAAATATGATACGAATGGCCCTAGAGGGTTAACACTTGAAATGATGAACTGAAAAAACTCCATATTCTGTATCCACCCTCTGAATCAATTCGGTCATCATTACAACCAATCCACTAATAAATACCAAAGCTTTTATATATATATATATATATATATATATATATATATATAGCCATTTTTTTTATTATACAAAAATTTTCAAAAGCAACCATCTAAAAAGCTAAGGGTACTAATCTCTGTTTTCATAAATAAATTAGTGTAGTGAGTTCCTTCCTTACTACATGACACACAATTATAACAAATGCATGTGAAGAATATTTTTCCCTAGATCATTAGGTTTTCTTTTGTTTGAGCACCCTCCCACCACTGACAGCAAGCCTCTGTTTCTTCTCTCCTTGCTTCAGCCCTTGGTGTAAAATCACATTTCAAGCATGAGTGATCATTGGTGACATCTTCCCACCTATTGATGTCCATGTTCATTGTCCTCATGTCCTTGAAGCGAAGATGAGGTTGGCCTCATGCTGGTGGCTAGTTCTCCATACAGAAGGACTTTCAGAAAACTCTCATCAGTAGACTGTTGCTTCCTATGTTTTGCTGTTACTGAGGTGATGCTGGAGTGTCCTTGCCAGGGTGCAGGCTTGGGCAGGGTTTTATGAGAGATTGGCGGTTGCTCATGCAGCACACCTGTCCTCTCCATGTCACTGATATTGTCCAAGAGAAAGATAGAGTTCAATACAGCCTGGTACTTGGGTCATTGCAAGAGTAGCCAGTAACACATTTAACCAACCCTATATCTGCTATGCCACCAAAAGACATCAGTGTTGTGTTTTTTAAGCTTTTATATTCAATGTCAGATTTTCAATATTTATCATGAGTTGGTATTGCTTTTCATAATTTGGCAGAAACATTGTGTCTATAATGACATCAATAACGACCAAGATGAGAATAATTGATTGAAATATTTATAAAAAAATATATAGTGATAATGACTCATCTCAGAAATGAAATATATGTTAAGTCACTTTCACTTTCCATGAAAAGTAAGTAAGAGAAAGAAATACCCTAAATAAAAAAACTAAAAAAAACTGTCAGTCTTGTCTGCTAATAATACAATTTCAAAGCAATAAATACAAGAAATATGAAATTATGTATCTTACTTTGTGGCTGAAGTAGTTGAATATTTCTTATTAAGTAAAATCCAGAATTTGAAATAGAGATTCTCTAAGCAGACAAACTCCTTATTTTCAAGGTGGAGATTGGTGCTATGCAATCTTTCTATGCCAGTGTTTGAACTAAACTAAAATTAAGATATGTGGACTGCTTAATATAGATCATCAAAATCTTTTGATAATGTACTAAATGATTCTAGTTGCAAAAGCCACAAGTTTTTTCTTTTTCATTCTCTTAAAAAATGTAATTAAGTTTTCATATTATGAGTCAGTGCAAATACAACTTTTTCTTTCAGGTTTCCAAGATCCATCCACCATTTCTTGCAATTTGCTGAGTCCATTAATTGTGAAGATTTTAAATAAGTCTCCAAACTACAAGAAAAATATCAGTCAGGTAAGTAGTTATTCTTTTATTTATAATTATATATTTCTATTTTGTCTTTAACAAAATATTAACTATAAAATATAGTATTTGTCTATACTTCTGAGATGAGGTATTATTTACATTGTTTGAAATTTTGTCCTAATATTTATTGCCATGTTTATGTCTGAAACTTTGCTCATTTTGTTGAACTAAACAAAGATGCTCCCATCCAATGCAACCAGATGGTCAACCTGAATGTGGTGAGTCTGTTCACCAAGGTACCCATAGTGGGGGTACTATCGGTAGTCAGGGACAGACTGGCCTCAGACTCATCCCTAGTATAACATACCAGGATACCACTAGATAACTTGATGGATATGCTGACTTTCTGCACACAAACACACTTTAGAATGGGCTAAGACATATATCAGCATGATGAAGGCTTAGCAATGGGCTTGCCATTATCACCATCATTGGCCAACATATACATGGAATACTTCAGAGATGGCCTTAGAGCTGTGGGTTCTGATGCCAACTCTGTGGCTGAGATACGTTGACAGCACCTCCATACTCTGGCCACACCAGAAAGAGATCCAGACACTACCCGACCATGTAAACTCAATAAGATCATTGATACAGTTCAAAGTTATTTCTGAGAAAGAACAACAATAAACTAGCATTCCTGGATGTATTAATATCTAACAGAGAATCAGTTAAAGATATCTGTATATCGCAAGCCAACATTCACCAGACAATACCTCAACTTCAACTCATACCACTTATACAATGTAAAGAAAGGAATCACCCATTGCTTGCAACATTGAGAAAAAGTCACAAGTGGGGATCCAGAGACACATAAACAAGAAATGGTCAGTATAAGCAGTATCCTACAATGTAACAACTACCTGGGGTACATGACAGCAGCTCCAAACATGGAAGGGAGGGTAAATGAGTATAACAAAACCCAGAAAACATCCCCGGTCTGCCTACCTGATGTGAAGGGATTATCAAAGAAAATACAAAGAATCAGTGGTCCATATAACATCAGGATGACTTTCAAAAGCAGTTCTAAACTTTGCAGACACCTCTCCCAAGTAAGACCTCCAATAGAGGAGAACATGACTAAGGACTGTGTGTATGCCATTCCATGTAGCTGTGAAAAAAAATATAAAGGAGAAATGGGCCACCCCCTAACGTAAGACTGCAAGAACATTGCAAGGCTGTAACATGAGGGGGAATAGAAAAATTAAGCGTAGCTGGCCATATATGAAAGAAGAAAGGGGATCACCATTTCCTGTGGGATGAAATAATTGATAGAGAGCATCATTGAAAACTACATAAACTTAAGGAATCAGCACATATGCTAGGCAACAAAAATCTTCTAAGCATGCCAAGTATAGAAATGAATACAATATGGGAACCAGTAATACAGAGTGCTAGAGAAAATCATTAGCATCAAAGATTGCAATATGAGCTCTGATAAAAAAAAATGGTTCCTGAGACATTAGGTTTATAAATCCCAAAAATTCATACAATGATGTCCTCAAGAACACATGGCTCAGTGAATGTAAGTGTGGATTAGTTC
This sequence comes from Ascarosepion bandense, assembly GCA_037127315.1. NCBI lineage: Eukaryota > Metazoa > Mollusca > Cephalopoda > Sepiida > Sepiidae > Ascarosepion > Ascarosepion bandense. The sequence continues at coordinate 2,940,509 of JBBBDQ010000266.1, forward strand.
CAGTGACTTGACCCAAAAGATTTGTGAGTTCAATACCTAGCTACAGCAGTAAGCAAATAACTAAGAGTTGAGTTACAGGGAGATAAATAAATGGCATCCAGAAGTAGCATTGCACATGGAATGAGAATGATATATCCCAGCTATTGAAACATCGTAAACATGGCAATAAAGATGAGGCAAACAGTCCTAGTAATGTAAATAATATAAAATATGAGCAAAGAGGATTTCACCACTGCTCAACTTAAAGTAAAGCTAAGAGTTAATGTAGTCCAGATCTTTAAATTGACCAAGTTTCTATATAAAGTAACACAAAAATTAATTTTCTAATCTTGTTGTTACAGGAAGAAGCCAGAATGTGGAATGATGATAAAGAATCCACTATATGAAAGATCTCAACTTTAATTCTTTTGAAACAAGGCAAATGCACTATTTGTAATGGTTGTTTTTACTCTGTTGCCCTGTTTAAAAATTATTTATGAGTTCCTTGACAAACATGAGTTTAATCAGTCAAATATCCTTATCTTTAAATATAATAAATCATCAGTTTCATTATTTTAGTAAACAAACATCAGATGTACAAAAAACTGCCCAACCCACATTTTATTTACATATAACTTTATGATATGAATAATCAATTTTAGAATTGCCATTTTTAATACATAAGCTGAAATCATTGCTCATTATAACCAGCCTTTGAGATTTCACTCAATCAGTCGATTAAAAACTTAATTGGGCGATTAAAGTTTATTGCTTTACTCGCTCGCTTGCGGCGGTTGATTAAAAATCTTGCAATGAAACATGTCTTTTCAAATATAGAAAAAGGAAATCTGATTCCTTTTACAACCCAAAAGTATGTCACTGAAGATTCACAAGTTACTTAGAATGATTTACAATGACATTATTGAACTCATTGGTCTTATGCATGACATCTGATTTACATTGAAATGTGTGGTTAAACAAAAAAATGGTGATACCTGCAATCATCAAAGCAAGATCTGACAAATGGAATTTAAATTGACAAACTCCTGCCTCACTTTTATTATCCCGGTCAAACAAGAAAGAAACTACCGATTTAGGTACCTCCACTCAATTGCCAAAAAAAAAAAAAAACTAAAAAAAACAGAATATTATTATGATAAAAAGGCTCAAAGTTTTATCAACAAAATGTTTATGTTAAGAGGAAAGATCAAATTTTGTTATTATTTTAAAAAATTTTTAAAATCCTTTCTAACACGTTCAAAATTTTAATTAAAATCTCACTTTTTGTTTTCCATCAGCGATTCACGCTATGTTTACATCAGGTGACTATTAAGAAAATGGAATCAGTCAAGCAAATTTTCCCTCGCTCTCAACTGCCAGTCAAGTGATTTCTTTTTCAAATCTCAAAGGCTGATCATAACCATGGTTGATTTCAATAGTTTCATTCTCTGCTTTCTTCTGATGTTTTGCAAATATGTGTATTTTAATATCGATAAAGTTTGTGATGCTAATGTAGTTTTTAATTGGAAGACACACTACAATCAATGATATACTTTGTTAATGATTTTTCAATTTCTCATCTATGTTTGAATTTTCAAAGCCAACAATATACAATTATCTTCTATTAGTATGGAAATTATTGGACAAAGTAAATTAAAAGTATTTAATTCCTATAATTTAATAAAGAGGCCAGCATCATTTTTTAATAAAGTTCTGGTTTAAATGCCAACCACTGTAGAATTTGTTAAAATAATTGATGTGGTTTAATATCAACAGAACTAGATTTATAGAATCAACATTAAATTGGTTAGATATTTGCTGCTGTTAAGAGAAAATAGGTTTATCATCATTTGCAAATTGTTTGAAAATAAAGTAATAATTAGTGCACATTCAATGTGTTCAAATTTACTCTTTACAATGAAAATAATTGTTTCTTCATTTCTCACTTTAAATACATAAAAGTATCTATATAACCCACAGAGAAAGGGATATCATTTTGAATATACTCATGTGCACCAATATAAAAGATGAAAAAGTAATTTTTTATACATTTATTATTGCAAAAAGGGAGAATTTTTACAAGCAAATTTTGATGAATAATTATTTGATGGCAATGTTTATTTTGAATGAATTGGAATCAAATATGAAATATTTAAAAAAAAAAAGTAAGACTGTGAAATTTGGAGGCCAATTTTTTTTTTTTTACTAAACAATAAAATAAAAACTGAAATTAACAAATTCTTCTCTTTTTATTGCATTTATACAAATAACACATAAGGTCAACATTGACTTATGGGATTTTTACAAGCTGTATTAACAGAAACAAGATTTACCATATATAATTTAGAAAACTTTTATTGTGCCATATTTTTCTAATTAAGTGATTGACAAAATAATTTTTCTAAATCATCTTATATTTGTTTATAAAAATAATATTTCTGTATGTGTGCACATACAATTTTTTGGGCTATTTATATGTATTTATACTTTTGAGAGAATGTTGAAATTTCTCAGCCTAACCAAATTGGTCATATTTTAGCATCTCATATGCATATACTGAATCACATATACTCACATAAATATGATTAAGCATTACCCTTGCTATATATTTGTTGTTTTCCATAATCTCCTTTCTGTGAAAGGAAGATTAATTCATATTTGCTAAGCAGGGATGACACAGCCGCTATTTATAAAAATGTGATAATCATTACCTTCTCAAACTTCTATTTCTGAAAGCCTGATCAACAGAAACATTGGAAGACTAAGCCTCACACACAGTAAAATGATCAATTTGAACACAGGCCTGAGTTTTGTTTTTCCAAAGTGTTGTACTCTTCGATTTTTCACTTTATCAATGTTTGGTTTAAGTAGAGTCAGGCAAAATGAAGTCTGGTTCCATTTTGCTTTAACATTATTTCTCTTGGGCTACATTATTACAGTGCCATTTCTGTGTTGTTTTTTTTTTTATACCAACACTCTTCTCTTCTCCCCCTCTTCGGTCATCAGAGCATGGCTGCACAAATCTTGTAGTTTTATTTTGGCTTGCTTTGCAGACTGGAAACTATTTGGGGAATCTGAAAGATGTTCAGAGATAATAATTATAGTCTTTATTTTTCAAGTGGCACTATTTCTGTACAAAATTTTAAATTCTTACATAAAATACATTGCAAATGATCAATCTATAGAAATACATTTTTCAGACAAATATCTCTTTACTAGAAAGCCATAACAAAAATATACTGATGCTTATCTTTTAAACTGAGTCTTGTTATATGAGAGGTGCGTTGTGGTGCATTGGATATCAGCTCGGAACGAGAAACCAGGGAGCCGAGTTCGAATTCCAGCCGAATTCATTGCATTCACTTACGCGCAAATACCCCTGGGAAAGGTATTAATCCATATATTCCTTTCAGTTATGGATTAAATAACAGGACAGATTGGGTTCTATAGCCTTGGTCGGCAACCAGTCTACCTCAGAAAGCAATGGCAACCTACTGCGGGATAATCTTCTGCCCAGTCAGTCATGTCTCTTTCGAGACATGATTGCCCAAGCGTGTATCACGTATGGCACTTAACTGACTGACTGACTTGTTATATGGCAAAGAACACAATGCTACCTAATGAAACATCTTGAATCTCTTCAATTAATTATTATTATTAATCAGTATATATTTCTTTAAACTTTCAAGGTTATTCTGATTGATAATTTGAACTGCTATTCAAGAAATATAAGTAATAATCTTTATTGCAACACTGTTAAATAGGAATTTTTTTCAGAGAAAGTTAGACATTTCCTTTGTACACTGTTTATGTACAAGGGAATGTCATAACAGTAGAAAAGAAACACTGTATTTCCTTCCAGAAGTCATCCTATGTCTTATCTTCCAATGTCAGTCAGGAATTACTCAGAATAGGCACACAACTAAACTAGTTTTTGCCATTACTTATTTCCCTGATTACTCTAAAATGCAACATATAGGTATGTGATAAAAAAGTCATTCAATTTACCTTGGCAAATTTGAATGACTTTAGACCATGTTTCGTCTGTGCACAAATTACTGTGTTTACCAATTATAAACAAATGGTTCCTTGCTCTTGTTAGAGCAACATTCATTCGTCTATAAAAAAGAAAAAAGGATTATGATTGGAGAGCTAAGTATTTATCATAAATGCTAGAATTTTAGAGATTGCTGATTTAAATTTTAAACATAAATTTGCAAATGTTATTCAGTTACATTTTATTAAAAAAGAAAAAGAATATTTTAAAAATGTTATGTTGACATTTCAAAGTGGTGGTAACAACAAATGTCTTTTCTACTTGTATATAATTTAAAAAATAAAGTTTTTTTGGTTTTTTTTTAAAATAAAATCAATCCCTTAATGACATGAACATCAATTAATTAAAATATTGTAATAACTAAAACCACTCTGTATATCTAATAAACTTGTCATAGTAAAGCCATTCCTATTATTTTTGGATTGTAATAGAAAAATCATAAAAGATTCAACTAGTTATTTTCACAAATTTCCATAAAGAAAATAAGACTTACTTATTGTTGTTGACAAAGCCAGTGTGACTGGTTCTGACACACGAGAGTATGATAATATCTCGTTCTCCTCCTTGGAAAGCATCAACAGTGGACACTTGGATACTCTTCATAGCTTTCCCTTTTAAAAATCTGGTCATGAAACAAAAATGTTGGTTGATCATTATTTTATTGCCATAATAGTCAGCTATTGTTAAGAATTAAAAATAGTGTTTTATGTAACCAATTAAATCAAACTAATCACATTTAATTTAAAAGTATAATAAATTGATTGGATTCCTTTGAAGGTTGAATATAAGTAGAATAGCTTTTTGCTGATCTTGCCTGAGTAGGTAAGGTGATTAAAGGACAGTTGTTGGTTCATTTAAACATTCAAACACAAATCTAAGACTAATAGAGTAAAAGATCTAATAATGTTCTGAAAGGTTATTTTACTAAAATGTTATGTTGGCCTATAAATAAAAATAAAGCCAGTATCACCTATTATATTCTATAAGCAAAATGAAGAGGGAAGAATGGTTGATTGGTTTGTTTCTTTACAATTTATCAACCCTTTATAGGTTATTTAAAGCCAAATCATATGTCAGATTGTAGGAAGTTGCTTACAGTATCCAGTGTTTCTAAGTGGCTTCTCATTTAAATACTGAATTGATTTGATACTGCTTAACTTTGGTAAATAAATAACAATTGGTGCTTTCAGTAGTTGTGGAGTGTTGGGGAGTAAAACAGTGACAAAATAGGCATAATTGCTATATTTTTGTTATGTAAGTATAATCTAGGGACCACATTGCCATCTTCTTACCAGCATATACACCCCACTATCTTGATTTACTATTGTGTGTTTAGTAAATGTGTGTATGAGAGAGAAAATGGTTTGCTGTCTAATACTGTTAACTATTTTCAGATATGCTTTAGTAATTTATCATTATGTAAGTTAAATAACAAGTTTATTTACTAACAATAAATATGAATGAGGTAGGATTCTCTGATTACTAACAATAGCTGTTCAGAGATACATGTAAAAAAAATGCAGAAATAGAACTCACTTGTTGTCTTGAGTCTGCCAAGATTCTAACAGCTTTTTATTAATATGATATGTCTGAGATTTGTAAAGAGAAATGACACCAATTGATGTGGGCTCAACCCCACAAGCCAGCAGGGATAAAATTATGCTGATCACAAAGCCAGTTTCCTCTATGTTGTAAAAACTACCTGAGCTTTCACATATTTCTTTGCCATCACTAACATCATAGAAACACAATGTTGGTAATTCAGGCTGTAATTAATAAGGAAGTGAAAATTAAACAAAAAATGTAAAAGATCTTGCCAGAAAAAAAAATGCTAAATCAAACAATATTTAATAGATTTACAAAATTTTTTATGAAATCCATTATTAAATGGATTAAATCCAACATATTTTTAATTTATTTGTTCAAACATCATTTTTAACGGAGTAGTATTTGATTTGAGTAGATATTCTGTTTTTTATAATCAAACAGTATATTTATTTATATCTACTGGCCTGAATAATCAAGTATCCATTAAAATAATCTTTAAAACAAATTAATTAAAAATATTTAATATATTAAACTGAAATGTAAAAAATTAACTGTCTTAAAAAAATTAAATAAAATAAACTGCAACTGTGAAAGGTTCTAAAGGATAAAGCAAATATTGATGAATAAATATTACACAGGCTTTAAGAGACATAAAAGAGATTAACATACCTTCTTCCATATAGCTTAAATTAACTAATCCTTCAAACACTAAAGTGGTTATAAAACCAAAGTATTGACTCTTCAAATGTAACTCACTTTCATGAATGAAAAGCAATTATTGTCATTAATCTCAGCAATGGGGTTTAATTTGAAGTTTTGAATTAACATACAGACAAGGCACGCTGATGAAAACATTTTGTCAGTAGATAAAATGTCAATTTTCCAAAAACTAACATACAAGAGATGTTTGACATATTGAGGTAAATACCAATAGGGAGGTTCAGATGAAAAAAAAGTCATGTCCAAGGTCATAATACCAATGATCAAAAAACAATCTTGCAGGTCCGATATCAGAAAATGAAGGGGTGTAAATAAAAAGGGCAAGTGATTCACATTACAAATGACCACACACAACTACCTCTTCACCACAAAGAGCCAAGCAATCTTGTGATCCAAAGTAGAGTTCTTTTATTGGTGGATTTAACTGTAAAAGGTGGGACCTTGTTGTCAGTCTGTTTGCTCAAGTAAATTCTTGTGGAGGGGGCGTCAGTGACCTAAGCTCATCAAAGCAGAAGCCATGAAAATATTTGTAGAAGAGACAGGGAAGCCACATCCTGCTGATGAGAAAGTGGCTGGAGACAAGCTGCCAGGTTGGGACTGATCCCATTACAGATTCTCCTTTGGAGCCTGTCAAGAACCCTGAGATGAACAGCAGGGGTGCCCGACCAGATATGACAACAGTATTTTATGCACGGTCGGATGGTTGATATGTATATGTGCAAGATGGACTCAGGTGGGAAAAATTTCATGGATGTAGCTATTGATTCAATGTAATGGTTCCACATGAGGTCGGAAGAAAGGATGAGGCCAAGAAGGTGCAGTGTATTGCTTTCAGGGAGATTTGCTTGGTCCATGCTTATGTGGGGCAGGAGAGACTGCCTGTGATGGTTCACAGATAGCAGCCTCATTTTAGAAGCATTGAAATTTACAAGCCATTTCTTACCCCAGTCTACCACAGAGTGGAGGTCATTTTGAAGATCAGCAGTGAGGTTATGTTTGTTTACCTTGCCAGATTTCTTACTGATGCTGGAGTAAATGGTGGTGTCATCAACGCAGATGCCTACTTGAGAACTGATCACCTCAGGGAGATAATTTATGAAGATCAGAAAGAGCATCAGGCCTAGGATAGAGCCCTGGGGGACACCAGTGTTTGGATGGTAGGATGTGGAGGCATGCCCATTCAAGATGACTTTCATTATGTGATTTGATAGGAATGATTGAATCAAACCAAGCAATCGTCCAGTGATACCATAATTCCATAGCTTGTGCCAAAGACCAACATGCCAGACCCTATCAAATGCTTTGGAGATATCCAGGGCAACAGCTCGATCTTCGTCAAACTTATCAAGGGCCTGGTATATGTACTTAGTGATGGCTGTTAGCATATCAACAGTAGACCTGGCAAATAGGAAGCTTTATTTGTCTAGAAATAAATAATAGTTAAAAATAAAAAACTGATTAAAAAGTAATTAATTGCATTACTCACTTCTATCCAATGAAGAATAATACAAAGATATTTACTAACACTTCAAATAAAATAGCAAGTGTGTAGCATTGTTAAATTTAGAGAATGGCAAATAACATACAAAGTCAGGAGTATTAGATAAAACGGTAAAACTTTACAAATGTTACACATTTGGATAATAATCATTTAAGAAATTGGCATGGGTATGGATAAGGTCAATACTGTGTCAATTTCTGACAAGCAGATAAAGCAAAACTTTATTTTTTTAGAAATTGATAACTTAAACTATCTAATAGTCAATTAGAATCAATGTCTTTTAAGAAAAAAGCGGATTTTTTTTTTTTCAAAGTGACAATCTGTCAGAGTTGCACCATTAATCACTATATTCTGAAAATGTTTTCTCCATCTTTTTTTCTAAATATAACTGTCTTAGCTTTTCCAAGTTTTAGTATAAACAATACTACATGATCTTTTTTGATTTAATTTATTTGACCATAAAAACATATTAATGGATTTGGAGAAGAGGAGCATATCATATTGTTATTCTATGATACAAAAATCTTTGGTAAATTCATAAAGATACAAGGAATAGAAGTTTAGATCTTTGTGGTTTAGGCCAATATTCAAACATTGATTCAGATTTGCAAATAAGAGTAAAGGATCAACAAAAGTGAAGTTACTCACCACAAGTTTTGGTCTGTCTTTATCCTTGATTCCATCTTCAAGTTTTCTTCCATAAAAGAGTGTATTGGCAATGTGACTGATAGCAGGATGGCATCGATATTGTGTTTGTAGAAGAACCGATTCATGACCCTATTTAACAAAATAACCTTAATTAGTCAACTGGGAACACTACATTTTATCTTTTCAATGTCTATTCACTCAAGTTTATTTCATATATATATATATATATATATATATATATATATATTTGATTTGTATATCTTTATCAGCGTTCAGCTCAATTGTTACAATTAATCAATGTTATTCCTGAATAGAACAAAATTTATTTCGACTTAGTCGTTACAGTTAATGTAATTCCTGAGTGACTGTAACAGTGGTGCACCTTGTGTAAATTTTACAGCCCCTCTAAACAACATTTAAAAACCGGACAACATCTACAAAGTGTGATGGGTAAATTGTCGTCATCATATATTTTTAGTATCATGCATGTGTGTAGTTTGTTTTTTATTTTGTCAATTACATAGTATATTAGGGTCAGTTGAGCACCATGACACAATGTACACCACCAGAAATTTGAAAACGGCATGCTGCATTGCTTGGCATTTGTGCTGAAAGCTCTAAATATGAACATTTCAGAGTATTTGGGTATCAATCTGAGAAAGTGCAAAGGATTCAGAAAGGGTTGGATAATATATCCAGTCAACATCATGGTGTTTGGAGTGATCACTAGTAATGGCGATGTTATGCCTCTATTTATTTTCCCACAGAGCCTCAAACTCAATATGGAGGCCTACATCAAGTGCTTTGAAGAGGTAGTTCTACCCTGGGTCAAGAGGGTGACCGCTGGAAAACCCTATTTCTGGTAACAGATGTCTGCATCATCCAAACAAACAGGAGAAATTTTGCTAAACATAGATGTTAAAATGATATGTCAGTTATTTTTATTTTTGCATAATTTAGATGATAATTTATTCATTGCACCCTTTACTTCATTATATGAATTCATCTGGATGCCACTTTCTAAAACTTGCCACCAGTAATTTACTATATGTCTGCCAATAAATTGTAACCAGTACTTATAATACAAAAACTCATTTCAACTGTGTAAATTAATCTTTCTGTTGTGATAACACTTTAAATCTGAACTAATCTATTACTACATTTCAATTTGTTCAGTCTGTTAGATAAATGAAATAGTAGTGATTTTTCTCTAGTACAAGTTATACATAGGTGAAAGTAAAATTCCAAATACTGTTTTGCAAGACAGATGGTACTCTCTGGCGCTACAGAATCTTCTTTCTCCAAGAAAATCTGCAGTAGAAATGTAAAAAAGATATAAGGGTTGTTCTGAGAGTAATGTCTGCTATTTTATTATGTTGGCCCAGTCTGGTAAAATGGTGTCTGACATGAGTACATACAAAGCAGATGTACATCATTGAATTTCAATATGCAAAAAAAATGAGATTCTTTTACACTTGCTGAACATTTTCAAGTCAAAACAATGGATATGAGCACAGGTAAGTGGTTTCAGCAGTTCAACAGCAATGCGTGACAAGCCATATTCTGGGCAGCTCTGAACATGCTCTTGTTCATGGCTAGCAAAAATGCATAACCACCGGTGGTAACTGTGTTCAAAAATAGTGCATAATGGCTGAAAACTTGCTCTATCCAATTGTATTATTGTATTAACAATATCTCTTGATTCCATGGTTAAATAAGCACATCCCTATGTTTGGATATCTAGCAATTGGTAGTTATTCATCTTGTTCAACAAATTATCACTTCTTGTCTTACTAAGAAATGAGCTTTATTTTCAAAGAGAGAAAGACATATGGACCACACACACATATACATTAGTAAAGCAGCAAAAAATTGTCTAAACAATTGACTGACAAGGTCTGCCTCTTTCATTACATTTTTCCAGTTTTCCAGTGTTGCACACTTGGATCAAAGTTCATAATGTTTTGTTTGAGTAATTTTAATCTCAAGTTCTCTAGCAGACCCTAAGGCTATCAGATACAATAGATAAAAGTCTATATTATCTTCATCCTGGTATATTTAGAAATGTTATAATTCTAATTTAAATTTATCTGCATTGAATACAACAGTTTCTTACTATATACAAGAGAGATATAATTTGCTAATTCTTATTAAAGTTTCTTGTGATGTGTTGATAGATATGTATACAAATTGCATTAAGTTTCAATAAATAGCAAGTTAATTGCTGGGAAAGTGTGTCTAATATAAGAATTTAATGTTGTCTTTTGATTATTAGTGTTGGGAATAAAACCTCTCAAATGACAAGAATTCATAAACAACATAGTTTTTGCATAAAGTTGAATTTTGAGCTTCCATATTATTAGTGATCAAAAGGTTAGATGCTATAATTTTTTATAAAAACAATTGTTAGTATTTATTACAATCATTAAGGGATATTTACCAAAAAATTATATTTTTAATGACTTTTTTGACAATGTTTGACCTTAATGCCCATAAAAATCAGTGTGTCAAAGATTATTCTTTTGACACTTACACTTATTGACTTTCTTAACAAAGTTAAATACAATGCAATATTTATTATTTACTCTTTATAAAGATTTAATATTTACCATTTTATAAATAAATAAACTTGAAAGAAATCCTTTTATTGAAAAATTTACAAAAAATTATAAAATTATCAAAATATATAAACCAACTATAATGCAAAATTTATTTTTTACCATTTTAGGAATAACTATGAAAGTAAGTTTTTTATTCATAATTTTATAAGAATATCAAAGAACTATTGTTGTCTATTTTCTAGAATAAAGAAAATCTATAAATCTACTTTAATAAGTGTAGGTTTTATTCAAATTCTAATAACTTCCTTTTAAAACAATAAACATTTCCAAGGGAGTCAAAAGTGTATGCAGTAATTGCAGTGTTAAACTATCTATAGAGATTAAGTATTGCTGGCTTTTTCATCTTGTTTATAGTCAGGATGCATTTGGCTATGGTAGAATAATTTAATGTTTTTGTTATCTATATTGGGATTGTTGTTTCTGTTATTTTTTTTCAAATTCTTAAAAAACAAATTTTGGGTTGGGAAACTTATTAAAAAATATTTGTTTAGTGCAACTCAGTTCTTTATAAAATAATGTGTGAAGAAAAATTTTTTTAAGTAAAAAGGAATTTATTTACTTTTAATTCTTTTACCCAAGCAAGGCAATAAATGTGACTAGGATGCAAGGGATTATGAAAAGAAAAAGAAACAGAGAGGACAATAAAAGAACCAAATTCAAAGAAATAGAAGATAATGTTTGACATTGCATTTAAAATTTTTAAAGATTGCAGTTGACAGGAAAGTAAAATGCTGGAAGAAAGTTTTACAAGTGAGAAGAGAGAGAAGAAACAATTATCACAGAACATGATTATAACAGTCAAATTATAAGCCCTAGCTGCCAATCTAGTACTGTGCTTAAATTCGTAAAAGAATTGACCAATGAGCAAAACTCATCAGAACAGGAATATATTTATAAGAAAAGCACAGGGAAGTGATGGGGAAGTGACTGAAACTAAGCTGCTTGGTTAGAACAGATAATGTTGCAGATTCTTTTTTGGATTTTGTCAATAATCTCTAGATTTAAAACAGAAGCACCAGACCATATGTGGTAGCAATATTCAATGCATAAACAAATGGTAGATTTATGTGTAAAATAAATTCTGGTGAGAAAAATTGTCTAGCATTACACAGTGAACTGAATTTTCTCAAAGTAGACTTACTAAGTAATTCAATATAATTGTACTTTTTTGTTAAAACTTTGTTAAATCTTCAGAAAAATAAAATATAGTGAAATTGCGACTATTTGAGTTAACTAGATCCAGATGTGTTATTATTTATATGCAGCCAAGAGGGAAAATGTATTAAAAAATTAAGCAGACTTGATTAAGATATTATTAAACAGATCTTTTCTTTAGAGTAATCAAATGCACATACAGACTGAGCTAGAACATCTGGGATCTGAAATCAAAGTTTACAGGAATAAAAATGAATCCTTTGACCTACCAAACATTCATGTAATACATCCTAGATTAAATCTAAATCTATCTCTGTGCTTTTTCCATCATTTCATATAAATTAGTCTACTAGGTTGCACAAACCCCCAACCCTATATCCATTTAATATTAAAGTATTATGGCATTAGATTTGGTAAAGTATTTATGGTAAACATTACTAGCCTACCATACATTTTAACTTTGGATATAAGACCCATAAGATATTTTGAAGAAAAAATGGGAGAGGATTTTTTTGCGTTATCAAATATGGATGCTGTATTTAATTCTACATGCAAGCAGAAATTTGTTGGAATTACTGAGTATTTTAAAAATTTTCTTTTCTAGAATTCTCTTAATTTTGAAATATTTTTGTGAAAATTTCAATTTGGTTTTATGTACACACATAAATTCTCTTGAATCTACAATTCCCTTCTAAATTGCAGAAACAATAAATGAAATAAAAATACAGTCTTTTCTATAGTTTTCTTAAATTTTAAAGTCAAGTTTCTGGTAAATTTATACAATTCAAGTTTGTACAACCAGATCTAGGAATCTCTACAAAATGACATAAATGCCAATTTACTCCTAAAATTAATTTTCATAGCTTTTACTAAATCTAATTTAACATTTGTTGTTTAAAATATTTTATTTTGCATTTAAGATGATTTAGAGTGTGAATGAAAAAAAAGTCATATGCATATACAAGGAATGTTCTGAAAGTTATACCTCTTATTTCTTTCCCTGGAAATTACAACGTATACAGAGACCTCAATAATACAATTAGATAGAGAATGTTTTCAGCTACAAAAAAAAAAAAAGAAAATTCTTCCCCACATAGTCATTGCTATTTTAACCAGCAATGGACAATTGATGAAGAATTCACATGCTGCTATCCATGGGTTATCATTTTATTTCGAGCTTGTAGTGGAGACACAACATCTCATCGCCAGTGATAAAATGGTGCAAGAAGTCTGATAGTGCTTTAGCAGACATTGGCAGATTTGCATTCAATGGTTTTTCTGTTTTTGTATAAACTTTTGCATGTCTCAGTATTCAATTCTCGACACAAATCCCTGATCATAATGCACAGATGAGTTGATTGAGGCCTTTCATATACATCACTGTTGCCACTTGAAACACATTACTCACTGCCTATGTTCCCATCCACTGTTTCATCTCTCTAAATATTCAATAAGTGATGAATGTTAATGGGTGCCATTTTTCCTTCATGGTAGAATTCAATGGCACATTCATGTTAGATGCCATTTTGTTAGCATACCACTCAGCTGCTATTTTTACCAAAGTAAGAAATATAATGACTTATTGACAGAAAGATTCAAGCCCTACTACTATATCCTTAACACCTGCCTCTAATGTCATAAACCGACATGTTGTAGAATAGGACTTATAGTGGGTTATCTATTCTTTTCCAGTTTATAGTGGAGAGTCCATTCTAGTGAAGGGTAGTTGTATATTGTTGCAGGTTAATGGAATTTGGCCTTGCTGTAGATAGCCCACTATAAGTCATAAAGAAAGGTTATAAACCAAGAAAAGCAAAGTGAGTTGAAAATAACATTTTATATATACACATATCAATTAAGGTTTTTACAATTAAAGTAATACTTGAAGTATAGGTCCAACCGATGTTAAAATGTTTATGGCAATAAAATACTGAAAAGAGAATTAATACTTAGGAATGTCTTTGATGTATTTGCTCCTTAGGTCAGTAAGTAGTTTTGAGACAGGGAAGAAGGAAAGAGGTAAGGGAGGCGACGAGCATAGTAAGCCACCTGACTTGGTCAAGGGAGATACTAATTACTCTCGTCTGTCTCGGTCTGTCTGTCTGTCTTTCTGTCCCAGCGTTTTATTTCGACTTTTTGGAGTAGGTGAGCATTTGGGAATTCATATCCGTATTTGATTCTGGGCTTCCCATTGGCCGATAAATAAAATTCACATAGACTTGTGAACTGGAAATTTAATATTTAATTAATTTTTATTTTTCAACTGGAACATCTGCGCAAGGCCAGCTGAGCATCATTGAGTTTTGGTCATTTGCTTTTTGATTGTGAGGGTGCAAACATCTGGTGCCTCGCTTTTGCTCGGTCGGTATCACCACAGACTCAGTATACATCATGCTTTTACCTACTACTTTGACAATAGATGGCTCCTACTTATAAATATGGCAAATAGCCACATTACAGTAGTATGTGATTTACTCAAATTTTCTTATTTTATAAATAAGTATTTAATAAACTTTTTTTTGTTTCCTCTACCTATATTCTATTCCTTCGATACTCTAATTATGGCTTTTTTAATACTTAGTGATTTTGAACAAAGACACAATTACAACACAATAAAAAATAGGAAGCGTTATTTTCAGAGAAATTCTCATATGTCTTATGCACACACCATTCTCATATATTCTCTCTTTCTCTCTCTCACACACACACATTGTTAGATTTTATTATGTAAGTCAATATTTACATAATAAAATTAGTATTAACTAACAAATACCTGTAACATTTTCAAGATATATTTATATGATAACTATGCCATATAATCTTTTGCTTATGATATTTGTTTTTTGTAAATATTTACAATAATTTAACTGAACATGTAAGGTTATATTATGCAACTAAAATGTCAGTTGGAAATAAATATATAGTTATTTTTATTAATTCAAACATTATTAAACAGTTATTGATATTCATTTCTTAATTTCAGACATATAAAAAATGTCATTTCTTGTAATAAAGATATAAATTGCAAAGAGAAAGAAGATATTGTAAAGTCATTGAGTGAAGATTGTAAAAAGTGAACAGAGATAAAAAGAGTGCTCAAAAAAAAAAAAAAAAAAAACATTGGAAAGATAGAATCAAGATAAAAAAAATAGCTTTAAGAATGTGGTAAAAAGAAGTTTGAAAAAAAATTATAAGAAAAGTTGATTGGCCAGTAAAAATATATTTAATGAAACTTGTGTTGCAAATGAAAAGAAAGAGAAAAATTAACATCTTCCAAGTAAACATCACAAAGGAAAATGAATGAAGAAGGCTGATGGCTGGGCTGGAGATTGGGTCTTTAATGAAAATAATCAATCAACATGAGTTACAAGACAACAGGTGAAGAAGTTAAATTTTGGACTATTATTGTAAGCAGTAAAATTGTAAAATTATAGGTTTCTTCAAAGTTGATGATACTATTAAGATAAATGTAGAAAATTATTTAAGTTTCTGGACAATATATTTCAGTAATGCAGGTTGCAGCCAAGAAGTGTTAAGCTACAGAGTAAATTCATGCAATTGATGCTCTTTCACATTCTGAAAAGCTGGCTATGCTCCCCTTGTCAAAAAAGTTTCAAAGATAATTCAATGACACACGGCCTCTCCAAATATTAATCCAATAGAAAACTTATGATCCATTCTTAAACAAGTTTAATGGAAAACAATATCAAAAAAAGAAAATCTCTGGGAAACAATAAAAATTGTTGTTAGCAATGCTAAGGTCGAAACTATGGAAAGTTAACAAAATCAATGGGTGAATGGCTTCTGATTACTTTTTTTCTTTCTGCTTATCATTAATGTTTCTACTCTTAATTCTTCCACACCCTGTAATCTCTTGCATTTTAGTGGCTTTATTGCCTTGCTTGGAGTGATATTGATTAAATATATATATGTGTGTGTGTGTGTGTGTGTGTTTGAAACTATTAAAAATGCTGAACAATGAGATTAGGGGTTGTTAAAGATAAGATTCTAAAGGATATTGTAAAAATATTTATCGTCATTTTATACTTTTAAAACATATCTATTTTATTTTGTTGTTTTATTTTTTGTGGTTAATTTTAAAAAAGTTTCATGGTTATTTGAACGAGTGTTCTTTGTCTTTTTTCAAAGAAATCTCTCTGGCTGGAGGATGATTTTGTTCTTTTTAAAAAAAAAAGAAAAAAAAGTTCTCTGTTAAATTCCTTGTTTGCCTTTTTCGCCCAGTCATTGTCTAGCTAGATGACCCCACCACACCATGGCAAAGAGATAAAGTAATTCTTTTTTCTACTGGCTTTAGTGCACTCGCATTTGGGATGGGTTCAGCTTTGAAATATTCTTAACAGTAAGTTACGATTTTGCTTTGATTTTATTTTGTTGTTTTATTTTTTTGTGGTTAATTTTAAAAAGTTTCATGGTTATTTGAACAAGTGTTCTTTGTCTTTTTTCAATGAAATCTCTCTGGCTGGACTTTAAATAAGTTAAAACTTAGTTAACTCACCACCCTTACCTTTTTTTTTTTTTTTTTTTTTTAATTGGAGTAGATAGACTAAACTATCACCTGGTTCACACTCCACCCATGTCTATTGAACAGGTGTAAAGGCTCATCCCTTGTTCCCTGTTTAGGATGTGGTTTCTGGCTTTCTCTTTTCCAATCTTTTCACTTTTCTTTTTTTTTTCTTATTTTATTTTATTTTATTATTTATTTATTTTATTTATTCATTTATTTTTTTTATTTTTTTCAATTGGAGTAGATAGACTAAACTATCGAAGGTTCACACTCCACCCACATCTATTGAACAGGTGTAGAGGCTCATCCCTTGTTCCCTGTTTAGGATGTGGTTTCCGGCCTTCTCTTTTCTAATCTTTTCACTCTTATGTAGCCCCCTGCACATCAGTGGTGTTACCGCCTTGCTTGGGGTGATATGATTAAAAAAAGTAAAAAGTTAGAAATGGCATTTCCCATTCACATATCCGCATCTGTACCAACTTATAAGAAACAAAATTATTTTCTTAAAAATTATGTGATCCACACACACACACATATATATATATATATATATATACAGATTTATTACTGTCTTTAGAACATTATTAAAATATTTTCACTATACAAAGAAGAAAAATAAGATTCAAATGGAAGATAAATAGATACTCCACTTTTATCTTAAGCAAATATAACAAAAAAAAAAAGATTATTAGCAGCCTTATTAAACTGCATAGATCTGTTTTTCAGTTTACTTTTTCCCTAATAAATTCAATGTTAAATGTGTTTCAAGTAAAAAGGTTAATGGCTATTATGAAAGCTATGTTAATGCTACATAACCTTGCTAGTTCTTGGCACAGCCGTTGTCTAAACAAATCTATTTATTTCATCAGAATATTGATTTTTGTTGATCTTTTTGTTTCTATCAAGCTATTCAACATGGCATACACACATGGGTATTGTTGCGCCACATGTAAGGACAAAATCATTTCAATAAAGACACTACTCTGTGGAATAAGTTAGAATGGAAACATTTTCATTGCAGAGGTTTTCTGCACACATTCACACACAGCAGTGGGATTGATCATATTTCTCCTTTATTGAATGATTCTATTCTCCAAGGATGTTATTCATTGTCAGAACCTGTTTGTTTCTATATTTATAATGAATTAAATACTTTATTTAAAACAGAGTTCCTCTTGGGCGAAAGTTGCTTTTCTTTCCTCTATAACCCTTTCTTTTCTCTTTTTTTTAACGATCTTTGAAAATGAATACTTTTGATTACTTTAGAGAAAAGCTATTGAATTACATGTTAGAAATGAAGAAGCTTAATTGAGAAAAATAAAGTGCCCACCAAAAGCAGCAGTAAAGGAATTTTTTAAAAATAGAAAAATATTTAATGAATGTTATTTTTATATAAATCAAACAGAGGAAAAAGTCAACATTCCATCAATGAAAAGGACATCAGTTGGATGTTGATTATAATCAGTAATAATATATAAATATGCTAAGGGTAGTACCCAGTCTGGACATGGTTTCTAAATAAAACAAACTTAATCAAATAAGTTTACAATATTTTGTATCAGCTTCTTTAAAAAAGATGCTGATAATTTTCAGTTGATTCATAAACATTGTTTTCAGGCAATTAATAAAATAGTTTTATTTTACTTTTACAAAAATTAGATGACATATTATTCATGACATTTTTTATAATTTTCTGAAAATATTACTTTTAAAATATTGTACAAATTTTAATAATTACTGTAAATTCTTATTGAGTAAGAGAATTTATAAATTCCATCATTTATTGTTATTTATGCTTTTTCCAAGGGCATAGTTGAATGTGAATGCAATTTATCTCAGTCGGTGTTTGAACTCAAATCACCAATTCCACTTTCAATTTGCTAACCACTTGGTCACAAGCAAATTCTTCTGGAAATTTTTTTTTCCTTAGAAAAAAAAATATTAAGATCATTTCTAGTTCAAGTGGTATGATGTAAAATAATATCTCTATGTAATTTTGACCCCAAATTGATCTGTAGCAGCTACTGGTAACTCCACTAGATATCCCATGTTCATCTTTAAAATTAAGTTATCATTATAGACTAATTTTCAGCACTATATTTCACCAATTCTTTATATGAAAGCCCATTTAGATTCTGTTTGAAGAAAGTTGCTTTGCACTGGTTTGAAATCTGTTTTACTTTTCATGTTTTTATATGAAACATTTAAATAGTTATTTATCTGACAATTTTTAATGAAAATATTGTTTAACTTCAATCGCCATGAGACAACTAGTGTTTCAAAATGACATTAAAGCTATAAATCAATTTTAGGTTAAAAACTAGCCTCTCTACTTAGGGCTATAAATTCAGTAAAGATATTTTTAGTCTCTGGTTACATGGGCAGAGACTGATCACAGTTAGTGAGTGATATAAAAAGTGTTGCACAGAACTTAAATATTGTTTCAGAAGTTAAAAACAGCTGTACTCATACCAAATTGATAAATTAAAGAATCAACTTATTTCACTCACTAATTCTAAATGAGGGTAGCATTTGACTCCTCCACATTGTGAAGCACCATACTAGAATATTTCTATTAAAATAAATGTCAGTAAAGAAAATAATGGTTTTAACATTATCTCAGCATGCCAAAACTGGGTGTGCATTTGCATAATAGCTGTTTTTGTTTTGGCTGCAGATAAAGAATATACTTAATTATCCCATTGATATAACACAAGAACAGAGAATATTCATTATTCAAGTGCTTCCAAGCAATAATTTTTGTTCATAAAAGATATTCTGAAAACTGGTTGATTTTTGGTTTTGCCTTTAAATCATTGTAGTATCAATATAAGGTCTCTTTATTTAGGAATTATGCATCAGCAGAAGACAGAAAAAATATGGTAACAACATTAACAACACATGAAATCACTTAAACAAAACTTGAGATCATTTTGTTGATTAATTTTATAATGAGGATAGTTTGCTGATAATAATAGAAAAAAAGAAAGGAATAAACATTTGTAAAAAAAAAATATTTTAGTAAACAGCATGAGGGGCTTCTGCTCCGATGAACTTAGCTCACTGGTACCCCCTTTATATGAATTTCCTCGAGCCACAAGATTAGCAACTAGGTCCCACCCCTTTACTGTGAAACCAATAAATTGTAAACGCAAAGTCTACTCCAGCAGCTTTTTTTAATATCACAATTTATATAATCAATTTCTTTCAATTAAGAATGAATATGCTTTTCTAAATTCCATATGATTACTTGTTTCCATTGAGAGCAACTTTTAAGATTTTTTGGCTTTATTTTTTTTTTTTAATTCATTTCATTCCAAGAAGACAAAGCCACTAAGATGCAAGGGTTACTGAGAGTAAAAGAAACTGAGACAATTTTATTGAGGAGAAAGGAATACAGGAACAGGATTCAAGGAGACAGAAGATGACAATGCTGCATTTAAATTGCTGAAGATTGTAGTTAGCAGGAAAGCAAAAAGCTAAAAGAGAGTTGTGTAAATGAGAAATGTGAGAAAAGAAACTATTAAAGTACAACTTATGATAACAAGTTAGTAATTTCAAAAGTAAAAAGATAAAACCTAGCCACCAATCTAGTACTACATGAAGTCAAAGTACCAAATGGGAAAACTCATCACAAATAATTATTAATGAAAATATTTATAGAAAAGGCACTGGGAAGCTAGGTTTGGGAGTGGGAACATTTTTGAAGCTAAGATGCCAGGTCAGGACTGATAACATTACAAATTCTTTAAATTTTGTTAGGAATTTCTAAATACATAAGAGAAGCACCTGATCAGGTGTGGCACAACAAAATTAGTCCACATGTTGTAAACATGGCTTACCATATATACATGAAAAATTTAATTAAGATATTTTTATTTTTTAAGCCATTTTGGTAGTAAAAGATTAAAACATGAATAAAAAATAACAATGAAAGTTTGTGAAATTTAATAATTTCTTTTTAGACAAACTATGACATTATAGAAGCAGGATATGTGTTGTGGTGCAATGGATACTGGCTCGGAATGAGAAATTGGAGAGCCAAGGTTGTATTCCAGTTGAATTCATTGCATTTACATATGCACAAATATCCTTTGGAAAAGTATTAATTTGTCGCTTCTCCCTCCAGCTATGGATTAAATAGCAGGACAGATTAGGTTCTATAGCTTTTGTTGACATCCAGTCTGCTGCAGAAAGTAACCTACTGTGGGAAAATCTTCTGCCTTGTCAGTCATGTCTCTTTTGAGACATGATTGCACAAGTGTGTATCCTGTATGACACTTAACTGACTAACTAATAATGTTATTGTTTTGGGGAGTTACCACTTAATAATGGACTCTTCTTTGCCTATATTAACCGAGAGTTAATTACTCTCGAGGACAGAGCCGGGGTGACAGAGACACTGGTTTCCAGCCTAGTCCGTGTCTGTCAGTCACTTGTAGCCAAGTTATTATTACTCTATCTCTTTGTATCTCTTGTTGACGTAATATATGTTCTTGACCTACCACCATGTTGACTTATTATTTTATGGTCTCATACCGGGTACATATCAACTGGCGACAAAGATAAAAGAATTCATGCAGGGAAGGAAAACCTTTTTCTTTGACCACTGTCAATATATCAATGAGTGATGAAAATATAAGAATTCACGCAAGAAAAGAAAACCTATTTTTTCTTTGACCACTATTGCCACATATCAACTAGCAATGTCAGAAATACAGAAATTGCAAACATCAACAGTCAAATGTGGATTTCAAGTACCTAAGGATAGCCCCCCCCACACCACATATAATCGGTCAAAAAAATGTGAAATATCGAGAAAGGAAAAATATATACCCTATCTAAACTAGCCTGCAACTAATAAAAAAAAAGAAAAGGAGGAAAAAATTCAGTGTCGAATGAAAAAATTCCCTACATGCTTGGAACAGCGTCACAGAAAAATCTGTAAGTAGATTCGTTTTGAGCCTATCTCTTTCTCTTTGACATACGTCTTACAAAGAAACTGTAACTACAGTTAGTGTTTTTCCTCTCGTGTTTGAAAAAGTTTGAAAAAAAATGGAAGATTTACAAAAAGTTATAATTTAATTAATGAATACTCAGTTGGATCGACAACAACAACAATTATTTATGGAGCTACATAAACAACAGATGGATTTACAAGAACAAGTCTTTAAAAGGACCGAGGAATGACAAAATCAAATTGAAGAGTTACTTCTTAAATCATTAAATGGCAAACAAACTGAGAACGATTCTGCTTTTTCCCAGGGTACTATCTGGTGTACTATGGAAACATTTGAGTATGTACCTGAAGACAAAAAAACCTTTGATGCTTTTTATAGGCGGTACGAGAATTTATTTAACGTCGACTGTAATAATTGGCCAAATTCCAAGAAAGTGTGTTTATTACTAAGGAAGTTGGGTACAGCAGAGCACAGCAGCTTTGTTTTAGTGCCTAAATTTATTCAAAGATCAGCAGGACTATTTAACATTTGCCGCTACGGTAAATAAATACTGTAACAATTTCAAATTAGCGAAATTATCTGCTGATGACTTTAAATGCCTCAAGGTCTGGACTCAGCCGGAGACGCTGAAGTTAAATGTTGAGTGCTAACAAAACTAGAAAATAAGCTGAGTTTAATCCTCCAAAAATTAGGACAAGACTACCAGAGGGTTGTATTCATAAAAAGTGACTCTAGGAATATTGAGGAGTCGGGAATTGGGAGTCGCTCATATAAACAAAAAATTATGAAAAGATCAAAACGCCACTCCCTGGAAAGAGAGAAAAGAAAATATCATGACAAGCATACTATAAGACAAGAAAATTCACCACCAGGTCTGTGTTGCATTAGTGGAAATTACACTGGATGAGATTTTGCCCATCCAGAAAGAAAAAAATCTGTCAGAATTACGGTAAAGCTGGCCATATAACATCAAGTTGCTGGTATGCAAAAAAATCCAGAAGAACAAAAAATAAAATAAGGCAGACACAGTCAAGCGACAAGGAAGATAGAAATTTGCACAAATATGTAATCGTGCAAATATTAAATAAAACAATTAAATTCTAACTGGACAGTGGATCTGACCTGACGATCATAAATTTGCATACGTGGAGGCGACTGAAAAAGCCAACTTTATTGAGAACTAGCAAAACAGCACACTCTGTGACAGGTGAAAAAATAAACTTTTTAGGAGAAATATTTTTTGCGGTAACATTAAATGGAACAACTAAAACATTGAGAGCATATGTGATGAAAAATACTGAAATTTGTTTGGTACAGATTGGATTGAAAAGTTCAATTTGTGGGACTGTCCAATGAGTATGTTGTCGTAAAATAGAAACGTCCAACATTGAAAAACTGAAACTGGAACTAAAGGAAAAATTCCCCGATGTGTTTTCAGGCGGCTTATGGAAATGAACTAAAATAAAAGCTCAATTTTAGTTAAAGCCCGTGTTCAAAAAGAAGAGGAACATTCCGTTCGCAGTGGTAAACCAAATAGATGTAGAATTAGACAGATGAGTAAATGCAGGTATCCTATCTAAAATTGATTTTTTGGAATGGGCTGCTCCAGTGGTATACATTAAGAAGAAGTCAAATCAAATCAGAATATGAGCTGATTTTTCGACAGATTTAATCGCCTTGTGAAAAGACCATCATTATCCTCTACCTAGCCCCGAAGAAATATTAAAAAAATTTAACGGGGTCAAAATTTTTCGAAAATCGATTTATCAGATGCTTACCTACAAATCTAGGTTGACGAAGAACGCTCTAAACTGCTGTGTATAAATACGCATAGAGGTCTATATAAATTTAATAGATTGGCTTTTGGAATCAAGGTCGTGCCTGCTATTTTTCAACAAGTCATGGACACCATGCTGGGCAACCTTGATTTTGCAACTGCCTATCTTGATGACATTCTAGTTATGAGTGAATCAGTGAAAGACCATATAATAAGTGCATTCGATATAATCCAGGAATATGGTTTTAAAGTTAAAGAAGCTAAGTGCAAATTTTATTTAACCCAAATAAAATATTTAGGACACATTATTGATAAAGACACTCGACGACCGGATCCTGATAGGGCTATGGTGATTAAGGACATGCCGTCCCAAGATAATGTACAAGCACTACAAAGCTTTTTAGGCCTAGCAAATTTTTATCAAGTATTCATAAAGAACATGCATAACTTGAGAGCTCCGTTGAATGATCTTTTAAAGAAAGATAAAATCTGGAATTGGACACCAGAATGCCAATCATCATTCGAGAAAATGAAAGATACACTTACATCAAACCTTTCCCTCACCCACTATAACCCAAAATAGGATATTATAGTAGTGAGAGATGTCAGTTCTGATGGCATTGGCACCTGTATATTACATAAACTTCAGGACGAAACAAAAAAACCGATAGCGTATGCTTCCCAATTTTTGCTGCCAGTAGAAAGGCAGTATTCACAGATCGAAAAAGAAGCCATTAAGTATAATCTTTGCTGTGACCAAATTTCACAGATATTTGCATGGCAGACATTTTACTTTATAAACCGATCACAAGCTGCTGCTGACAATACATGGAAGTAAAAAAGGATTGACAATGCATACCACTAACAGACTCATTCAATGGGGAACAATATTGTTGAAATACAATTTCAAAATCGAGCATTTGTCTTCCAAGAATATTTGCTACACTGACGGAATATCCAGACTCATTCCTGAAAATAAAAAGTTTTTCGAAGAACAAATTGCGAAATAAAAAACATGATCACCAACACCATAAGAGAGCTCCCAGTTACATTATCCAACATTAAAAGGGAGGCTCTGAAAGACGAGTTCATTATGTCTACTAAGAATAAAATTTACAAAAAAGACTCAAATGTGCCTGAGATTTTTTTCTCTTTGTGATGAGGTACTATTATACAATGAAAGAGTGGTGATACCAAGAAGTTTACAAAAGAAAATCCTTCGGGATTTTCATACGGGACATCCTGGAAAAAAAAAACGAACTAAAAGTCTCATGCGATGTTATGTCTACTATGGACAGAGATATCACAGACATGATTGACACATGCATAAGGTACGTGTTTTGTGGGTATTTGTGTCTTCTCAGAGTGTAGTTCATAGACAAATTAATAACCACTCCGCCAGCTGCTACCCGTAGAACCCGGAACACTGCTTCACCAGGGACTCCGTTTCCTGCGCACCGTAAGCAAAACGCTGTCTCCCAAACACCGGTGTAGCCTTCTCGAGTCGTAAATAGTGAAGTGACTCCGAAACAGAAGTAGGCTCTTTTTATGTGTTTTTTGGTCTCGTAATTTCCCACTCTCCGAGAGCCTCACTTTCACCAATGACGCATGTGCCTTGTCATTCGAAAAACTGCCTTGCATGAGCTCGCCTCGCGGTTCCATTACATCTACGAACGCACGTGCAAACAAACCGCCTTCTTTTGCTTCGGCGAGGTAAGTCTCCACCACACTCCCCCCTGATCTCATCATCACAAAAAGTGCGTTCGGGAGCGGGTCTCTTCTGGCGGGTGCTCCTTCGGAGGGGTACGACACAAGGTTCGTCCTCAGATGGGCTGTCACCTGAGGTTTCGTCATGCACGTCAGCATCCGCTGTTAGTGGACCATCAGAGCCATCACTTGGTTGACCTGACCCCAAGTAAATAAATCACTCACTCTCTTCCGTGTCGGTTTCATCGCCCGACGATGCATATGGTCCTGAAAATGGCCGTAGGTCTTTGACATGGCGTGGTACCCCATCAATTCGCACTGTCAGTGGGCTGACAATTTCAGTTACCCGCCCGGTCCTGAACTTGTGTATTTGCCGTGCGGATTTTTGACCCAGACAACGTCACCTTCTTCATATCTCCCTCCGATAATCTGTGGTTCTGGTGGGGGTTTGGCTTCAATGCCTTTTACTCTGACGTGGTAATTATGCAGCACGTTAGCCGGTGCCGTGGAAGGTGAGACATCGTCCTTTGGCGTGACATTATACCAATAAACGGCCTCCAACGCGGAACAACCCTTCCTTGCTGCGATGGTCTTAATGCTCCTGTGGCTGCGCTCCACAATTCCATTACCAGCCGGTGAATATGCACATTGGAATCTTAACTGCACACCCCAGCTGTTTGCAAACTCTTTAAAGTGTCTGCAAGTGAACGCAGAGTCATTGTCGGTTGGTGGGCCCCGTTCAAAGAAAATCATCTTCAACTGGTGAATGACACTATGTGCATCTTGTCGACACAATGTCCGCCAAATTGCAAACCTGGAGGGACCGCAATCAATGAGCGTTAGAAAATGCTCGCCATTGTAATGGGTTATGTCCATTGCTACTCTACTCCAGTTGTTTTCCACGCTCAATTTTCCCTTTTTCCAATGAACTGGCGCCGGATCTATAGACTGGCAGGCTTCGCAGGCTTTGATAACCGATCGCACGATTTCCTTCGACACTAGTGGGTCGATAAGTCTGGCGAAGTATAGGGTTCGTTTCACGCCCGCATGTCCACTTTCTCGGTGGACGTCAACCACCTGACTTTTATTCAGTTGGCACCTCATTGCAGCGCAACTCTCCGGGACTGGCTCTTTTCCCTCCTTATGTAGATTCAACCACTTGCGTGGCACTCTGGTGAGGCAATCTGCGCGGTTTTGACAGGATTTCACCAGCATGACATCCATGGTCAATCCATATTCTTCCATTAATGCCTGCAGTGTTCCTAAGCGTCGTCTCACTAGCATTTCACCAGCCACCTTAGTGTTCACATGTGCCTTCCCAGTCAAGGTGTTGGATATCCACCGATGTACGCATGCTGAATCGGTGACCAGATGCAACACTGTAGCCTGCCATTGAAGGGCCAGGTTGATGCCTTTGACTGCTGCATCTAATTCAGCCAGATTGATATGCCTGGCATCATTGGTCGGGTGCAACCAACAAGCATCCTCAACGATGCTTCCATTCGCCTCTAACACCACTCCTGTGGCCACAGAACTTGCATCCACCCAGACCTTCATCTCGTTGCCATTTATGCACCAGTCTCCTCCAACAGGGTCCATTTCACACACTCTGGTCATCGTCTCTTCCAGCATACGAAGCAGATTGGCATCTCTGATTTCCTCGTCCCATCTCTTGGTTACCGCACTTGCTCGGCGCTTGATGAATGCAGTCGCCACCCTTAGCCAGCCACACATGGGGAAGTGGCCCACGAGTTTCCCACAAATGGAAAACACACGTCGACGAGTCACCACGTCGGGAATTTCCGGGATCTGTCCACCCCGCTTCCATCGGAGAGTACCGTTCTCTCCCCACACCTGCAGACCGAGGACCCTAGTTCCGTCTCGTAGCTGTTTTGGGTCTTTACAGACTAGGCCGTAATCTGAGAGGTGCTGTCGAACGCGCGATGCAGAAAGCAGGCTCTCATTGATAAAAATGTCGTCAACGTAAGCCGACGTGGCACTTTTGATCACACGATCTTGGGACATTATAGCGTCGACGACAGATTTCATGATGAGTGGTGCCACATTTAGGCCAAACCCCAATCGTGTAAGGCAGAACCGCTTGCCCTTGAAAATAACTGTTTGGAATGGCCACAGCTTCTTGTCAATGTGAATTTGTAGGTAGGCATGTCGCAGATCCAAGAGCGACACATCAACTCCTTGCTGTCGCCATTCTCTGAGCTTTTGTGAGCACACTTCGGCATCGGCAGTGAATGCTTCTACAAATCCGTTCAATTCTCGGTAGTCGAGTACCGGCCGGACCTTTTGCTTATGTTCCTGCACGACTGCCATCAAGGGAATTAGACCCTTGGGTGGACCAAGTTCCTCCTCGGGATATGGCAGCAACCATCCGTTACGTTGCCATAGCAAGAGTTCTTTCTTGTACGCATCTCGGGCATGGTCTGGCACAGTGTACTCTTGCACGTTATTTGTCAGCTCGCCGGGCGAGCGACCACTTGCCCATTTCCATGTTGCAGTCCATGCTCTTTGCCTTTCATCGAATGTCACACTGAAATCAGGCTCATCGATAGAAATGGCGGCACATCCATCCAGGTCTCCAAAGTATGCCTCACCAGATTCCGTCAGGCAAACACCTCCTAGCTGTTTGATCGCGTTGATGCCAATAAGCAGGTCAAAACCCAACAATTGTCCATCCACGACCAGGGCCTCAATGTTCACGGGCTGAGACTGTTCAACTTCCAATTTTA
Source organism: Ascarosepion bandense (assembly GCA_037127315.1). Lineage (NCBI taxonomy): Eukaryota > Metazoa > Mollusca > Cephalopoda > Sepiida > Sepiidae > Ascarosepion > Ascarosepion bandense. The sequence continues at coordinate 2,968,455 of JBBBDQ010000266.1, forward strand.
TTCTGCCGTGCCCCCGGCACTTCAAAGTCTTCCCGTCGGCCGTCAGCACTCCTACTTCCCTCTGTCTCCAATGGCGACACACAGCTTTGCTCACCAGCGTCTGTGAGCAGCCGGAATCCACCAGAGCTGTGCACTCTCGCCCATCCACGAGCACTTTTACGGCGGGCAATTTCTTGATTCTCACTTGCTCAGGGAGGAGACTGGTGCTGACGTCTCCTCCCCTTGGGCGTTTCCCTGGCATCTTGATGATGTATGTCCAAGTTTATGGCATCTGAAGCATCGGGTTTCACGGTGAGACTTCCGCACTTGACCGTCCGACCTCACTTGGCGTCCCTGCATACAATCCTTCGCCATGTGGTTGGGTCCAGAACACTTGTAGCAAAAAAAGGTCTCACTGCGTGAGTTATCAGGGAGCAACTCTGTATTCGAATGTGTTTTGCCAGTGGATGCAGCGACCGATTCCTTACAGCTTCCGTTGTCGGTCATGATAGCCCGTGCTCGAGTCAAAAGCTGCTCCAATGTCATGGTCTCCATTCTGGACGAGGCATGAAGAAGCTGTCTAACCCCGAAACAAACGCACATATCATCCATCGTTCGGGCAACGATCCCTCAACTAGCCGAGCTAAACAATGTAGTTCGGCCAGAAACTCGTCCACTGTTTCTCCCGAGCGAAGTTGCCGAGTAACAAATTGATCGTATGCATCAAATGCATCTGTCGCATACGCGGTCATGAGGGCCCGTTTAATTTGCTCCGCATCCGCTTTCTGCTCCTTGCTGAGCTGCCTGTATACGGCAAGAGCACCGCCTCGGAGGCGTAATGGAAGAATCCGCTCAACTTTGTCCATAGCACAGAGTTCGCAGACCAACTCTGCATTTTCGATCCACTCGACGATTGGCATATCAGTTGCAGCGCCACTGAACTCGGGAATCAACTGGACATCAAAGACTTTGCCGTCCATAATGGAAATCGTAATAGATGCCGAAATAGCTTGTGGGTATTTGTGTCTTCTCAGAGTGTAGTTCGTAGACGAATTAATAACCACTCCGCCAGCTGCTACTCGTAGAACCCGGAACACTGCTTCACCAGGGACTCCGTTTCCTGCGCACCGTAAGCAAAACGTTGTCTCCCAAACACCGGTGTAGCCTTCTCGAGTCGTAAATAGCGAAGTGACTCCGAAACAGAAGTAGGCTCTTTTTATGTGTTTTTTGGTCTCGTAATTTCCCACTCTCCGAGAGCCTCACTTTCACCAATGACGCATGCGCCGTGTCATTCGAAAAACTGCCTTGCATGTGCTCGCCTCGCGGTTCCATTACGTCTACGAACGCACGTGCAAACAAACCGCCTTCTTTTGCTTCGGCAAGGTAAGTCTCCACCACATGTTTGCTGCTAAAGCTGCACCAGTTACGTGGAAGCCTTGGCCGAAGATGGACCAGCCATGGCACAGGATACATGTCGATTTTGTAGGACCATTAGAGGATTACTATTACCTCATAGTCGTAGACAGCCACACTAAATTGCCAGAAGTCCTCAGATGTAAAAGACCAACCACAGGATGTACAATAACTTTTCTGCATGAACTGTTTGCATGTTTCGGCGTTGTGGATTGTGTAGTAACTGATAACGGAATGCAGTTCACATCTTGTGAAATCAAACAATTCTGCGAAACGTTTCAAATGAACCATATTACGACTCCACAATATCACTCTAGGTCAATGGGCAAGCGGAATGTTTCATCGGCACATTGAAACGAGCACTTAAGAAAGCACAGGGCAGACCTACTGAGAAGGCACTGCAACAGTTTCTGCAGGTGTATAGAATTACTCTAAATTCCAATACACCAGCAGGACTTTGACCGGCAGAAACGATGTTTGTGAGAAAAATCAGATCAGTTTTCGACAAGGTTATCCCCAAGAAAGCTAAATTCAAAAAGACAATCACACTTCCCAGAAAACGTTACTCTTGTGACGAAAAAGTACTTTTCAAAGTATACAAAAATAACATGACGTTTTGGGAAGTGGGCACTATAAAACAAAAAGTGAAAGAGCTGGTCTACATGATACAAGGTCCCAAGAATATACATAAGTGTCACCAAAATCAAATAAGGAAATGTCGGACAACTGACATAAATAATTCACCACTGTCAAATGAAGAGCTGATAGATATCATCTTCGAGAATTTTGACCTTGAGACACTCTAAGCTTCATCCAAAAAAAGGTGGTCGAGTACAACAAGAAACTTCATGTATCCTTTGATTGTCGACCCTAAATGAAAAAAATATTAAACTACTTTTTGGAGGAAAAGCTCTTGGAAGTGGGGTATTGTGGAGAGTTACCCACTTAATAATGGACTCTTCTTTGCCTATATTAACCGAGAGTTAATTACTCTTGAGGACAGAGCCAGGGTGACAGAGACACTGGTTTCCAGTACGACTAGTTCAGCTCAGACTAGTCCGTGTCTGTCAGTCACTTGTAGCCAAGTTATTATTACTCTTTCTCTTTGTATCTCTTGTTGACGTAATATATGTTCTTGACCTACCACCATGTTGACTCATTATTTTATGGTCCCATACCGGGTCCATATCAGTTATCTAAACTTATTTATAAATGGAACTTTGTCTGTGTGTATGTGTGTGTCTGTGTCCATTACCTATAGACTCCGAAATGAATGAACCGATTTTCCTGAAAATTTACACAATTGTACTATAAGCATTTGCGAGTATTCTTAGCTAGGTTTTGTGTCGACGTACCCCCGATAAATATTGAAAATCGATAATCGAAAAAATCGGGTTATAGAAGGAGTGGTCCGATTTTAATCAAATTTGATACACTCATAGACAAAGACATAAGAAACAATATTCAGAAGTTTCAAGGTTGCAGTTCTTACAATAGTGCAGAAAATTGATAATATATATATATATATAAAAGACAAGATGTTTGTGTGTGTGTATATATTTATCTGTCTGCATGTCCTTTATACAAATCCACAATTTTTATCCGATTCTCATCAAACTTCACACAAATATTCTTTAGGCTGAGTCTGAGCTTCAGGACCATGGATTAGTTTTAAAGCTTTCATTACACCCGAGCAACACTGGGCTATACTGCTAGTACATATATAAATCAATTATTCTTTTTTTGAATGTGTATTTATATATCAAATCAAATAATTACCAGGCATTACAGGAAAGACAGAAAAAGAAAGAGTGACAAGAAAGAGAAATAAATACAGATTTTGCAATACAGGTTTAGGTTTTGTACAATGTCAGTTTCTGAATTATATTAGTAAAAAGAATGGAACATTGTCAATAGTGATATATAATTATCATAAAACTGTATCATGTTAACTTTTAATTAAATGTAAAGCTGTAAAGAAAACAAATAGAAATGCATCATTTCTGAACTTAAGTCAGTGATTCACTAATTTGGTATGGAAAACAAACATACAGTCTTAATATTTATACATTTAGAATCAGTGGGTGTATCAAAAATACTTTTACAAACTTTGCAGGTGGGTTCCTTACACCAAAACAAAGACAAAAGTCCATATAAACATTTTTTTTTTAAAAATCATATCACCCCGAGTAAGGCAGTAACGCCACTGATGTGCAGGGGGCTACATAAGAGTGAAAAGATTGAAAAAAAAAAAGCTGGAAACCACATCCTAAACAGGAAACAAGAGATGAGCCTCTTCACCTGTTCAATAGATGTGGGTGGAGTGTGAACCGGGTGATAGCTTAATCTATCTACTCCAATTGAGAAAAAAAAAGAAAAGAGTGAAAAGATTGGACAAGAGAAAGCCGGAAACCACATCCTAAACAGGGAACAAGGGATGAGCCTCTTCACCTGTTCAATAGACGTGGGTGGAGTTGGAACTGGGCGATAGTTTAGTCTATCTACTCCAAATCCTTTGTTTTTGAGTTATTAAATTTAAAGAAAGTTTATGGTAGATGGCGCTGTGTTGCCATGTAGACTAAGTTATGTTTGTCATTTGTGTACATTTGTGGATAGTCTCTCTTCAATGTTTAATGATTACAGTAGTGAGTTAAGTGAGAAGTGTTCTAGAATGAAGTCAGCCAAGTCATCCAAACTTTGCTGCTGTTTATCATTGCATTGCTGAGATAGAATCTATGGAGTCAGAAACTACAGACTGAGAAAGACTGAAATCTGCTCATATACCTGACCATAAGGAACACATTCTGCAGGCTGTTGGAGACATCATGAAGGGTCCTTCAAAAGCAGCTCCTTGCAATGTGTACAGGGTCTTTCAACTTCTGATCACTCACTATAGGAGAAGCTTTGATGATGGTTTATTGTACAAACTGCTGATTCTTCTCTTCAATCTTGTTTATGAATGAGGCAACAAGTGGAAGAGATGGAATAACAATTTTACACAACCAACATTTGTGGGTGAATTCGAATCCTCATGGTACAATACAGACTAGACACTAACATCAGTTTATAATGAGGCTCAACTGAATGATGTCCACATTACCCCTTCGCTGGCCTCTAACATAATCTCAAAACTTGATCCTCACAAAGTGAGCGGAGGTAACAGAATCCCAATCATAGTCTTGAAGAAATGTGCCCCTGAACTCTCCTCTGTCTAAGCTCTACAACTACTGCCTATCTGCTTCCTGCCTGTTGGAAGTCTTCCTCTGTAGTTCCTATATTTAAGAATACTGGAGAACCCTCGGACCCTGCTAATTACTGCCCTATCAGCCTCCTTCCGATCTTTGGCAAAGTGTTCGAAATCATTATCAATGCCGAGGTGGTTCAGCATCTCACAGCCCATAGGCTACTCTCGGACAAACAGTATGGTTTCCGTTTCACCAGGTCTACTGCTGATATGCTAACAACCATCACTGAGTATATATACCAAACTCTCGACAAGAATGGCAAAGCTCAAACTATTGCCTTGGATATTTCCAAAGCATTCGACAGAGTCTGGCAGGCTGGCCTTCTATGCAAACTGCAAAGCTATGGTATAACTGGACATTTGTTTGACCTAATCCAGTCATTCCTCTCTTGATTGCACATTGAAGGTAGTATTAAATGGACATGCCTCCCAAAACTACCATACGAACACAGATGTCCCTCAAGGCTCTATACTAGGTTCTATGTTCTTTCTGATCTACATTAACAATCTCCCCGATGCTATAAGATCCCAAGTAGGCATGTACACTTACGACACCACAGTTTACTCTCGCCTCAATAAAAAATCTGGTGTGGACGACAAAGCGAACCTCGCTGCTGAGCTTAAGAAAGACCTCCAATCTGTGGTGAACTGGGGTAAGAAATGGCTAATACATCTTAATGCTTCCAAAACGAAACTGATATCTATTAACCATCATAGACAATCGCTCCTACCCCCACATTAGCATGGAACAGGCTGGCCTCCCTGAGAGTAAAACACTACGCCTCCTTGGCCTCACACTCTCAGTGAACCTCAAGTGGAATGACTACGTCAAATCCATTGCTAAATCCACTGCTATAAAAGTTGGTTCTCTGTGCAGTGCCCGGAAGTTTTTCCCGTCTGAGTCCAGCCTGCATATATATAAATCTACCATCCACCCGTGTATTGAATACTGCTGCCACGTCTGGTCGGGTGCCCCTGCTATTCTCCTTGGGGTTCTTGACAAAATACTATGGAGAATCTGTAATGTGATCGATACCAACTTAGCAGCCCAGCTGCAGTCACTCTCTCTCCAGTGTGATGTGGCTTCCCTGTGCCTCTTCTATAAATACTTTCATGGCTTCTGCTCTGATGAACTTAGATCACTGGTGCCCCCTAGGTATGAATTTGCACGAGATACTAGATTAGCAACTAGGTCCCACATTTTTACAGTGAAACATAAAATGTAATTGCAATTTCTACTCTAACAGCTTCTTTTCTCGCACTTCCCGCCTGTGGAATTCCCTTCCATATACTTGCTTCCCTGACAGCTACAATACCAGGAATTTAAATGTAAGGTCAATAGACACCTCTTATCACACTAACTCGCATCTTCCCATCTACCCAACCCCCATCCTTGGTATCCTCATCCGTCTATCATCCTCCTTTTGACATTTCCTATAATTAACCACTCTTTCTCATCACCTTCCCCTATGTAACCCTCTGTGCAATAGTGGCAGTGAAATGCCTTGCTTGGGGTGAAATGATTAAAAAAAAAAAAATTAATGTGTGCACTGGAATTGTAGGTAACTGTGTGGTAGGTCCATATGTTCTCCCAGCATGTCTTACAGAAGCTGTCTAGAGGGACTTTATTTGATGCACACTTCCAGACCTGCTAGAAAATGTGGCATATACATGATGGTACTCCAGCACATTTCAGTCCCATTGTTCATAATGATCTGGCTGACACCTACCACGAAAGATTGATAGGTAGTGGAGGACTGGTTACATGGCCTGCACATTTTCCCTGACTTCAATCCTTTGAATTTTTATTTGTGGGGACAATTAAAACAATTGGTTTAGGCAGTAAAAATCATTAATGCAGAGACATTTCATTATCATGTCATGGAAGCTTGGAAAACCGTTTCACACCATGTGGAAGTATTTGAAAGAGTCCACCAATCAAAGATCAGATGAGTGCGAGCATGTATAGAAGTAAGTGGATGACATTTTGAACATTTATTTTGAGTTTTTTTTTATTGGTGCTAAGATGTGGGTCTGGGTATTGATACTCAGACCTACCTCCCGGCACCAATAAACATGACAGCATTTTGTTCCATTATCTTCTTCCATCTTTCAAACAAAATTATAATTCCATCTTTCCAGAACTTTTAATTTTTCTGAGCAAAATATTGCTCTAGGTACCTTTTAATATCTTCTAAGAAATTTTATTTTATTTTTTGTTTAGGAAATTATGTAAAGAGTGAAATACATGGTAATCTAAAAGTGCAATATCTTGTGAACAGAACTGTAACAATTTCATGCCTCATCAACAAACATTTGGCCTAGCTTTATTCTAATATTACACTCTTTCTCTTAACTAATTCTGAATGTCTCCAATTAGTCTAATTAGGTTTAGTAATTCTTTGAATTAATTATTTGCTTCTATAAAAAGACCTCATAGTAGAAAAATTCTTATCAGTCCTGACATTCAGTAATGGATTAGTCATACTGAAGTTTAGAGGTCACTTGTTATACTCCATACTTTAAGCTCATATTTTCCTATATGTCATGTTCCTTCAGGATGTTGGCAATCATGGCTCTCTACAATTTCCTGTCTTTTGTTGCTCCTAATAAATTTTGTTATCTCTCCTAATACCTGTTCTCCCATTCATTTACTCAAGCTCAGTAAGTAGGTTGTATGTTTTTACTCCTGTCCCTCTTGCCTTCAATCAAGTCTGTGAGAATCAAATTTTCAAAACCCCCTTTTCTCATTATGTGCTCTAAGTCTCTGCAGATTATGTAGCCAAAAGCTGTAGTAAATTTAGTTTATGCCTAAATCTAACACTGCTTACTTTAGCTTAAAAGAAACATTTTTGTTATATTTAAGTAGCAAATAATAGGGAGCAATAGAATCCGTTAGGTAATTTTCATTTCAGATGGAAACTACACAACAAATTTATAAATAGAACCAAACTGACAGAAAAAGACTTCAAACACTTGATTTAGATATTCTGAGTATATTGTCTATGTCCTACATTGTATAAAATTGATTATTGTAATGTCTTTATTTGATAGCTATCAACCTATCCATTATGTACAAATCAGAGAGAAATCTCCAGAAAAAAATTATTTCTAATGCATTTGATTATTCATAGGGCCTTTTCCATACAACTTTCTTGTGTGCTTCACAGGTGCCAAGTTCAAATTCCAGTTGAATTCCTTTTATTCACCTATGCACAAATACCCATAGGAATGGTATTAATCCATCACTTCCCTCCAGTTATGGGTTAAATAATAGGACAGCTTGAGTTCTATAGCCTTGGCTAGCAATCTACTACAGGATAATTTTCTGCCCAATCAGTCATGTCTCTTTTGAGACATGATCGCCCAAAACATGTATCACATATGGCACTTAACTGACTGACTGATATGCAACAAAATAATCTTTTTGAATAAAACGAGTTAAAACTAAATCCTTCTAATGCCATCTAATAACAAAAAAATGATCTCTTAATTTTCGTTGGACAACATAATATTTGATTGCTAACTTCAAGAAGATACTGTAAAAATGTACCACATTTCAACAGTGTCATCTTTACAATACAAGCAATGTGTAGAGTAAATGTGTAAGTTTTTATTTTTAGTGTTTTAAGACACACAAAAAAAATGATGCAATGTTGATCAGATTTTGGGACTTAGGTTGGAGACTTTTTAGTTTTGTATGCTACAATAAGATATAAATAAATCTGATTATATTCACCAGTCTGCTAAAAGCAATAAAAAAAACCACTAAATATTTTTTCTAAATTCTATCAGAGCTGTAGAGAGGTGTAAAGTAAATTAAAACATAAATCTGTCTTAAGTTGTTCTATATGTCAAAAGTGTCTTCATATTGTAAACTTTTAATGGCATTTAATAGTCTGTCAGGGTCAATATCTTCATAGCCAATACATTATCAGTAAAAACAAACTATATAATATAAAAAGATGCAACCAGTCAAAGCAGAGAACACTTTGTGAGCAGATTAGGCATGTGGCCTTAAGTCACTTACTCACAATTTTTTCTACAAGATATTTTGACAGTTTTAAAAGTTGTTGCCCATCATTTAATGATGTTTTTCTGTTCTTATGTTAGAAATTGATTACTTGATAGTTGTAGCACATATATATTCCACATACATTGTTTTCCATCATTAAAATAATAAAATAGTTTTTATTTTTTTCTATCACAAGCAAACGTTCAGAATTATTTTTTCAGGGGCACAGTGAACATTATTATTATTGTTGTTAAAATCCCATAATTAGCAGTCTTCTTATTATGCATGCAAATCTAAAATGCTAAGAAAAAATGAAACAAAATAACAACATGAATATTTGGGTAATGTTATGCAAAGCTTGCCTTACCTTGCTATGGAGTCATTGTACTAACTCAATGTTATTGACTGAGATACTGAGTAGTAAGTTGGAGCCATACAAATTTTTATTGTACTCATGGCCTTGTGCCAGACTAACTTAAGCTTAATAAATAATCTCATACAAATTGTTGATTTTTCTTTATTAAGTCATGAAATGATAATTATTTTTAGAAGTATATGTTGTGTACATGATAAATAGCTATCTCTGACTCCATAAATTTACATTCTCACAAAAAAAAAACATAGAAAGACCAGTGAAATGAACAAGTATACAGTAATGATGAGAAAAAGTCAATGTATCAGAGAGTATCCAAAAATAAAAAACAATGATGTAATTTCAATTAGAATATAAAATATATTAACAATAATACAAAATTTTTGTGTTATGTTCTGCCGAAATACAAGTCATCTGAAATAAGTGAAGTTAGTGGAAACTGAGTCCCTGGAAGTAATTTTAGAGTCTTTTGAGAGTTCAGTTGAGACAGGGTGGTGCCATATCTACTGTGGATGTAAAATCTTTCCTTTGTAGGTGTCACATATTTGACTCTATACTAGTTCTTCTTTCACCTTTAAAGAATTGTTAGGTGCCAGTGTGCTGAGCTGTCCACCATTCTTTTTCCTCTGTTGCAATTGTGTGCCAGAGCCTGTATCTCTGCAAATAGTCTCTTGGTGTTCTCATCATGAAGTGCATCTTGGGAATTTAAGCTGCTGGAATCCATCCCTCTCCAGGTTAGACTACAGCTGATGTCCATCTCGGTGGCTTGCTTTGGTTGTGAATATGTGGCCATTATAGTTCATCTGAGGAACTCTTCTGCTCTGGGTTGAGGAAGCCCTTCACCCAGTGATACCATGTTAACACCACCCCTTCATGTGAGTTTAGCCTGCCAACTGAAACAGTTTCCAGAGCATGGAAACATTGAGCCATTACATGACAACAGTTATCAAAAATACTACCCCTATTCAGGGCCCCCTATGCTTACATATATATATTTTACACTGGATGTTAGAGTGAACATCAAATGAACCAATTTAAGAAATATTATTATATAAATTTTAATGCTAGTAGAAATCAATAAATAAATACTGGTTAGAAGGTATCAACTCTTATAAATTCACACTGTCATTTTCCTTCAGGACATAGGTGAACATGGCTCATATTCCTCCTCTTTATTATTTGTAACTTTCCATGTCTTTTTGGTAAAAATTGTAGTGGCTTCTCATTGCCTTCTTTACTATAAAATCAATGATTTTGAATTTTTTAAAAATCTCTTGAGGATACATTCTCATTAGTTGATATATACACATGTTTTCTTTTCTTCTCTTAATCAAACCAGACCCCCACACACACACCAACAAAAAACAAATTAAAATAAAATCTACTTTCCTTAGTGTATTTTGACTGTTAGTTGAGATACAGCTGTTTTGGCAAGTTCCTTTTATACCAAATTTTAAAATTTTTTATTGTAGTCAGGCCTTTCTGATTGGATCAAAATTGATATCTATTTTTGAAGGTAATGACATGTTCATGATTTATTTGAAGTATTAATCATCAATCCCCCAAGATAATTTTGAAGTTTTTAAAGCAGCTTAAATGACCAACAAATAAAATTCTCTATGTCTATACCTACATTTGTGGTTATCAATTTACTAAGTTTAGCTTGGTACAAGTATGGGGCACTCAGCGAATAATGTGTCGCTGTCTAGTTTACCTCAAAATTGTATTATAAATTACTAAACATTCTATCTTTTATTTCACTTTGCAACAAATATGATTTGTCCAATTTGAAATAAACCCTTTGTTATAAAAATATTTAAAAAAGTAGAAATGATGTGCAGAGGGAGTTTTTTTTTTTTTTAAATGAAAGAAGGCCTATGAAACTTATATGTTATTCCACATATTCATCCCACAGTTGAACACATTTGGAACATAATTTTCCAAGTTTCTTTAATACTTAAATTGTGGCTGACTAATAGCACACAAGTCAATACCCAATTAGTATCAAATGGGTCACTATGGAGAGAAGGTAAGACCTGAAACCCCGAATGAACCTTCACTAAAAACATCACTGATGATGTGTGCCAAACCCTAAAGCATGTATTTTCCAAAAAAAATAAAATCATATGTTTTGTCTTTAAAATACTGCTTTCTTACTGATATCACTTCTGAATCATTGAAAAATTTCTTTCTTTTTAAACATTTTAATGTTTGGAAACAAAATCGTAAAATGGTGAACAGGTCTTACTGAAAGAGAAAACCTTTGTTATTTTTCTTTTAATACTTCTTTTAATAAGAATAACATTTTCTATTGTTTAGCTGTTCAGCAGATAGTCAGTAAAATACCTTTCTGGTCTCCAAAAATATGTAGCCATGATTATTCTTGCTGATTTTGGAGTTTTGAATTTCTTTGGTCAATGAGAACCCAATGGTGTTTATGAATTTCTTTGGTCAATGAGAACTGACACTGCACCAGCTGGTATTTGATCTCCTTATTAGAGTGGATTAATCATATTTTATGATCAGTGACAAGTTGTTCCAAAAATATCACCAGGTCAGTGAAAATGTTGCAAAATCAGCTTGAAAGTGTTCACTTGATATTGTTTAACTTTATGGTTGGTTTTAAAACCTTTTAGCACCAATTTGGCTGACAGCTTCTGCATAACAAATTGCTCATGAATTATAAACCCAGCACTTTCCCTGTATATCTCTAGAGTCTCAGCAATTGTTTGGGCCAAAATTTGTAAACTAACTGAAATTAAGTCATAAATATGGTCAACAATTTCAAGAATTGATATTATTTAAGATCTCCAAGACTGTGCTGCAATTTAGATTTTAAACTTATTCAGAAGTGTGTATGACAGACACTTTTCACCCAGTATTTGCAGTATACACTCATGGATTTTCTTTTGAAGTTTCTTTTGCAGGAAGAAGAATTTCATGATGGCCTAGATTTAAACACTTAAGAATTTTACACTTTTCATTGACATCAGATCAGACAAGGATCTGAGACAAATTCAAAAGTAAGCACAAAGAGCCTGAAAATTGATGCTTTACACTTTGTCCAGTTATAGTGATAAAATAAAGCTCAGATTTTGGGAAGTATATTGAATTTAGAACTTTACACCATTGCATAGTATAAAATCTATGAAAAGAGAAAACTTTCAGGAAAAAAATATAGACATAAAAAAAATACAGGCTAAATAGAAAGAATTAACAAGACAAATATGAATAAAACTGTGTATTTTAAGCAGCTTCATTGTGAAAGAAAATATAAAGAAACACAGAATTTAGACTGATTACACATGGGAAAATATTTTATCCAAATAAGAATCTTTCTCAGAAACACTAACCCAATGCCAATTCAGAAAACACCTGTCCATGAAAACTGGCAAACCTCTCTCGAACTAGTTGCCAAATTGAATAACATGTTTACTGATGTGCTAAACTCTAACAGAGAGTAACACTATTGCCACTTAGGAACAGTGCAATGAAACCATTAGTATAGTTGGGCAGTTGTCAGAATTAACAGGAAACAAATTATTGATGTCAACAAAAACAAGATGGGGGCAGGGATATGGGTGATTGATAGCAATCTATTATACTGCTAGCTAAAATATAAATATTTCCAGAGATCCACTGACCTCTTCTAAAAGTACATCCAAAGAAAGAAAAGGGAAAATAAAGCAGTTGAAACTCAATAATATTTTTGTCAGTTTGTCATTTTTGAAGCTTTAAAAAATTGTGTTGAAATTCAAATTAAAAGTAAATAGTCTTTCTGGATTTGATTAAAAATAATATAATACAGTGTCAACACTATTACTATAATTAATACTTAATTATCATATCTTTACTTACATAACACATTTCATTTAAAGAGTGAACTGAGGACATTTCTTCATAATAAAAATGTAAAAGCATTTAATAGTTTTCAGTTAAAGATCATTTTGATTTTATTACTTATGCTATTGGAAGACACACACACATGTGTGTGTGTGTGTGTGTGTGTGTCTGCTTTAGCTGTTGAAGGGTGATTACTAGTGAAATAAAAAAAACTTTATCAGCATAGTAACATCCTAGAGTGAAAAGAACATTGTACTTTGCCAATCATGTTTGTTCTTCTGTAACAAGGAGAGCTGTTCGGTCAGTAATTAAGAAATGTAGGGCATGTCAATCAACAGATCTGGCATGAGCATATTGACAGAAAGGAAAATTAGTGACACCTGGTACAGGCTGGAAATGGATGTCATGAATTAGGGTGGAAGACATTACTTGATACTTATTGACTGCAGTCCTGCATATTTCTGAATTTAGTAAAAGTCTGCAAGTGGCCTACCAGTCAGTCTCCTCATTGGCAGACTTTTTCCAAAAAGACTGGTTTTAAAGATATTTTTTATGAGTAGGACATTTTAATATTTATTGTTTGCATAAGCATCATCAAGAAGTAGAATAGTGACCAGGTACCATAGGAGTATCAAAAGAATTACTGTAAGGAATCAGTGTTCTTTACTTGAGGTGGTATACTTATACCTAAAGATGATGCCTCACTCTCAGCTAATTAGATCTACAAATACAAGGCACAGCTTAAAGACATTGGTGCAGTAACTTCAACAGGATCTAAGATGAGGCATGGTGTCTACATTATGGGAGATATTATCTGGATTAAAACAGCTTAAAACCAATGCATGTCGAAATTTTGGATTATAGAAGTTGACTCAGATCATTAATCTACAATTCATCAAATTTGATGTAATCCCACACTATATCAAAGAAATTTAATGTCAATCAAACATGTTAGGGGGACATTAACAATGCATCTTCAACGAGAAGTGAGAAGATGGTCATTCTGCATGACTTGGCAACATTCCGTGAAGCTCTAGAGGTGAGTGATGTAGTTGGTGAAGAGCATAGGCTTTATGGTGTAGAAGAATCGCTCTAAATAGACACCTGCCTGGAGACCCAGAAAGCCCCTTTCATATGGTCAGGAGATCTATAGCAAATGACTTAGCAAAAAATGTTCTACTTGTGAAAAGAAGAGGAACAGTCTATACTACCTATCAGCAAACAATCATAAGCACTTTAAGATAGCTGCTCTCTGGAGGAAAACAGCAATGGCGGGTCTTGTTTGTGTGTCTTTTATTTTGCACTGTAAAAATTGTTCCTAGACTAACAACATTTATGCTTCTTCATCCTTTGTATTTTTTTTTTAACCAACTGTCTTACAGCACAGTAACTTACAATTCCAATTTTTAAATATTAATATATCTCCATGTGAAATAAAAACTTACTGAAAAATTTTCTATGTAAGATTTGATGAATAATGACCAGATTGAGTTTTGTTTTATAAGGTATAAAATGTTATTTATAAAACAGAAAAATAGTTAAAGAGAAATGTTGGTGAAAATTCAAATAACCAATTCAATGTGTATGGCTTTAAGAAAATAATATAATTTTACTTTAAATAACTTCTTCTTTGATAGAAACAATTTATAAAAAGAGAAATATCCAACACAGATCTGAAAATAATGTTATGGTTGTTCTGCATTAAGTGAGGTTTGTGAGACTACAAGTAACATTATCCTTGGTTAAAGCCAAGTCTGACTAAATAAACAAATATCTAACCTAGAAGATTACAAGTATGTGTATATGGCAAACTAATTATGTAAAAGTCTTTTAATGCTAAACAAGTTTTTTTTAGATAGAGTCTGCTAGTCATTAGTTATCACAGTTTTAATTCATCCAAAAATTAGTAACACTCAGGCATTCTCATACAAGTATTTTCACCTTGCTTAAAGTTGACTTAAAATTGTAAAACTGACAAGAAAAAACTAGAATTATCTAAAGGAAACTTCACCTTTATTCACCAAATAGATTAATATATTTTGAGATTAAAGTGGCTTAATGATGAAAAATTATTTCTTATAATTAAAAAAATATAATTCAATTTGCGTATTTATGTATGTTTACAAATTAAAACAAAAATAAAATTAGTAAGTGATTAAGTTAGAAATATTTTTGCTTTTTTACCTTCCTTCTTTTAAATGGCCCATTTTTAATTTCATAACTGGTGGATTAAATTTTCTGCTGTAACCTAGTCTTGCTATCAAACTACTTTTTATAATACAGGATTCATATCTTTGTTTTTTACTATTGTTCACCCAATACAAGACCCAAGAGACACTCAAGGTAGAGAGTTACTGAATAAGGTTGTTATAAGGGTGTAAAGGAAGGAAGTAAGAAGTATATATTAGGGAGATATGTAGGATAGATAACAGCTGACTCTTGACATGAAGAGGCTAAGATTGTAGTGATTGGAGAAGCAAGATCACAGAAGTCAAATTAAGTTCTGGGGGATGAAACTGTCTGAATCGATCCTCCTAAGATATTCTGACTAATTATTATTATTATTATTATTAATAGTAGTAGTAGTAGTAATAGTAGTAGTAGTAGTAATAGTAGTTGTAGCAGTAATGACAATGCTGTCATTAATCCAGATGATAAAGGTTGAAAAAAGTAAGCTATGTAATTTGATTAAATGCTTATGATGCGCTATATCGTAGCTCAAACAGATTGTAATTTTGGTTGATCCCCTTTTAGACTAATCAAAGTTTTGTCAGTCTACTATTGTACTTTGAAGAAAGTCATTATTAAACACAAAGAATAAATTTGATTTTGTTTTGTGGAAAAAAATATTGTTTTTCAATTTCCCACTTTTCTCCTTCAAAGTCATATAGATATCATAGTCCATATTTATTATGCGTGTGGCTATAAATGTTATATTCTCCGTGTGTCTATATTAATTTCTAAATTACACAGATAAATAACATTGGTTTTGCAATAACGTACAGCTGCCAACTGATTTTTCTCAATGCTAATTAAAACCAAGTAATGTTGTGATTTGAAAATGTTCACTTACCATTTTTAAAAGTCTGTCAAACAAAGACTGCTCAAGTCCATCTTCATTCTCTGCTTCACTGCCCTGAATAGTTGGATCCAATTGCTGTTCAATAAACAACATTGTTTGCAGTAAAAATAAAGAAAAATCACATTCATTTTTAATTAGACCTTCAAAAACAAAAATTTCAGAAAGAAGAAAATTTTCAAAATTGTGACCTAAGTTACCTATTTATTTTACATTAAGCACATTTTGATTTTTCAGGCTGTTAACAGTGAATTCAGTTTAGACTGGATACAACAAAAATATGATTTTGCATTAGACTAAGTCTAAATAAGTTCCCATATACTTTGATGCTAGTTATTTACAATAAAATTAAAAAAATATATTTAAATACGATTTACTTATTAGCAACTAAGGTATATTAAGGGTATATCACTTTTATTTTCTTCATTTCATGCTAAGCAAGGTGAAAAAGCCACTAAGAAGCAGGGGGCTACTAAGAGTAAAAGACAAAAACAATAAAGTGAAGGAAACTGAGAAAAAATGTTATTGAAGAGAAAAGACAATAAAAGAACAAGTTCGAAAGAGACAGAAGATGGTGATTGATGTTACATTTAGATTTTTATAGATTGTAGTTAACAGGAAAGCAAAAAGCTGAAAGATACTTCTACAAGCAAAAACTGTAAAAGACATTATTAGAATAGAATTTACAATTACTTGGGGTCCTGGGTATGACGGTAAACTGCATCCAGCAGCAAGGCCTCTGATTGAGAGGTTTGGAGGAGCATGGAACCACCTCTTAATTGCTGTTGTTCCCAGGTCCACCCTGACCCAGAGTGGTAGCACCTGTTAGGGTCCCAGCTATGGGTAAATAGTTAACCCCCAAACTGGGATCAAAACATTTTGGAAGTATAAAAATAGACTTTTACAGAAAAATATACATTTTTTTAAGGAAAAAAATTATTACCATAACAGATTTTTAAAGGAAAAAAATTATTACCAGCAATACACTTTTGAAGATAAAACTAGAAGAAAATAAAAATACATTTTCACTAAATTTGACTAAACCAACCTTCTCACTATAACCTAACATTAAAAAAATACCTTAAAACCCCATCTTTTTGGTATTAAATAACCTATAGAGATTGATATGTCGTTAAACAAAGCTCAAACTCAAACAATTACTTGGTAATTTCAACAGTAAAATTATGAGTCCTAACTGCTAATCAAGTGTTATGCTTAGATGTGAGAGAAGACATTATAAGATTAGAATTTACAATTACTCTTAGCAATTTTGACAGTAAAATGCTAAACCCTAGCTGCTAATCTATGCTTAAATTCCTGAAGTCAAGGTACCAAAGGGGAAAACTCATCAGAACCTAATTATTTTAAATTATTTTTAACTTATATTAACAAACATTTATGTATGATTCATAAACTGCCAAATTTTCTTCATTAGAAATTTAAAAATAAATGTAGATTCATGTAAAACACATTGTGCATATTCAAGTTTATGTTTTAAGCAAAAATATCTTCTTTCTAAGGGTCATTTCAGTTCAAATTAAACCTGATGGAAGTGGAGCTGGGAAGATGACTTATGAGCCAACTTATATGCAAACATATATATATATATATATATATATATATATATATATTTATTATAAATTATGTTTTAGAACATGTACATAATTTCTTCTATATATGTCCTCTTCCCTACAATCATATGGTTGTTTCAGTGTTTGGATTTAAAAACTTCTTCGGGGGATACTCACTTGTATATATATATATATATATATATATATATATATATATATATAGTAAATAAAAAAACCTGGTATCATTGAGATTTCATTGTTTTAATCTCAAAAGATAAAACAAAGAGTGCCAATAGCCAACATAAAATTTAATTTTCAGAGAAAAAAAAATCATATCATCAAAAGAAAAATCATTTGAGTTCAATTCCTTTTTAAGTTCAGTGTGCTTAAGGAGTGTTACTGGAGATGTTGTTGGCATAATAATTACTGATGTAGAAAATGGAATTAGTAAGGCAACTTTCTAGACAAAGCTGTTTGAATTCACTTTGCACTAATGCTCTTGGGAAAAGCAGGATTCCATTTCTTCTCCCACTAGCTATAGGTAAAATAATAGGGCTGATCAAGTCATGTAGCCTTGGTAGAGCAATCAGCCTAGAAAAATCTCATGAAAATAAGCTTCCCTAGATAAACATATTACTGCTGCATGCATGCACTTGAAAAATAGCTTAAAGTTTTCAAGTAATTAATTTTTGTTATAATATGGTAAGTAAAATTTTAAATCACCCTATCTAATGTCTTCATTGGACATTACCTGCTAAACTATGTCGGATTCAAAATTTCTGGTACTTGATTGACTATTTATATCTGATTCTTAGTTCCTGCTCACTAAGGTTACTCCAAAATGTCACAAATTCAAAATATTTTCAAAGAAATGTAAAAAATTAACACAAACCATTGGATCTCCAACAAGCAGTAACTTTTCACAGCCAAATCTTGCCAATGGTAGCAGGGATGCTGGTTCTGTCATCTGACAACATTCATCAAGAAGAGCAATCTGCAACAATTAATTAGTTATTGTCGCTTCTTCATTTACTGTGTTGTAAAGTTGTTTTAAAAGCAGAGATTTAAAAAAAGTTATTTTCTTTGTAATAGAAGAAATGTTGATTAACATTCTACAGGAGTTTCATGTTTTATACAAATGAAGAAAAAAGTACTTGTGTATACCTAATAAAATTTAGTAATAAGTGTCTGGGTAAAATTTTGTTGAAAATAATACTGGGTAGTTTTAAAGCTTTAACTTAACGAAGAAGATTAGTTCTTATAAGTTGGATGAATATCATACCTGGGTTTGATTGAATTACAGTTCTTTCTGGATAACCATTAATTATGAAATGACTAGCAGTATAGCCCGGTGTTGTTCGGGTGTAATGAAAGCTTTAAAACTAATCCATGCTCCTGGAGCTCAGACTCTTTGGATGTTGGCACGAAAGACTAAAAAGCTATAGTTGTTTCCAGTTAAAGAAAAAACCGTAGACTGAAAGAAACATGAATGGATGTAAGTCAAATTTTGATTTCCTGTTATTGATATCAAATAAGTTTTTTCATCGTAAACTGAATTTTGAAGGCTAAATAAGTCCTCTTGAGTAAATGGTATCATGGCTGAGACTAAGAACTACAATTATATCTACTTAGAGCCAAACCCGAGGCAAAAACTAAAATAAAAGGGCTGAATAAAATACAGACATACAGGCAGATAAACAGACACACACACAAACATCTTGCCTTTTATATATATATATATATATATATATATATAATCGATTTTTTGCACTATTGTAAGAACTGCAACGTTGAAATTTCTGAATATCATTTCTTATGTCTTTGTCTATGAGTGTATCAAATTTGATTAAAATCGGACCACTCCTTCTATAACCCAATTTTTTTGATTATCAATTTTCGATATTTATTGGGGGTACCTTGGCACAAAACCTAGCTAAGAATACTTACGTACAAGTACAACTGTGTTAATTTTTAAGAAAATCAGTTTAGGTGTTTCAGAGTCTATAGGTAACGGACACACACAAAGTTCCATTTATAAATAAGTTTAGATTCTCTGCACAGTAAAAGAAAAAAAGATTCTTTGGGATGAGGTTCAAGTAATAGATAAGAACCTTACTGGAGAGTGCATTGTGTAAAGAGTTTCATTTTACACAACACTAAGTGCAGGTTCATTTTAATGTATACGCTAATTTTTAGAACCTAATAAGGAAAATAAACTCATCATGGAAAGATTTGTCATACCCTGTCACTTCAACATTCACAGCTCATATGACAAAAACAGAATTTAATTTCATCCAGCACCCTCATAGTGTCTTGTGATGCAGTGGATATTGGCTTGGAATGAAAGATTGGTGAGCTGAGTTTGAATTCCAGTTGAATTTGTTGCATTCACTTATGAAAATACCCTTGGGAAAGGTATTAATTTGTTTTTTCTCCCTCTAGCTACAGGTTAAATAGCAGAAGAGATTAGGTTCTATAGCCTTTGTTAGTAACCAGTCTACTGCAGAAAGTAATGGCAAACTACTGCAGGAAAATCTTCTGCCCGGTCAGACATGTCTCTTTCAAGACATGATTGGCCAAGTATGTATAGCACTTAACTGACTGACTCTCTTTTAGAATAGTGCAATACCAGGGTCATAAAATATCTTTTCTTACCAATCAGGAAAAGGCACACATGGTTTTCACAACAGCCATTTCTAAGCCATTGACTGACTGTAAAGCCAATATAATTTCACACATGAGGGCAGATCTGACCAGCAATGGACCCCATGACAGGCAAACTTAAGCAGATCATCAACAAAAGCAGCAAAATTTCTCCCAGCAGTTTATCTCACTCAATTACATATTTTGTTGATTTTTTCTATGTGTGTATTTTATTTCAACTATTACCTTGTAGTGGTGACTGCTTGGGAATACCAGGTGCTGTAAGCGTTTAGTGACGGATGTGCGTTGTGGTGCAGTGGATATCGACTCAGAAAGAGAAATCGGTGAGCCGAGTTCAAATTCCAGTTGAATACCCTGCATTCACTTAAGCACTGGTACCCTTAGAAAAGGTATTAATCCATCCCTTCCCTCCAGTTATGGGTTAAATAACAGGGTAGGACTTGGGGACCCTGCCCTTAAAAACAAATCCCAATGAATCTAGATAGTCAAAAAGAAAAAAGTATTACTAGACACAAAAACTTATATAAAAACAACAATAAATTGTTGAAAGAAAAAGGTATTACCAGCAATAAATAAATAAAAAACAAAAAAAAAATTTAGTTGGCAATAAATGACCCGCCGAGGTTGATATGCCATAAAACAAAAACAACCAACCAACAACCTTGTGGTATACTCCAAACAAACTCTCAAACTCCCATGGCTCATATAGAGGGTGCGATGGATAAATTGTCATCTAAATTACACAAAAATGAAAACAATATGGACATCTCATTTTTACATATTTACCAAAATTACACAAAAATATCTTGAAATACTAAAGAGTAAATGTATTCAATAAAATCGCCATTGGCTTCAACCACAACCTCCAGATGACTTCAGAATCTCCTGCATCTGTTCTGGAAGGCCTCCTTGTTTAAGTTGGTGAATGCTGCCATAATCCTTGCCTTCAGTTTATCTTTGATTTTGGTCTCTTGCTCAGCTGCACCCCACTCCTAATAATCAAGGGGGTTGCAGTTTAGGGAGTTAAATAACCAGATGTAATGGGTTATTTGACTGCAGAAATTGTCTGACAACCATGACTGGGTTCTTCTGTTTGTGTAGCATGGGGCAGTCTTCCAGCAGCCACTCTCTTGACTCAGAGCAGTACTACTTTCTCAAAGCACTTGATATAGGTCGCTGAGACCCTCACCAACAAATTTGTGCGTTCTTGTTTTATCAGAGTTGTCATACCTCCTGAGTTACTGTACCTTCATAATTACCATTAGACTCATCTAACTCTTTCCAAATCCTCTGCACTGTCCTCAGATTGATACCCAAACACTCTGAAATGTATTGGAAATACTGGTGCAAATGAAAAGTCGTACAGCATGCCATTTCCAAATTTCTGATGGAGTGAATTGCATTATAGTGAACTTTTTCTCACAACTGATCCTACTGTACAGTTGAAAAAATAAAAAATAATGTGCATGCATGAAATTAAAAATATGATGATGGCGACAATTTATCCATCGCACGCTGTATGATACCCTGGAATGTGTAAAAGATCAAAATTTGCAAATCTTGGATAAATAAATATTCTTTTACTTTTCTTAATTTCACTTTTTTCTTGTAAAAAAAATATAATAGCGACAATTTAACTATCGCATCCTGTATGATACCCTGGAATGAGTAAAAGGTCAAACTTTGTAAATCTTGGATAAATAAATATTCTTTTACTTTTCTTAATTTCACTTTTTTCTTGTAAAAAAAATATAATAGCGACAATTTAACTATCGCATCCTGTATGATACCCTGGAATGTGTAAAAGATCAAAATTTGCAAATCTTGGATAAATAAATATTCTTTTACTTTTCTTAATTTCACTTTTTTCTTGTAAAAAAAATATAATAGCGACAATTTAACTATCGCATCCTGTATGATACCCTGGAATGAGTAAAAGGTCAAACTTTGTAAATCTTGGATAAATAAATATTCTTTTACTTTTCTTAATTTCACTTTTTTCTTGTAAAAAAAATATAATAGCGACAATTTAACTATCGCATCCTGTATGATACCCTGGAATGAGTAAAAGGTCAAACTTTGTAAATCTTGGATAAATAAATATTCTTTTACTTTTCTTAATTTCACTTTTTTCTTGTAAAAAAAATATAATAGCGACAATTTAACTATCGCATCCTGTATGATACCCTGGAATGAGTAAAAGGTCAAACTTTGTAAATCTTGGATAAATAAATATTTTACTTTTCTAAATGATGTCTTATCTTTTTTGCTGTTTTGTCACTTTCACTTTTTTTCTCATAAAAAGTAAGACCATGTTACAGATTTTACATTTTCTCTTTTTTTAACAAAATTTTAAAAAAATTATTTTGTGGAGATAATTTTGTTTTAATAGATGGGTTATATTGTTAAAAAAAAATTCTGTGTAAAGCCCATTAGAAAAAAGTTAAGAGAGAAAAACTTACAGAAAATTTTATTTTTTCCAAACAGCTGAATGAACAGGAAGCACAAGTCACACCAACAACTTTGACAGCATGTAATTTCTGAAAGGATAAAAAGTAAAACTAAGAAGCTGAAGTAAATTTTGATTTACTTTTTTATAAAATAAAAATAATTTTTCTGTTTCTGTAATATGTCTTGTCATATTACACAAACAGCTTTCTTTTATTTTTTTTTATTTCTAATATTCACTAAGTGTAACTAATATAGGTTAATTTAAACCAATTAGCTTGACTTTACCAAGTACACAGTCCTGGTGGTGAACTAGAATAAAACCATTGACTAAATGGAATTAATAAAACACACACAGTGCTGATGATTGTGAAGAATGAATTTAAAACAATCTACGAATAACAACTAATAACTTCAATGAGATAACCTTACTTATCATTATGTTAGATCTGGCTTCTATAAACAATTATATTCAACCTAATTACAATTAACAATAGATAAAGTACGAACAATAGTTCAATTACCCAGTTGTTCAATGACACCTGAGGTGTACTTTTCAAAATGTTATTATAATACTGAATCAGTATTTTAGTCAATTAAGCATCTTCAATTTAAGAAGAGGAAGAGTTTTTATGTTGATGATGCTTCTGAATAAACAACATCAGTCATTTTTCTTTCTGAGGCAACAATGAAGAGGTTTAGTTGGAGATCCTGTTCTTGAAAAATCTATAGTGGGTTGCTTATCTATTCTTTTTCTAGTTGTAGTGGGAGTCCGTTCTAGAGAAGGGTAGTTGTATACTGTTGCAGGTTAACGGAATTTGGCCTTGTGGTAGATAGCCCACTATAAGTCATAAAATGATTATAAAATCAAGAAAAGCAAAGTGAGTTGAAAAATAACATTTTTATATATACACATATCAATTAATGTTTTTACAATTAAAGTAATACTTGAATATAGGTCCAACGGAGGTTAAAATGTTCATGACAAATAATAAGCTGAAAGAGATTTAAGGCTTAGGAATGTGGGGAGTGTGTAAATGAAAAATGTCTTTGATGTAGTTGCTCCTTAGGTCAGTAAGTAGTTTTGAGACAGAGGAGAAGGTAAGGAGAGGTGAAGGGAGGCAAACGTAGTAGCCGATTGACTTGGTCAAGGGAAATACTAATCATGCTCGTCTGTCTCCGTCGATGTGTTTGCTGGGTGCTTTCTGTCTCAGCTTTTTATTTCGACTTTTTGGATCACAGCAGCTCGTTTGGGATTTCACACTTGTATTTGATTCTGGGTTTCCCATTGGCTGATAAATAAAATTCACATAGGTTCGCGAAATGGAAATTTAATATTTGATTAATTTTTATTTTTTAACTGGAACATATGAGCGAATCCACCTGCGCAGAGACGACTTTTGGTCATTTGCCTTTTTTGTTGTGAGAGAGCAAACATCCGGTCCATTGCTTTTGCTCAGTTAATTAAACGAATGTTTACACTTACTGGGATGATAAAAGGTTATTGTAGGTCATTCTAAGTAACTTGTGAATCTTCAATGGCATACTTTTGGGTCGTAAAAGGAATCAGATTTTGTTTTTCTATATTTGTGAGATTTTTAATTGACTGCGGGCGAGTAAAGCAATAAACTTTAATCGCCTAATTAAGTTTTTAATCGACTGAGTCGATCGGGTGAATGAAATCTCAAAGGCTGTATATATACTACTACTCGGTTTTTCTTCCCTGTCTTCCCCATGTCCGAGGGTTGGAAGTTTTGCCATGTCGTCCAGGTCTGATGTTCATTTGCCACCACCCCTGATCCATTGCTTGCTCAGGTTTGAGGCCGGTGTTTTTCAGATCCTCATTGACGCAGTCGGTCCATCTTTTCCGTGGGCGACCTCTAGGGTAGGAGCCCGGGATGACAATGCTCTCAACTTTTCTAGGCCACACATCTTGGTCCATGCGCTGAAGGTGGCCACACCAGCACAGTCTGTTCCACTGAAGAACCTCCTCCACACTAGCCAGACCCAGTCTAGACCTCAATAAATGTAAGGGGTCCCTGTCAGAGAGTTTCATGGCACAGATCCAGCAGATCATGGCGTGATCACTACGGGCTAATCTGGCTATATCCTCAGCTGTAACAGGCCAGGTCTCACTAGCATGGAGAAGGATGCACCTCACATACAAATTGTAAACATGGCCCCTGTTGTGCAGAGAGATGCCATGACATGTAAGGATGGGGAGGAGCTCTCTAAACGTTTTCCATGCTGATCTTAACCTAGCAGTTGTGGCGTCATAGCAGCCCCCTCTCTCACCAGTGGCATCACCCAGGTAGCAGAATGAGGTGACAACTTCCAGTTGTTCTCCATCAAACTCCAAGTGGGTAAGAGCAGGAGCGGTAGGGATCAAACCCATACAGCGTCTGCACTTGAAGCTGGGATTGTCTACGAGTCAACCCTTCTGGTCAGTACAGGCTTTGTGTACCCAATGTTCACATGCTGTGCACTGTATGGAGTTATGACCAACACCTTTACAACACATGCCACATGGATATTTACTGTTTTCGATGGCCTTGAAGCATCATGTCGACTACAAAGGAATTTTGTCTTTCCCATATTCACACGGAGGCCTTTAGCCTCAATTGCATTTTTCCAGGCAGCCAGTTTAGTCATGAGCTCGTCAATGGTCTCGGCAATGATGACCAAGTCATCGGCATAGAGGATCTCCGATGGACAGCCAGTACAAAACTCACATGATAGCGCTTCCATGACAATGATGAAGAGGAGCGGACTCAAGCCAGAGCCTTGGTGAACACTAACCTTCACATCGAATTCAGAGCTGAACTGACCATTCACATAGACACTGGATTTAGTGTTGACATACATTGGTTGGACGGTGCAAGTTATCCATTCATCAATGCCTAGCTTTCTCATTGCCCACCACAACACACTTCTTGGAATGCAATCAAATGCTTTTTCCAGATCAACAAAGGCGAAATAAACACTCTTCTTTTTACCAAGGTATTTTTCGTGCATCTGACGTAGGATGAAAATAGCATCTGTTGTGCCTCTACCTGGCATGAAGCTAAACTGCATCGAATCAATACTGGCTTTAGACCTGATCACTGTCTCAAGTATGCGCTCGACAACTTTAAGTATCTGATCAATCAGTTTTAACCCACGGTAGTTTCCTCTTTCTAATGCGTCACCTTTACCCTTGTAGCATATATATATATATATATATATATATATATGCATAAAATAAGTTTTATACAAATACCTGTAGGAGACACATTTTTGTTTGTTCAAAACTCCCAGTATTAACCTAGGGCTGATAATACAGCTAAGTTAAGTGGACCATAGTTACAGATTCTAAGATAGCAACAGCATAATATTGTTTGAGCATTAGTTTGAACAAGGACAGTATGCTCAAACCTATAGTTACATGTGACTTTGTTCTACTACAACCATCAACAACTTCCTAACAGTTCTATTTACCCAACTTGTAATATGGCTTTCATGCATATAGCATGTATAGTCTCTCACAAGTTTGGTTGTTTTGACTACTGTCATCTCTGTAAGAGTGTGTTAATAAGTTCCCAATCCCTCCTGTCTTCAATGAAATTGAAGTGCTATCATCTGTCAATAAGGCAGAATGTTTCGCTCATAAATTCTTTTCCATTTCTACTCTTGATTCATTAGGATTACCTTTAGTTGACTTTCCACTTAGAACTGAGCCTTTGCTGCATATAATTCCATCCATGAATGGATTTATATGTAGCATCTCTAAACTTGATTCTCACAAATCATGTGGACCTGATGATATTTCTGCAGTTGTCTTCAAGAAATGTGCCCCTGAATTGAACCCCATTCTCTTCAAGCTCTACAATAAATGTCTTGCTTCTTCATGCTTTCCAGATTGTTGGCAACCCTCTTCTGTAGTTCTTGTTTTTTAAAACATCTGGCAAACCAGCTGATCCTTCAAACTATTGACCTACATTTTGGAAAGTACTAAAGGCACTAATCAACTCTGAATTTGTTATGCATCTCACCCCAGAGATAAACTTTTTAGATAAACAATGATTCCACTTTTCTATGTCATTTGCCAATGTGTTGATATTTAATTACTGAAAGTGTCTGTCAAGCTTTAGATAAGAATTACAAAACTCAGGCTGCTGCTCTAGATATTTTTGAAGGTGATAGGGTTTGACATGCTGGCCTTTTTCACAAGTTGAAGGACTAGGTGCTTCTCACCCTTTCATTCATTTGATTCACTGTTTTTATGAAATTGCGTAATGAAAGTTGTTTTGAATGGCCACTATTCTTGATCTTTTAGTATTAATGTGAGTGTCCATCAGAGATTTATTCTTGGGCCTATTTCGTTTCTTATTTTCAATCACAAACCTTCCTGATGTCATCACTTCTTGACTTAGTATCTATGCTGATGACATATCTATTTCTGTCTTATTAGTAAGTCTGAAATGTGGTTCTACAGAAAGATGCTGCAAACATCATAGACCGAGCATGTGAGAAATGATGGGGTTTTGGAAAGGATGGAGACAAAAAGGAAATTAATACTGAGCATCAAGAAGAGACAACTAAAGTTCCTGGGACATGCAATGAGGAAGGAGGGCTTGGAGAACCAGTTACTAACAGGCCAGATAGAGGGAAAAAGAGACAGAGGAAAGCAGTGGATAACATATTTGAAGGACCTGATCCGGTGGATGACAGAACGAGGGTTGCATGGTGCAACAGGAGAAAGCGTGCTAAGAGCCACCAGAGATAGGGAGATATGGAAAGCCATGATCGCCTACGTCCTGAAAGGACATGGCACATAAAAGAAGAAAAGATAGGTTCAATAAAATCAAATTGGCTGGTGATCTTGAAAATGACTTTCAATATTTTGGTAATTGGAGTAAGAAGTAGCTTTTAATTTTTATTGTTTTCAAAATTAAGTGTATCTATTAACCGCCTTAAAGAATCTTTTTAGACTTCCATTAACATGACTGTTGATAGCCTCTAGGAGAGTAAGTCTCTGTACTTTCTTGGTCTAATGTTTTCTACTGATATGAAGTGGAATAATTATATAGAAAAACTGCTAAGTCTGCTGCTATAATGTGCAAGATAATTTTTCTTAATAGAAACTATCTTGCACATTTATAAATCTATTTGTCTGTGCATTGAATATTGCTGCTACATTTGGTCTGATGCTCTTGCTATATATCTAGAGATTCTTGACAAAATCCAAAGAACAATCTACAACATTAACAGTCTTAACCTGGCATCTCAGGTTTAGTCTTTTCCCCACAACTGCAACATAGCTTATCTATTTCTTTACTATAAATATTTTTCCAGTAATTGTTTGGATGAGCTTTCTTTTTTCTTACTTCAACTTCATGAATTTAAGTGCAGTACTAGATCTTGCAGCTAGATCTTGCAGTTTCACTGTTGAGGTTGATGATTTAACCATAAGTTCTATACTAATAGTTTTTTCTCCTGAACTTTTCATTTATGGAACTCTCTACTGGTTTTCTGTTCTCCTGTAAACTGTGATCTTCAAAAATTTAAATGCTATATCAACTGTAACCTGTCTATTTGAATCCTGTTCTTTTATTGTCTTCTCTATTTCTTTCATTACCAGTAACCCTTTGCATTTTAATGGCCTTTATCAACTTGAGTGAGTGTGAAATGATTAAAAAAAACAACTTCCCAAAGGTTTCACATGCTGGTATCATCTCTTCAGGTTGATATTTTTGAAAAATCACTTCCTTGAGAAATCATCTATGGTGGGATTTGAACATGAGTCTCATAGTCAGAATACTGATGCTCTAACCTCTCAGCCATCTACCCAGTCATGACAATTACCTTTTTATTTAAGCCCAGTTTGTGCATTTCAATTGATTTTCTCACATATCTGCAAAAGAAGAGAAATTAAGTTTATTTTATACATTAGAGAAACTTCAGGATAAATTTTGTCTAGTATGACAAAGTATTGGAATCAAATATAAGTTTGCAAATAAAACAAGTCCCAATGGTTAGATATAGGTTTTCACTATACTAATTTAGTTATATGCTTGAGAAGAACATTATAAGATGAATGTTCAGTAATAGATAAATCAATTTATCTGTTATAGCAGATTATTGTTGTGTCTATTTAAATATGTCAAATATTCATTTCTTATGCTGTCTTGTTTTCTTTTTTAATTATGATAGCTTAATGTTATTTTGCTATTCCTTTCTGCTAATAATTTATTAAAGTTTCTTCCTGCATATTTGAAAATTTGGTAATATTATAAAGATAAAAAAACATGTCTAAATTTAGAAAGAAAGAGTATTTGATTGCATTAGCAGGGTGCTACTGAAGATTAAAATGGAAATAACTATTTCTGTTTTGTTAAGAAGAAAGCTATTTGAATTATAAGAGTTCTGTATATATTCTTGTATAGGGTAGGCTCATTGTTGTATAACTGCTTATAATGTTACTTTTTATCCCACTCTTGTTATTGAAACTTAGAAAATCTTTATTTCAGTGCAGGGTAATTTTCAACCATTATTTCAATACCTTGAATTGGTCACCTTATTCACCCTTGTGAGGATGTGCATTGTGGTGCAGTGGATATTGGTGCGGAACGAGAAACCGGGGATCCGAGTTCGAATTCCAGTTGAATCCACTGTATTCATTTATGCGCAAATACCCTTGGGAAAGGTATTAATCCGTCTCTTCCTTCCAGTTATGGGTTAAATAGCAGGACAGATTGGCTCTATAGCCTTGGTCGGCAACCAGTCTACCGCAGAAAGCAATGGCAACCTACTGCAGGATAATCTTCTGCCCAGTCAGTCATGTCTCTTTCGAGACATGATCGCCCAAGTGTGTATCATGTATGGCACTTAACTGACTGATTCACCCTTGCAAAAGAAAATACACCTTATTTTTAATAAAATACCTAACAAAGAATTTTATGAAAAATATGCTAGTAGTTTTTATGATTTTAACTTACAGATATGATGAAATAAATACAAATTGCCATTTATATATTAGAATCCACTGGAAGTTTTCATTATTCTACAGAATATCTGACTAGTATCTATAGCACTGCCGAAGAAACCAAGTGCAAACGAGTGTGAACTACACAGAACTATCAGCTTAATGAGTCACATTACCAAACTGATGGTCAGAATCCTGATGAATAGAGCGAGAAGCAGAATCAGGCCAGAGATAGGGCAGGAACAGTGTGGGTTCGTCAAAGGCACTGGAACAAGGAATGCCATATTTATAATTAGGATGCTCTCCGAAAGGGCAATACTAATGAAGAAAGACTTGTACCTATGTTTCATTGACTATTTGCAGGGCCTAATCAGGTGGTTGACGGAACGGGGTGTTCACAGGAGTAACGGGAGCAAACATACTAAGAGCCACAAGGGATAGGGAGACGTGGAGAACCATGATCACCTACGACCTGAAGGGACAGGGCACATAGAAGAAGAAGATCTATGAAACAATGACTGGCATCAACGGTTGACTGGTGGTCTAATTTTTTACTTCTAAGGAAGGAAAAATATTTTTCATGTTAAAAAAGATCCTAATGAATTTTCATGTTTGTATTACTTTTGAAGTATAGTGTAATAAAGTGAAATTGTGAACTTAGGTAATATTGATCATTAGGTACAAAATTAAATCTGTTGAAATTGTACTAGAATAATGTTTTGATTTGATAAAGTGATTGTTAGTTGAAATGAGGAACACACAGTAAATCTTTAAAGGCCAGGTTTGTTTAGATCAGAGATATAATCCACTGTCAGATGGTATTGTCAATGAATGACACCTGTGATAATCAGGTCAAAGGAGTGTGAGATTAAAGAACATAGAAAATTTTGATTGACCCACCAATGAGAAAAAAGCTGGGAAGTAGATACTTGTCTCCCACCTCTCGTACAAAACAATTTTGAATGGACCACCAATCATATTGGGGTCGGAGAGGCTTTTCTTCCTCCTTTTTGATTAATATTAGCTAGTCAATCAGAACAATGTAATTGGGGCATGTAAACCCATAAAAGCAGTCACCAAAAGGGGAGAAGTAGTCTTGAACTGGTCTCACTGCTAAAATCCAATCTGCTAAAGTCCTGTTCTCTACTCCACTTTTTGAACTCTCACAATCACCTGCTTTCATTTAAATCTGGGCTGTTTAGCCTTAACTGTAACTGCCAATCAGCCTCTTACTCTCAGCTGAAGAATTCTTTATACTGAAAAACTTCTTTTGTTTATGTATTTGTGATTTTTAATCAATCATAGTACCATTAATAAAAGTTGTTATTTTTACACTTATTAATGAGTGTTGTTGAAGTTAATTCAGGTTACCAGTGGCTTTAGTCTTTCACAAATATAGCCAGGAACAAAGAGGAGTCAAGCTTGATCTTTGACATTTCTTCACTGACATTCCTGCAGATACTGAAACACAACATGAAACACAGATTCCTGCACATTCTGAAATTCAGTGTACTCACAAGAGATGAATCAATGGAAACAAACCAAAGTAAGAGTGGCATTCAATGAAGCATACAACAACTAAGACATATATCCTCATCTTGGTGGGTTTTATAACAGAATTTCAGCTGATATATTCTTTTAATATTAAAGCCACCATATTCATCATTTTTGAATTTAAGTGATAAAATCTTATGCTAATAGGAAGATTTATTAATGCACATACAATTTTTTTTTTATATGCTTGACGTTAATGACCAAATAAAGTTTTGAGCAACAACTCTTACACTAAATTCAATTTCTTTTTGACAAACTCAGGAAATAATACATGTTATCTAAATATTTATTTATTACAGGGAAACAGTACAAACTGAAAAACATTTTTACAGATAGCAATAAACTATAAAGGATATATAGAAAAATACAAAGTCAATTTTATGAGGAAGTGCTGAAAAGTTCTAGACCCAACTAAAAAGTCAGTCAGTTAGTTAAGTGCCATATGTGATACAGGCTTGGGCGATCATGTCTCAAAAGAGACATGACTGACTGGGCAGAAGATTATCCCGCAGTAGGTTGCCATTGCTTTCTGCGGTAGACTGGTTGCCAACCAAGGCTATAGAGCCAATCTGTCCTGTTATTTAACCCATAACTGGAAGGAAGAGATGGATTAATACCTTTCCCAAGGGTATTTGCACGTAAGTGAATACAGTGGATTCAACTGGAATTCGAACTTGGCTCCCCGGCTTCTCTTTCCGAGCCGATATCCACTGTACCACAACGCACATCCCAAGTAAAAAGAGATTTTTTTAAATTCTGATGCATGGTTAGAATTTAGGAAGTAGGATCTTCATCTCTTCTAGATCACTGTAACACCCTGCACATTAGTGGTGGTCCTGCCTTGCTGGGGGTGAAATGATTTAAATAAAAATAAAATAAAATAAAAAATGTACTGTGATGTGGGTGATCATAGCTCTCCACAAATTCTATTTCTTTGTAGCTATTAGTAATTTTCCACTTTTTGCTGTTAGCAAAAGGCATACCTTTTTCACAGCCAAATCTTTATTATTTTATTCTTATTTTATGTGTTTTTAAAAAAAATTTAAAGCTGCTTATTGATAATAAATTCAAGATAACTTTTTATTCAAATGTACTGACTATTTACAACTTTCTATTTTGATATATTTTGTGTATTTATCATTAATTGATTTCAGATTAAAATCAAGTTTTTATTTCGATGTTAAAACTGTTGTGCACACAAAAGAAGATCTGTTATAAGCTAATTTTATGTACACTGGAAAGGCTGGAAAATAGGATTGAAACTGCAATCTTCAAATTTGTTTTGTTGTTGCAGGTATCAATCATTTTAATGGGTGTGTTTTCACTTATTAGAAATAAATATACAATATTTATTCTTGTACAGGAACTTTTGCATCTAACCAGAAGCTAAAATAAAGTGTTTGCATTAGACTCACGGTAAATATCTTAGTAATTTTCTTTACTCATTAACACACTAAATCCATTCTTATTATAAATTGGCCAACTTTCATGTAAAACTGCTTTTGTTGAGCTAGAATAACTTGAAATATTAATTTACTTTTCCAAAATAAACACTTATATGAACAAGATACTTTCCATAGCAGATGGATATTAATTAATATAATTTCAGTCTGTCTTATATTTTGCTTTTATTCTGTATTATTTTATTGAAAACATATAGTATGGTATAGACACCTTGGTAGATAAACATGCCACTTTGTTGCTAGTATGAAATAAAAAAGTCTAAACTTAACTGTTTTTCTATTTTGGAGAGATTTTCTTCTTTCAGCATTTCCTGCAGTTCTTTCAAATCATGGTTATCAGTACTTGTAGCATGAACACTGTAAATAACGGCAAATTATTTGGAATTGTAGCATGAAAAACTGAGACTGTTCATCAGAATCTATCCAGAAAAATAATTTCTGGTTTCAAGTGGTTAATGCAACTAAATATAAAATGCAGAAGAGTATGATGCAAATGCAAAAAAAGACACAAGTATAGATTGGTTTTTAATCAAAAGATAAACAATGGGAAATGTCAAAGATAATGAATAAAAAATGGAAAATAATATCAATGATTACCTGAATGGCAAGATTGGTTTTGCAATTTTTTTTACACTGCCAACACGAATGAATTCACTGCAGCCAAATTCCAATAAACTAAAATAAACAATAAGCAATCAAAATTACTGAAACACTATCATTATCATCTAATTAATAAAAGCATACACTGAGTCTCACATTATAAGCCAATTTGGTTTATTCAAATATAAAATACATATAAGAATCTAAAGATCTATTTGTTGAATGATGGCAACATCTGTACAGTTAGGATAAAAGCCAGTTAGTTCTGCCCAGATGTAAACAAATGATAGGTATTTATATAAAAATGTCCTGAATTTTGAAATCTCAAATTAACAGCCATATTAAGAATTTGAAAATTTACAAATGGTTGTAAGACTGATTTGTCAGATAAAGAGATATGGTTACTAACTAAAGAAATTGCAAAAGATAAAACAATGATAGAAAGTGAAAAAATGATTAGCAAATATCTCCAAACTGTAAAAAGTTTATTGAAGACCTGGAACATAGATCAGATAAATGCAAGATGAGAACTTTATCTTACTGATCTACTCTATCCCATTATATTAATTTAATAAGTTTAAAGAGAAATTTACTTAATTTTGATATCAGTTTCATTATTCTATCTGGTATAAAATTTGTTAAAGATATAAAACTAAACTAGCCAAACAAAAAACACCTAAACATCCCTAACATTTCTTTCTCTAACATCTGTGGTATCTGCACAACTTTTGCAATATGGAATCGTTCCTCTAAAAAAGGTTCCCTGAAAATCTAGCTCTCTGTAAAACTAACCGCAACCCTACAATTCCCTCTTCTGTTTTTTCGATTCCTGGATACCATCTTATCTTTAGATTCCAATGTTCACATGCATGACGTGAGTGTTTATGTCAGCAAATATCTCCCTCTGGCTAGGGAGAACTGTCTTGAATCTCCTGCCCACTCCTACATGTCTTTGTGTCTCTCTCTGCTAAACTCAATAAGCTAACTATCCTTTCTATTTGTTAATACTAGCAGTATAGCCCGGCATTGCTCGGGTTTAATGAAAGCTTTAAAACTAATTCATGGTCCTGGAGCTCAGACTCAGCCTAAAGAATATTTGTGTGAAGTTTGGTGAGAATCGAAAAAAATTGTGGATTTGTATAAAGGACATACAGACAGATAAACAGGCACACACACAAACATCTTGCCTTTTGTATGTATGTATATATATATATATATATATATACAAAAGGCAAGATGTTTGTGTGTGTGCCTGTTATATATATATATATATATATATATATATATATATATTATCAATTTTCTGCATTATTGTAAGAACTGCAACCTTGAAACTTCTGTATATTGTTTCTTATGTCTTTGTCTATGAGTGCATCAAATTTGATTAAAATCGTACCACTCCTTCTATAACCCGATTTTTTCGATTATCGATTTTCAATATTTATCGGGGGTACCTCAACACAAAACCTAGCTAAGAACACTCGCAGATGCTTATAGTACAACTGTATAAATTTTCAAGAAAATCAGTTCAGCCGTTTCAGAGTCTATAGGTAATGGACACAGGCACACACATACAAAGTTCCATTTATAAATAAGTTTAGATTTAGATATTTGTGTTTGCTGACTTCAATGTCCATCAGGTCAATTGGCTGGAAAACTCACTGATCTTGCTGGAGTCCAAATGCTGAACTTCTCAATCACTCAGTCTTTCATGCAAGTGGTGGATTTTGCCATGCATTTCCTCAGTAACCATGTTAGACATACTTTTCTTCTAGATCTCTTCTTTACTTCTATTCCTGACTCTTGCCATGTTATGCAGCTCTGCCCTCTTGGCAACTATGATCATGCTATGGTGTCAACTTCCCCTCCATCCAGGAACCTCCTACCAGCAGAGTCTCTTTCTGCTATCAATGAGCAGACTGGGATTCATTCCATGATTTTCTTTGCAATGTCTCTTGGAACAAAGTATTTTGTCTCCTTGTTTAAGACTGTGCCTCTGAAGTCTCCTCCTGGATAAAATCTGACACTGATGCTTTCATCACTGCTAGATTATTTCAATTTAAACCTTTTTTATCTCCTTGAATCTCTCTTGCTTGTTTGCTGTTTTTGCACACAGGAATTACTTCTACCAACTAAACTGGAGTGACATGTCTGATCACAAGAGGTATAATGAATGTAAGTGTGCCCTAAATGATGCTAAGCTGTCATCTCCTGATAGAATGAAGCAGCGTATAGCATCTCGCAAGTTTGGTTCCAAAGATTACTGGTGGCTCTACAAGAGTGTGCTGAAGAACATAAAACTCTTGATTCCTCCTCCATTCAATCTATTCAAAGTCTTCACATCCACAGCAGATAAGGTCTAGTGCTTTGTTCACAAATTCTCATTCAACTCCACACCCAATTTCCCACCTAGAACTGAGGCTCAACTGAGTAATACATATATAACCCAACCTCTGGTCTATAACTTATTTTCTAAGCTTGACTCCCATAAGGCAAGCTGAGGTGATGGAATTCCAGTCATCATCCTAAAAAATATGCCCCTGAAATGGCTCCAGGCCTCCTCTCTGTAACCATTGCCTCACTGCTTCCTGCTTGTTGAAAGTCCTCTGTAGTTTCTGTTTTTAAGAACTCTGGGGGAGCAACCTGACAACTCTATCAGCCTATTACCCTCTTACCTATTTTTTGCGAGTTATTTGAGGCTATATCAATAACATCTCACAACCTTTTCTCTGACAAACAATATGGTTCCTGCTTCACCAGGTTTACTGTTGATGCATCAACACTGAATATATATACCAAGCTCTTGATCAGAACACTGAAACTCAAGCTGTTGCTCTTGATATCTTGAAAATATTTGGCAGGGTTTGGCATGCTGGCCTTCTGTGCAAGCTCCAGAGTTACAGTATTTCTGGATTACTGTTTGATTTAATCAAATCATTCCTATCAAATAGAGAAATGAAGGTTGTTGAACAAGCAAGCTTTCAGATCTTTTCAGATAAACACAGGCACTTCTCAAGGCTATAACCTAGGTTTTATGCTTTTTCTGATCTTCATCAATGATCTTCCTGATGTAATCAATTCCCAAGTAGGCATCTATGCAGATGACACCACCATTTACTCCTGTCCTAATAAGAAATCTGTCAAGGCTGACAAAGTAAACTTGGCTGCTGCTCTTGAAAAGGACCCCCAATCTGTGATTAAATGGGGTAAGAAATAACTCTAAAATGAAGAGGCTTTACTTTAACCATCATAGAGAAACTTTCCTGTCTACCATCAGAATGGATGACACTAGTCTCCAAGAGTGCAACACATAGCACCTTGGCCTCACTCTCTCAAATGGCCTCAATGGTGCATTGGATATCGGCTCAGAACGAGAAATTGGGGAGCCGAGTTCGAATTCCAGTTGAATTCATTGCATTCACTTACACGCAAATACCCTTGGGAAAGGTATTAATCTGCCTATTCCTTCCAATTATGGGTTAAATAACAGGACAGGTTGGTTTCTATAGCCTTGGTTGGCAACCAGTCTACCACAGAAAGCAATGGCAACCTACTGCAGGATAATCTTCTGCACAGTAAGTCATGTCTCTTTCGAGACATGATCGCCCAAGCGTGTATCACATATGGCACTCAACTGACTGACTGACATTGAATCTATAGCTACTGCTAGGAAGTTTGATTCACTGTATTGGGCCAGGAAGTTTCTCTCATCAGAATCAATTTTGCACATTTTTAAATCTACCATTTGTCTGTGCATTGAATACTGTTGCCATATCTGGTCAGGTGTTCCAGCTATTTATCTTGAGGTTCTTGACAAAATCTAAAGGAGAATCTGCAATATAATCAATCCAGACTTGGTAGTCTGTCTTCTGTCACTTTCTCACTGACATGATGCGGCTTCCCTCTGTCTTTTCTAGAAGTATTTTTATGGTAATTGCTCTGACAAGCTTTTTTCCTACTAATTCCTCAACCACGTATTTATGCATGCTACTAGATTGGCATTAAGGTTCCACTTATTTACCATTGAAATCGTTAACTGTAACTGCTTCTTCAACTCTAACAGTTTCTTTTCTCACACTTCCGGTCTGTGGAACTCCATTCCCTTACTTGCTTTCCTAATAGCTACAATCTCCAAAAGTTTAAATGCAATGTCATGTGCCATCTTCTATCTACTTAATTTTAATCTATCTCTTATTCTTTCTTCAATATCTCCTGTACCTTGTTTTTTATCTCACTGTAACCCTCTGCACACCAGTGGTGGTCCTGCTTTACTTAGGTTGAAATGATTATAAATAAAATGATTGGAGACCTTACTTATAAATCAGTGTGTGTGTGTGTGTTTGTGTGTGCACACACACACACATATATATATATATATATATATATATATATATATAGTCATCCGCAGACAGACTTGTTTCGCTGTATCACAGCTCATCAGCACGGCAAGACAGTCAATTGCCCCCTACCCAGGATTGAAACACCTGACCGAATTGGCGTCATATTATATATATATATATATATATATATATATATGTCAATGATAAAAATCTTGTTTCAAGTTATACTATATTTATGAGCAAAAATGTTCAATATTAGTGTTAGAGCATATGTAAATCTAAAATATAAATATTGAGCAGCAAATATAAATAATTAAGCCAAAACACAATGTACCCAGTCAAAATATTGCATTCAGGCATGAAACAGACTCTCATTACTTGGTGTCCACTTTTATACTCACACACACACACACATATACAAAAACAGTTAAAAATTAAATGCAGATCAAATATAGGTTGGAATCCAACAGGATGATAAGAACAAATGGGAAACATATATCAATCTAATATGTTTCACTTTTTTTAAAGCTTTGTCAAAGATTGACAGAATACAGACAAAAGGACAGAAAGTCTGGTATTCTCAGTTTTGTTTGTATCAATTCTTATTGGCCAGTCATGTGTCATGTGCATTAAAAGTTAGATTCTTTAAGAATGAATTAAAAAAAGATGGCAATGTAATGTAATGTTTTAAGTGTGTGTATATAGGTGGTAATAATGTTATTATTAAGCTTTCAAAAAATTTTCTTAAGAATTATGTTACTTTTTAATTAGACATATGTTTCCTAGTTGTTCTTTATCAATTTCTTTGCCTTTTAGATCACAAATATTTTTTGTCAACAAATATAAGAAAAGAATGATTTCCAAAATTATCTTTACTAATTTTAATTATAAAACCTTAAGGTTCTACATAAAATACAATCAAAATTTACTTAAAATATATAATATTTGTTTATATTTCGATTCAAAATTCCTAGGACCTGAAGAAGACTGGAGCATACAGCTGCCAAAATGTCGTACAAATGGCAATAAAGATGAGGACATAGTCCAAATAATGTAAATACTGAAAATATATATTTTAAATAAGTATATATATATATATAATCAGCCATGCCAAATTTAAAAAAAAAAAATCAGTCTACCAGTTTTGTCCCCTCTTATCAGAACTGTAAATAGGAAAAATTATGAAAAGCAAATCTCTTATGTGTGACATGAATGACCAGAAGAGGAAAATTTTTTGATTGTACTAAAAATAGTTGTAATTTTGTCTGACTCATTTCTTCCTTTATTTTTATTCTTAATTTATTTTATTGTATCTCTTTTTGTTTCTGTCACCAAAGTGGCAGGTCTAACAGGTCCCAATAGCAATGATCTGCTCCTTTTGTGCTTTTTTCTTTTTCCCTACCCTTAGTCTGCATGTTCCAGTTCTATCTAATCAATTAAATGATTATAGACTAAAAAAAAAAAAAAACTACTGTGCTCATTTTTAGCTAGTTATACCATTGAATTTTTTTAAATAATGTTAATCTTAAGAACAATAACTTTATAAATAACAACATACATCATATGTACAGGGTGTAAACGATAAATTGGCAGTAATTTCAATCCACAATTTAGTTTTTTTTAAAGCGGCGTTATCAATCTGAAATGTTAGTTGCTGTACTCTTTAGAGTCTGAAGTCCAGATTAGCCACCTAAACATACTAACAAAATGAGTGCCAGTGTAGAATTTAACCATAGAATGGTTATTGCTGAATTGTTCCGCGCCGGGCATAAGATGTCTGACATTATCAGAGACACTGGCTATGCTCCTAGGACTGTTTATCGTGGTGTAGCAAACTCAAGGGAAGGTAAAGACATGCAAAGGAAGGCTCACAGTCTGAGAAGTAATAAAATCCGCACCAGAAGGTTTCTCAGTGGCTTGAAATGATCCATTGCAGCAAATCCATCACAGTCAATGGTTGACCTGGTGAAAAAGCAGAATGTGACCAAAACGACCATTTCTAATGCAGTACGGAAAGATCTTGGGATGAAGTCATATTGCAGACGATGTCGTAACATGCTTACAGCAAAATCTAAGACCATTCGTAAAGAGAGACGCCTCTTGCTACTCAATCACCTGAAACACCATGGTGGTACCGTTCGTATTTTTGTGGACGAGAAAAAGTTTGTGGTAGACGAAGTCGCCAATCGCAGAAACTCAAGAGTTATCGCCATTGACCCTTCTTGTGTTCCTCCAGTCATGCAGAGTAAACACCCTGCCTCTGTCATGGTGTTTGGAGCTGTTGCCAGCGATGGGAAAGTCATGCCCCCCTCACTTCATTGAAGTGGGCTTGAAGATCAATACGGTGGAATATCTGAAGATTCTGGAGGAAGTTCTCTTACCCTGGATTAAGAAGAACTATGATCCCAACAAAGTGATGTTCATCTAGGACTCTGCATCTGCTCATGCGTCAAAAACAGTGCAGACCTTCTTGAAGAGAGAGTTGCTGCTTTTTGTGCCCTCAAATATCTGGCCCTCTAGTTGGCCAGATTTGAACCCCTTCAACTATTGGTTATGGGGCGATGTTGAGAAAGTCTCTCATGCTCGCTCCCATAACAATGTGGCCTCCCTGAAAACCTCCATAAGGCGAGTATTCCGCGCTATCAAGAAAGAGTCAGCTATCAAAGCCTGTCGTGCTTTTAGGGCTCACATTCAGCAAGTTGTGGACGCAGAAGGTGGATGCATAGAATAAAATGTTTGTATTTAATAAAACAGTTAAATAAACATACACAAATCTTAAATGTCTTTAAATGTCCCTTTTTTTATCAAGGTTTAAAGTCTGAGATCTCAAACTGCCAATTTATCATTTACACCCTGTACAGGCCAAATGAACAAACAGATGAAAATTGTGTTGAACACATCTAAGAGTGGTGTGGTTGCCAGCCTTGAAATTTTGCACACAAAACCTTGGAATCAGTGGAAAATACAGTTATCTTACCTATCAAACAGGTCATTTGTGCAACATACACTCAAGGCCAAAAGTTTGGAAGCACTCTCTGGATTTTAGTTGCATGATTTTTCAAAACTTATTTATTAGCTTCCTTCAGGCCAGAGGTGCTTTCTCTTCCTGAATAGTTTTATTATATACTCAATAATAATAGTGAAATTAATCTATTATTTCATAAGGTTTCCTCAAAACTTTAGCTCTTTTTGCCTGATTTACCTTGCTGACTAATGGTAATGATAGGGCGGATTTAAAACTTTAGATAATCACTTCTGTTCTGCCTGAGAGTACATGCACATTTCATACACATCCTTAGTCTCAAAGACAGCTAGGTAAATACCTTAAGCAATTAAAACTCTGAAGAATACAAAGTTCTGTATATTTGCAGGTTTACTAAAAACCAAAAGGGTAAAATATAGATGGTTAACTTTGTGGGTGAAATCGAGTGCATAAAACAACTGACCACATGGTGTAATGTCTTTATTGAGTGAAATTCCTCAGTCTAAGCGCTAAGCAAAAGTGGTCAAAATGGTGACCAATCTAAAAAGTATCTAACCTAAAAAAGAGACAAACAAAAGAGGAAAATAAACAATACAGTTTTTGTACTATTGTAACAGAACACCCTATCTACCAATTGGACACCATGCACTAATGGGTTAAATAGTTTCAGTATTCTTGCTTAGTAGGAATTAATTAAAACAAAGGTATGTAAAGTAGTAATTATTAAATTCAGGGAGTGACCCCAAACTTTTGACCTATAGTGTAAATGTTTTTGTTTGGTGAAATGTTTCTACAAATGAAGCAGACTTCCTAACATTTGTGACAGACTTGATCTTTTAACAAGAAACAGTTATTGTTTCTACTTTCAAAATAACTTTATCTTCACAATTATGGTGTCAAAATAGATATTTTAAGTGACAATCATCATCCATGAGAGCTTTACAAAATATGGCATGATGAACATTTTGTTAAATTAGCTTCTTTTTTTTTTATATTATGTTTTATCTGCATCTATAATAATTTGAAAGAAGAAAACATTGAAGTATTCCTACTAGAGCAGGATCCTATCCACAGCAACATTTGTAGTGGAAGATATCAAAATCTTTTCCTCCTTTGTACTGTAAGCTGCTGATTCTATTCCTTGGTGGACCTCAATAACATTCAATAAATACAGTACAATGATTGCCAATAGGAAACTCTTGCCAGATCCAAATACACCTGAAAGAAAAATAATAAAAATCATGAGAAAGATTTTTGAAAAATGAACATCTTTAGATATCTATGTTTTTTGTCTCTTTTTGTTTGCTAAAAAAAATAGAGGGTTACAGGGCAAGAGGCACCATCCCAAGCAAGGTTAATATGGCATCAAAGATGCATAGGGCAAGCAGAAGTGAAAGAGAATGGAAAGATTTTAGAAGGAACTGGAAAACCAATCCTAAACAGGAAACAAGGAATAAACCTATACTCCTGTTCAAAAGATAAGGGATAAGTGTGAACTGGATGATAGGCAAATGTATCTACTACTATTGAGGCAGAATAAAAGAGTAAATAAGTAGTAAATAATAAGTTCAGAATTTTAGGCAGAGACATAAGAAGTATGGAATTGAAGTAGAATTTAGAAGAAGCCAAAACCCAATCCTAAACAAGAAACAAGGGATAAACTTCTACTTCTATTCAAAAGAGCGAAAAAGTAGGAGTGTGAACCAAATGGTATTATATATATACACACACACACACACACACACACACACACACACACACACACAAAGAAGTTTTATTAAATTCCATAGTTAAGTTCTTGTTATTCAACTTTTTATTATATTTTCCCAATTTTTGAATGAGGTATTGTCTACTTTTAACTATTACACTCATTGTCAAGAACATATGTTGTCAGTATGGTAAGCAAGATTTATTTAATTAAATTTTATCCTTTTAGAATACTGAAAATGGAATTAGAATCAGTTCAATCTGACATCATATGTAACAGTTAAACTGAAGACCATGTATTAAAAATCTATACATTTTATACACACTTCAATATGTCACTGTGTGGAGAAAGATTTTATTTAATATAGGTTGTCTTTTTTTTGTATTATATTCTAGAATATTGTGTCTTCTTTTGCAATGATTCTAATATAATATTTTTGGTACTATCTATTAATATAAAATAGTACTGAAAAGTTATGGACCAAACCAAGAAAAATTTCCCAATAATTGATGTTAATTTGGTTAAATTTTGGAAAGTAGGTCAGGTTAAGAACTTCAACATCCAATCATACAAAATGTTAGATTTTATTAATACAAGTCAATGTTTTCCCAATAAAATTGGTATTGGTATTAACCAATTGATATTGATAAAATTTTCAGGATATAATATAAACAATATATCTTGTGAATTTCAGCTAATAATATCCATCCTTATTAATAATTAGTGTTTTTGGAAGTTATCGGGTTTTCATGTGCTAACAAAGTGCAACAATCTTTTTTGTTTATAAATATAGGGTGTGATGGGTAAACTGTCACCATTTTATATTTTTAATTTTATGCATGTGCATTGTTTGTTTTTAATTTTATCAACTGCACAATAGAGTTGGGTCAGTTGGGCACCGTCTGTGAGAAAAAGAGCACCATGACACAATTCATTCCATCAGAAATTTGGAAACTGCATGTTGCACTGCTTGGCATTTTGCACCAGAAGCT
This sequence comes from Ascarosepion bandense, assembly GCA_037127315.1. NCBI lineage: Eukaryota > Metazoa > Mollusca > Cephalopoda > Sepiida > Sepiidae > Ascarosepion > Ascarosepion bandense. The sequence continues at coordinate 3,011,688 of JBBBDQ010000266.1, forward strand.
CCAATTCAGAGTGTTTGTGTGTCAATCTGAGGTTAGTGCAGAGGATTTAGAAAGCTCACTCTGATCATTTTGATAAGAAAAGAACTCCTGAATTTGTTGGGGATGGCCTCAAACTCAACACAGAAGCCTACATCAAGTGCCTTGAAAAGATAGTGCTGTCCTGGCCAGAGGGTGGTTGCTGAAATACTTTATGTCTGGCAATAGGACTCTGTTCCATGCCACACAAACAGGAGAACCCAGTAATGGCTGTCAGACAATTTCTTTGACTACATTACCCCTCACATCTGGCTGCCTAATTTCCCAGACTGCAATCTCCTTGATTATTATGTGTTGGGGTGCAGTTGACCAACAAAACTCCTTTTAAAGCCAAAGATGAACTGAAGGCAAAGATTATGGCAGTATTTACCAACTTAAACAAGGAGACTGTTTGTAAGAGATGCAAGAGATTCTGAAGTTGTCTGGGAGCTGTAGTTGAAGCCAGTGGCAGTTTTATTGAATAAATTTATGTTTTAGTATTTCAAGATATTTTCTGTAATTATGATAAATATATCCATTGTATCTTGTATAGAAATATAATAAAGCCATATCAAACAGAAAAGAATGATAGAAAAAATTAAAATATATTACTGGATATGTCTTTCCCAAAAATACAAAATTAAGTTTTGAAACAAAATTTAAGAGAAGAAACATGCATGATTTGATTTTTATATCTCTAATATATCATCCTGGGTATGATGATAAACTACATCCAGCAGCAAAACCTTTGATTGGGAAGTTGAGAGTTGTGTGAAACCATCTCTTAATTGCTGTTGTTCCCAGGTCCCTCCTGATCCAGGATGATAACCCCAGCTATGAGGAAATAGTTAATCCTCGAACTAGGGTCATTTAAGAGAAAAAGAGAAAAAGAAAATGTTAGGCAGGGTAAAAGTTTTTAGCTGTGAATAGCAATTTGTCTAAGAGAAGGAAATATCTAAAATAAAAACCTCTACGCCTACTCTGTGTAGAATAAGGTAGGCTGAACTCTTTAACCTTGGTAGGCAATCTTCCTAGAGATGATGTCTTGATAAAAAATACTTCTAAACTGGTTGTTGTTAGTAATGACATACAGCTGTAAAACATGCTCCAATATTTCATGATGGTTCAATTATGAAGCCACCAAGAAAACCCCATCTAACCCATGCTAGCATGGAAACAGATATTAAGTGATGATAATAATGAGGGTTACTGGGATAATTCCTGGAAATGCTACACTACCAGGCCAACCTGCACTAAAGTCAGAGGTAGCCTCTAAAACTTAGCTTACTTCAAAAATGAACTATCAGATATTAAGCTGGTAAGAACAGATATTACACTTTGAACATCACCATGAGGCTACAAAGCATTATTTGCATAACCTCCCCACTACATTAGGATGTGACACAAGGTTATTTTTATGTGAGATGCTCATACACATACATATAGGTTAAGAACAAAAATTAACCAGTCCCTGCAACTACTGTCATGCTGGCATTGATATTTTACTGACCTCACCTCTCCTACTTTAAATGAGAAGAGAACAGATACTATGTTTTGATTCTGGTCAAAAAGCCAAGAAGCATTATTTATCTGACATCCCAACTAAGGCAGGATGTGACATAAGATTTTTCTTTTTATGTGGGGTCCCCATATACATGCATATGGACCAAGGATAAAAATTGCCCAGTTCATATTCATGTATATACATAAAAAACAATGTGATAGCCTTTGATATAGTCATATTCAGTTGGGGTAGTTCTGTGACAGAAAGGAAATTAAGAATTAAAATCAACTTTTCTCACTTTTACAAAAATTCACAATGACATGTAAAATCCTGGTTTTGCCGCATAGAAAAAAGATTGACCTTGTGCTTACAGAAAAAGTCAAAACCAGATTTCCAAGTAAATGTTAAATTGGTTTACTGACCAATGGGAGTGATTTGCAAGACTAAAAAAGAATTCGCAATCCAATGCGAAAGATTTAAATGACTATAAATGACTTCGATCAGTGTCAGTCAGAGATGGGAGCAGTGAGAGAGAGAGACACAACTAAAATGTAATGGGAGAGGCTTCAAGTTGATCCGGACAAAAGTTTGAGTCGCACATTGTTCTCTTTCTCATTCTTTCTCGTGTGTTGATTCCTTTTACTTCTTCTTCTCCATCCAAAGACATTCCTACCAAACAAACGCTTATACATACATACGTACGCATGAACTCTTTCCAACAAATTAGTACTACGAACATTTCTTAAACTCTTGATACCCTTAACTCATTCCTTGTTTCTCATTGAACATTAACTGCTACAATTCATGTTATCCTTCTCTATCAATAAATTTCTATTTTAATATGCAAATGCATATTTTTATTCTTCTACTATTCTCCACAATTCCAAACATTCCAACCTGATGATAAAAATGAAAGAAAACTAAGTTATAAGGAGTTTGGTTAAGTATGATACTACTTGTGATAATTTTATTATTCTATAGAAATTCTTTGAGCACTTGTCTGAGTACATAGCTGCTTGCATTTCAAACAGAGAGAAGTCTTTACACAAACTGGATTAAACTGTCATGTCAAGGCAGACCTTTGTTGTTATCGGCTTACATTCTGGTGCCAAGTTCCCAAACAAAGTAGGTGCTTTTACTTTAATTGCAGCTAAATGTGGCCCAAGCATAAAAGGGGAATTCTACCTTTTTGTGTTAATTCAAAATATCATGTTCAAGAAATCTGTGCAAAGATTTAGAAGTGTTGTAATTCATGTTTATCTATCACATGCCCTAGCGTCTTACTGATGAGATTGTCATTTGTAATAGTAACAGTACTTTGGGGCCGAGGAACTTTTGATTTCTTTCTCTGAACAATATCTTCACAATGTAACATTCAGAGCTCAGAGTATATATAAGAGCTTTTGTTGACATTCTCTTGATAGTTTTGTCAATGATAGCCTTGGCGAGACACTTTGGTGTACTAGTAACAAAGAAATACAAGCATGTCATAGTCATACATTGTGTTATCAAAATGACAAACCCTTCAAAAATATCCTTTTTTTCACACACACAAATTGCATTCCTTGCAGGACATTTGATATGTAGGTATCTACTATATCCACTGAAGTAACATTTTGTTTCATTGCCAGCCTTCTTCTTTCTGGAAGATAATCCTTAACATTTTTTGCTTTCATCCACATTGTTTAGAATAATTACTTGTTCAGTTAGAGGGGCATTTGATTGATAAGACATACTATGTTTTTCTATCATTTAAAAAGATCTAACCTTGCCTAAGACCATTTGGAGATCCAAATTTTCCTTTTTGAGAAGTCTCTGGTAAATATGAATAGATATAAAGCCACTGATAAAGATGTCTTTGATTCTATTCTTTCTATATTGTTCCACTTTTACCTGTTCAAAATTACTGTCTTTTGCAATTAACTTCAGTTTGTGGTGAGACTGGTTAAGTAGGTAGTAAGTGCCTTGCAAAAATATTGTTCTTTGAATTGACATATAGTCTCAATAGAATTTCAATAGTATCTTTGCATTATTGACAATCACTGATGAATTCATAGAAATATATATATATGATGCAAATGTCTATTTTGTTCATCTTGTAATTTTTGACAGACGATAAAATGATATCAAAAGTTCCTGTAGCAGTGGTTCCAATGTTTAGCCACTTCTTTCAAATTACGATATACAAAAAAATTCTCCACTCTTACTATTCGCTCTTTGGATTAGTTTGGTCAGGGGATAAAATAAGTTTGGAGCATTAATTAGAATGATAACAAAGAATTCCACTATTAAGTTTGATAACTTTATTAAGACAATTTACAATGTATGGAATTTAATTCTCAACATGTGACCCTTTTTTATTTCACAAAATGCAGTTCAGTGTTATAACTGCATTTATTGCTACAATATAAAACCCATTAAAAAAGAAATCTACATTTCCAAAAAGCATGTGTACTAAAAATATTTTGCGAAATACCCTATGTACATTTAAATTAAATGTAATCCAAGAGTAGATCATGGTACTGATTTTCAACTAAGGTATAACTCGATAAATATAAAATTGAAATCCATGATTTCTTATTGATACCAAGGGTTACATTTAGATCACTTACATAAAACTAATTTAAAATCCTGCTTATAGCGCAGGAATTTACTCATCTGTATAATGCAAAAAATAGTTGTAAAAAAAAAAATAAAATAAAATAAAATAATACAATCTGTCAATTTTCAAAGAGTCATTTACACTGTATGCAATGAACCAAGCATTAAAAAAAAGTCACAGAACAAGAAGTAATTTTCCCAGAGGGTCTATGAAGGGCCTCTCCAGTACAATGGGGGATGTTTGTTATTAGCCTGTGAGAGGCAGCTGCAACATATAACCCTGACAATGCATTCCTGATCATCATGCCAGCCCCAAAGCTTGCTTGCTTGTGTTTTGCCAGTTGTGGCAAACACATTTCCTTGTAGCATGGGTGTTGAATACAAATTTCTCTGTGCACCATCAGTCATACTCTCATAGAAAGAACCAACAGTCTCATCTTACTCATTTTTTAATAAACAAAAAAATACTTCTCTTTTATTTAAGGTATGTATTGTTTTAAGATAGTGATGTATCATGATAGTTACACACTAATGAGTTAATATCTTACTGTATACTTAAAGTGTTTATGGTATTTATTCAATATTTAAAAATTCATATTAGTTATAAAGTTATATTACAAAAACATTCTAAGGGAAATAACTCAATATTACTAATTTAAATGTTATTCCGCTTGAATCTAACCCTATACCCTTATAGGAGAGAAATTATTTTGAAATTTAGCAGTCAATATTTTTTACGATTCCAGAAAACAACATCTATGCACGGTAAATACAGCATTGTTTCAATTTTTTTTAAAAGTAATGATGACATTATTTATTCTTATGTCAGTTATTTTTCTTTTTTTTTTTTACTGACGAAAACAGAAGTTCTGATTCTGATGTTCATAATAATTCTGTAATTTCATTTGTAGGTGCTGGTAGCTTATATTTTTAAAATAAATATATAAATAGAATCAACTTTTCATCAACAGCAATATGAGATGTTAAAAGTTGAAAGTTCGTTATTAGTAATTATTCAAACAAGACCAACTTTTATAGGAATACAAAATACTTTCAGAGATCAACAACTTTAGGTTAATAAGGACATTGTAGATATAAATGATTACTAGTGTTCATTTTGTCATTGGTTATTTGTAAACATTTTCTGAATTATTTTTCATGAAACTGTTGATGTATTGACATATTTTTTAAATGTATTAGTTTTTTTTTCTTTGAACATTTTAATGTTATCAAATCTGATTTAAAATCTCCGGTAGATAAAAAAGATTAGGATAGAAGTTTCTCTTTCTCCCGCATACTTGAAATGTGGATAAGAGAAAAATAAAACTTATACATATATATTCTTATGTTACATCTGAGAAAAAATATATTTAAAAAGAGTTTACCATGTATTAGGATTATAGGTGAGTTCTCTGACTTGCAGGAATCCAGCATTGAAGCAACATTATTTAAGGCTTTAGCTTGACCAGAGTTTAGTTTCCAAAAAGTCACATACTTCTCAGCTAAACTGGTCTGTAATAAAATAGATCATTTTTATTTAAAGAAATTTTAAGATCACTTTGTATGCATAAATAAATAATAAATAAAATAAATAATTGTCATAATAAAAAAGGAATTATTTCAGACTTAGATCTGCACAAAGTAATCATGAATAAAACAAGTCAGAAAGATTTACAAAAAAAAAAAGAAGCAAAACAAAAAAAACAATAAAATAAATAGCTGCTATGTCCCATCATGGCCTATTGAATAGAAACAACTTATTTCCATTGTTTGTAACTGAGGTTGGTTTACTTGTGGTATTAATTTTTATAGATAAACTTTATATATTTTTCAATTTTTAGTTTAACTGTTATTCATTAATTGTAGGGTTTGCTTTTTATAAACCTTATTCAATAAGTACCAACATAGTACCGAATATCAATAATTTTAAAAAATTACAAAAATAAAATCAATAAAAATCAGTAAATTTGTACAGATTATATTTACAGATTTTAATTTTCATTATTGTAGTACTATTATGGATGTTTCTTCTTGAAAACTTCTGTGATAAACCTTTATGTTTTCTATCAAATCAAAATGGGTCCTTTAGGTCATGCAAAGTTATCTGAATATTATTTTTATGTGTTTTTAGTTTTAACTTTTCAAAGAAAAATATTTTTTGTTGATAAGATGAAGTATTGTCAACCAATATTATCAATTTTTGACTAATATTTTCTTTCATCTTAGTTACTCTTGTCACTTGTCTATTGCATAAAAAATTATATAAGAAAGAAATGTAAATAAAAAAATAACATAATAGACCAAGTTTGTTTATTACACATTCTTTTGAGGAGAGTTTTTAAAAAAACATTTATTAAAAGAAGTTACTACATGTATACTTTGAATAAGAAACTGCTATAATAAAACCTGATAGTAAAAAATGGCTTGAATAAAATCTGATGCATAAAATTTTGCATATGTAACGCTGAAATTGATGTTGTAAAACTTACAAAAATAAAGTTTGCTAACAGGAATGGTCTAAAGATAAACATTTTGTGATTTGGAGAAAATAAATTCTGCCCCCTACATTTTGAATTTTTTATTTAATTTTTGAGCTGACGTGTGGATATTTAAGAAGTCTGGCTAGTTTAAGAACCAGAGGAATTTGGTTTTTACAAAGAAAGGCTGTCAACTGGTTTTGGGAGCTGAACTTAGATAAAGAAGGAATAAAAGAATAAAGCAAAAGGTTTCAGTATTCGTGAAGTAGATGTAGACTGGTTCTGGAGGATGAACTTAGATGAAAAGCTAAAAGCTGCTGTCAGTGAAAAATTTTTTGGTTGTTTTTGTTTGGCAGCACATCAACCTATATTAGTCACTTAATACCAAAATTTAAATATTTTGTAAGCAATTTTTTTTTCTAAATAAAAATGGTTTTAGTGATATACTAGCAATATAGACCGGCGTTGCTCAGGTGTAATGAAAGCTTTAAAACTAATCCATGGTCCTGGAGCTCAGACTCTTTGAACATTGGCACGAAAGACTAAAAAGCAATAGTTGTTTCCAATTAAAGCAAAACTGTAGATTGAAAGAAAAATGAATGGATGTAAGTCAAATTTTGATTTCCTGCTATCAATATCAAATAAGTTTTTTTCATCATAAACTGAATTTTGAAGGCTAAATAAGTCCTCTGAGTAAATGGTATCATGGCTGAGACTAAGAACTACAATTATACCTACTTAGAGCCAAACCCAAAGCAAAAACTAAAATAAAAGGGCTGAATAAAATACAGACAGATAAACAGACACACAAACAAACATCTTGCCTTTTATATATATATATATATATATATATATATATATATATTAATTCAGATACTTTAATCCAAGCGGAAAAAGCAGGAAGGTAAATTCCAAAAACCCGATCCTAATTAATATTAAAAATTTTATTTTAATATTAAAAAATGATACAGGAAGAGAGCTCCATGTAATAAAATATTACAGAGCAAATATAAATTAAAAAAGGATTAATTCAATGATGTTGGATGATCATTTCGATATGAAAATCCCCACGGGGGATAACACATCACCTCAGCAACAGAAAAATCCTTTCAGAGACTGGAGAAAAATCAGTCTAATTTTCCTTTTTAAATAGATTTGCAAAGAAATTGAAAAAGAAAAAGAAAAAAAGAAAAAGATAAAACAAAATAAAATCAAATAAACAAGAAAAGAAAAAATTGACATCGTCTGGGTTCGCAAAAAAAGAAAAGAGAATTGTAACTTAAAATTAACGGACGGCCATGTTGAATTGATGTAAGGTTAAGCAACACAGAAAAAAGGTGGGAGATATATATATTATCGATTTTCTGCACTATTGTAAGAACTGCAACCTTGAAACTTCTGAATATCGTTTCTTATGTCTTTGTCTATGAGTGTATCAAATTTGATTAAAATCGGACCACTCCTTCTATAACCCGATTTTTTCGATTATTGATTTTCGATATTTATCGGGGGTACCTCAACACAAAACCTAGCTAAGAACACTCGCAGATGCTTATAGTACAACTGTGTAAATTTTCAAGAAAATCAGTTCAGCCGTTTCGGAGTCTATAGGTAATGGACAGACACACACACAGACACATACAAAGTTCCATTTATAAATAAATTTAGATTTAGATTTAGATTAGATATCTTACTAATTAACTCATAGGTAGGGGAAGAGGTGCATTCATATCATTCCCAAGGATATTTGCATGTAAATGAATATAACAAACCCAACTAGAATTGGAACTTGGATCTCCAATTAACAATTCTGATCCATTATCTATTACATGACCCACACATCCACACTTATAGCACCCATCTAGATACTGACTAGACACAATTTTGCTTAACTTTAATGATCAACAAGAAATGGTATTTCATTGTGCTGTAGCCATAAGCCAATAAAGAAAAGGAAGGAAGACAAGGAAAAGAAAGGACATGTTTCTAAAAATTTAGAGATATATATAATTATCTTTCTGTAGTTGTTAGTGAATGTATGTTGCAAAATTAGAAGTATTCAACCTGATCTTGAACTTTTTATGAAAATATATTTATTGCTTTTTTAAACCTCAGTTTATAAAACTGTCCTCTTCTCTAAAAGAAACACACCAATGCCTGTTATTCCTCAACCTTCTCAACTCCATTCAACAGTCAAATAAATTGCGGTAAGTGAATATTTAGTTGATAATTATATTTCTATAAGCAGAATTGTAAATTGAATTTGTTACCTTACTTTGATGCACAAAGAAAAATTTTGTTCAAGCTTGTTTTGTAAATTTTGCATTTTGTAGTATTATTTTTCATGTCATTAATAATTGTAAATTTCTTTCAAATTTTACACTGGAGTAAGAATCTTGTATTTTTTCATTTGTGCCATTCATAATACTTGAATAAGAAATGTTATTTTCTCTCTTTTCCTCCCCCTCAAATCCTTTAAATTGATGAGATGAGGAAAAAAGCAACTAATGAATTAAGATGAAGAAAAAATTATTAAAAAGTGATAAAGATTTAAAATTTTGTTTCTTTTAGAAAAAAGTTTATGAGAAGACATTTTAAAATATACAAGAGGAATAACTCATTTTACAGTTGTATTACAACAAAACATTTGAAGCCTTCTCTTCAAAAGGACATAAGTAACAAGGAGAATTTAAAAGAAAAATTACTCTCAGATTCCATTTTTAATATAATCAAGGAGCTTATTGTTTGGCAGATATCTTTCCAGGAAATTTTCACATACAAAATGACAATTTTCTCAATATTTTTATAATAAATTAACTTTAAACATATTAACACTGATTAAAACCGTGTTACATTTTATATGTAATATCAAAGTTATTCCTAAATAAATGTTGGAACATTTAAGTGACTTATCCTGATTTGATTAAAATTGACTTAGATTTTAAAAACATGCTTTCTGAAATGTTTTCTCTGTGCATTTCTGTAATAATGAAAATTTTCAAACCAACTAATCATTTAAAATCTAATAGCTAGAATCAAACATCATTTAAAATATATTTCCTCATCTGAAAAACTTACAATATCATAATCTTAGTAAAAAGGCAAAATAGACAAAACTATTTTATATCATATTATTGAATTAAATAATTTAAACCTATCTCGAAAATGATTTCGAATTGTAATATTATTGGAACTCACCAATTCATGACTAGAATATTTTGCTTTTTTGTGACTCTGAAATGGAGTCTTAAATCCAGGCATCATTTGGGTCCGTTGTGTTGTCATGTATTTTCTTATAAGACAAACCAAAAAAAAAAAAAATTATCTAAGTTAGAAGATTAAAATGTTTGCCAAATGAATTAAAAACGATTCATTTTAAAAGTTTATAAATAAAAAAAAATGGGTTAAGCATTGAACTTGTATCAACAAATGTTTTAATCCACTATACATCAAATTATCCTAATTAATTTATTCCTTTAAGGTACTAAAATCTGAATTGTTTTCATATGAGTTACTACTTCCAAACTTTATATAAAAATAGTTTCTATAAGAATTTTTGTTGTTTTTTATATTGGTCATTGTAGTATAACAGATTTAAGAAAAAGTCATTTTATACAATGTGTTCAGTCAAATTAACTCTAAACTGTCTTTACTCCTGGATTTCAATAGTCATAATGGAACAAAATATTTCTTCATAATGTTTTGCTTCATGGCTGAAAAAAAAGTTTTTTTTAATAGTAAAAATTTATGTAATTTAGGTTTTGTTCCGTTATCAGTGGTCTTTAGTTTAAAAATAAAACTGATATAAACATTAACAAGATTAATATTTCAGCCAAAATCTGTTGTTTATCTTTTAAAATTTTCTGAATAATGAAGATCAGAATTGTATTAAATTTTGAATAAAAGTAATAATAATAGTAATAAGGAGAAAAAAGTTCCAATTATTTTAATGAACAGTTATTTCTTGTTTAATTAGCTTATAAAATTATGTTTAAATTGTTTATTACTTTCTTTATGGAAGCAAAAGAGTAAAATTACAAAATGTTTCCTTATTAAGTAAAATCTTAGCCTTTTGAATAAACTTGTTTTTTAAAAGTATTTTCTAACTTCAGTTATTATATCAGGAACAATATAAAAAGAAGAGAAGAGATATTTTGTGAATGAATTCAACAAATAGAATGAATATTTTTTTTAAAAACCAAACAAAAAATGAAAAATTTAGAGAATTTATCCCTAAAACCAAAGTAAGAATTTAGCTTGATGGTTATTCAAAATAAGGAAATATTTTATTTTTGTTTTCACATAAAAATAAAAAATACAGAAATAAAGCAAAGATAATATTACTGCCTACATAGATATTGATATATCAGAATATTATATTTGTATATTTCTTTATTTTGCAATGGGTTTTATAAGAATTAGGGATATAATCAATCATACAAAGTCTTATTAATACAAATTGGGAATATTTTTCTACAAAGAAAAAAAGACAAAACTATAAAGAAATGAAATGATCAAAATAAATAGTATGCATGAAAACAATATTTATAAAGTTATCTTTCTAGAACCAAACACTGATGTTTTTGCTTTCAGGTAGCAGCAGTCCCAAAATTATTCCCTTGTTCATTTGTTAAACAAAAAAATGAAATGAAGACAAAAAAGGATACCTGTGAAGTAGAGATGATATAATTGGAGAAGAGGAAATAATCACATGTTCTTGTAAATTCATCAAACAACTTAGTTCTGTTGACGCATTACCAGCCAAAATAGCATGACACACAGCTAAAAATAAAATGCAAAAACAAGAAAATATTGCAAAGTAAATAAAATAAATTAATGTTAACAATATAACAAAAAAAGCATTATTCAAAAACACTTGATTGCAATGAGATGAAGTCACTCTGAAATTCTTTACAAAACTTTATTACACTTCATATATGCAGTGTTAACTAAACATTTGGAGATTCTAAATGTTATACACATACCTATGGACAGTTATGGGTATGTCCCAATCCTTATCTAAACTTATTTATAAATGTAACTTTGTCTGTGTGTGCCTGTGTGTGTGTCCGTTACCTATAGACTCCAAAACGGCTGTACCAATTTTCTTGAAAAGTTACACAGTTGTACTACAATTGTCTGCGAGTGTTCTTAGCTAGGTTTTGTGTTGAGGTACCCCCGATAAATATCGAAAATCGATAATCGAAAAAATCAGGTTATAGAAGGAGTGGCCCAATTTTAATCAAATTTGATACACTCATGGACAAAGACATAAGAAACGATATTCAGAAGTTTCAATGTTACAGTTCTTACAATAGTGCAGAAAATCAATATTATAAAAAGGCAAGATGTTTGTTTGTGTGTCTGTTTATCTGTCTGTATGTCCTTTATACAAATCCACAATTTTTATCCGATTCTCAGCAAACTTCACACAAATATTCTTTAGGCTGAGTCTGAGCTCTAGGACCAGGGATTAGTTTTAAAGCTTTCATTACACCCGAGCAATGCCGGGCTATACTGCTAGTATAATATGTTGAACTCTATTGAGAAGGTGGTGTTTTCTTACTGTCTAGCAGTTCTCTACTAGCAGTGGTTATTACTTCATGCAGCTTGCAAATCTTGTATTTGATCATATTATAAATATTACTATTTATATCCAACCTCCTTTTGGGTTATTACTCATGCAATAACCTTTTAGGTTACAACACTAAGCATGAAAACAAAAAATTACTTTAACATCTTATTTCCATTGTTTATTTCCTGTCTGCTGTTTTCACACTGGCTCATAAAGACTCGTGTCAAAAGTTCATACTACACATAGTTAGTGCATATTGCTAAAAATTGCCAGAAATTCTAGAAGGTAAAAACAGTATGTAGATTTTACTACTGTCTGCAGTTAAAAGTTGGTTAATGTCACAGTTGCATTATAATTTTTTTTAATCATTTCACCCCAAGCAAGGTGGTAATGCTACTAGTATGCAAAAGGGTTATGGGGAATTGAAGTGAAAGAAAAGAATGAGAATAGGGAGGATTGAGGAAAGAACAAAAGATGAATGGGATTCAAGAACACAGAAAGGAAATGAAATTCCATAGGTAGGAAGAGTGACAAAAATAAACAAACTGTTGGAGTAGAAGTGTTAGTTGCATTTAGCTATTTCAACAGTAAATGGGTGGGACCTAGATGCCAATATGTATTCAGGGCACCAGAGAAAAAAGCTCATCAGAGCAGTTGCCATGAAAATACTTACACTATATCCTCATCTTTGTTGTCATTTTTATAACATTTCGGCCATTGTACACTCCAGCCTTCTTCAGGTTCTAGGAATTTTGAACCGTACCCTTAATTATGATCACTGAGGTATATCATTCTCATTCCTTGTGTGAAGCCACTTCTGGTAGTCATGAGTTATCTTTCTTTAACTTAACTAAGTTATTTGCTCACCACTGCTGTAGCCTGGTATTGAACTCGCAACTCTTTGGGTAAAGTCACTGGAACTAACCCATGTCTATATCTATTGGGCCATGAGTCCTGGAAGATATGCCCCAGTGATCGTAATAAAGAGTTTGATTCGAAATTCCTAGCACCTGAAGAAGGCCAGAGTGTACAACATCTGAAATGTAAAAATGACAACAAAGATGAGGACAATAGTCTGAATAGTGTAAATACTACCTCATCTCAGAAGTATAGGCAAATAATGAAAATATTTGTAGAAAAGATGGAGAGAAAGTGTTTGAAGTCAAGATGCCTGCAACATGAAAAGGACAGGTGCATCTGTAACATTAACCAACCTTACGTCTACATGAAAATTTAGGTTGTGAACACCAGTAAAACTTAAGCATTGTTTTTCTTTATCTGCGTATATATATTACACAGTTTCAACAATCACTTCCTGATTCATCTAACTAGTCTCAAATGAGTAAATCAACTTATTAATGACTGTTGAATGATTTTTGTAGAAGCAATAATATTTCAATCTCATAAATTAAAACATTTAGACTTATTATTTCATAATAAACTGAAAACAATATCTACACGAGCCTAATTGTTATCACTTTCAGAAACATTTATTTTTACATATCAAATAACATAATCCAATTTACCAGAATGTTTGTATCTGAAAATACTTTCAAAATAAATTGAGATTTTTTTAAATTCCTCTCTTTTAAAACAAAACAATCATGTCACTCTGATTATTTCTCTTTCCTATACAACATATGTAATCTTGATTCTTTCTTAGTATAAAACTGATTTTGTTTTGAAGATGGTATTCATAAATAATTCACTGTTTGAGATTAGTTAATTTGTGTCTGAAATTTAAGCACTAATATATTTTATGACTAAAAATAATTACAGTATGGTATTTTGTGCGGAATAAACTAAAAAGCACATAAATAAAAATCCTTATTATAGTTGGATAATCTCCATTATTCCGTGAATTATTTGAACTGATATCCTCATCCCTGTGATTTTGATTGCAATGTTTCAAGTAATGCATTCTATGACTTTCATCCAGTGAACTTCTGAAACTGTTTTCATTAGCTTTTATCATTGTATAGAATAGTTCAGATCTATTTGTCACAAACTTTGTACTGCAATATAAATTATCAATTTGAAAAATATACAAACAGCACATATATATATATATATATATATATATATATATATATATATATATATAGATAGATAGATAGATAGATAACATATAAATAAAGACAAAAGGAAAACTTATTTTTGCCAATGTGTTTTATCCTTTGAGGAATATTATCTAGATAAATGCAAGAATTTTAATTTGTAACAAGTATTTACAGACAAGAGCAAAAATGTTATTGGTTTTCAAAATTTTTAAATATAAGAATGCTCATAAATAATCATCAGCTTAGCCAAAAATTCAGGCTATGGAGAATGTCATATGATAAAATTCTATGTCTAATAACTAATATACATTTATGTTTAAAATATATAGAAAGCATTAAAAATCACATTTTCTTAAAGGCATCAGGATGTGCAGGTGGTGTAATGAATAGCAGCTTGGAATGAGAACATAGAAAGCCAAGTGCAAATTCTAGTCAAGTTACATTTATAGCGGGTATCTTATCTTATTCTCTTCTAGTAGTAGTAGGATTCCGTTCTAGTGAAGGGTAATTGTATACCGTGCAGGTTAACGGAATTTGGCCCTGTGGGAAGATAACCCACTATAATTCCTAAAATGATTATATAATCAAGAAAGGCAATTTGAGTATAAAATAACATTTATATATATATGTTACGGAAATTAACGAAATTTAACGAAACTTGGTTATAAGCAACTGACAATTTGTAATGAATTATTTTGAACATTATTTTTACCGATACTCGTATTTAAGTAGATATTCTGTTTTTAATTAAACAGTATTTTATATTTATATCTACCGGCCTGATTATTTCACGATAAATTTTTATGACAAAAATTGTGTTATATAAGCATGATAAAAACCTCGTCTGATCAAGAGGCTATTCATGGTCGAGTGGTTAAGACAGTACCAGATCAAATGGTAGCTTCCCCTATGTAAATAGGGGTCGCAGGTTCGAATCCTGCTGGATAGCACACATTTTCGTCATAAAAATTTATCGTGAAATAATCAGGCCGGTAGATATAAATATAAAATGCTGTTTAATTAAAAACAGAATATCTACTTAAATATGAGTATCGGTAAAAATAATGTTCAAAATAATTCATTACATATATATATATATATATACACACATTTCAATTAATGTTTTTACAATTAAAATAATACTTGAAATAAAAGCCCAACGGAGGTTAGAATGTTCATGGAAAATAATATAATGCTGAAAGAGATAAAAGGATTCGGAGTGTGGAAGTGTCTTGAAGGTAAGGGAATGTTCATTTTGAAGTTGCCGTTCCTAAGGTCAGTAAGTCAGTAAGTACTTTGAGGAATGTCTTTGAAGAGGTCAATAAGTACTTTGGAGACAGGGAGAAAGAAAGAGGTCAGCATAGTAGCTGCTTGACTTAAGTCAAGGGGATATTAATTACATTCTTCTCCTCTCGTTTCCCCGTCTGGATCAAAACGCAACTTGTTTTGGAATTTCATACTTGAATTTGATTCTGGGCTTCCCATTGGCTGGTAAATAAAATTTGTGTAGGCTCGCGAAATGGAAATTTGATATTTGGTTAATTTTTATTTTTCAACCGGAACATCTGCGTGAATCCACTTGCGCGGAGATGATTTTTATTCATTCACTTTCTGGTCAGCATAGAGCTAACATCTGGTCTCGCCACACATTCACTTAAACACAAACATCCTTGGGAAAGCTCTTCTTCAACTAGTAATGGGTTAAAAGCAAAGCAGACTGAGTTCTCTAGCAGTAATTGGCAATCAGTCTAGGTGAAGAACAATTATGAATTCAAAACCTTACACACTTGGAAGCTACTCCTGTCAGGGTTATGGCGAAGACATTGGCATCAGGATGTGGTCAATGACAGAATCTAAAAGATCAGACTGTTAGCAATGAACTGCAATGGTGTCATGCAAAACTTCCTTCATACTAAATAATGGATGATGACATATGAGGGTGACTCTATGGATGACCTAATAAGCTTATTAACATCAAATATCATAAATAGATCAGTTGAAGAAAGCTAATAAATACATTAGTGAAATGTGTTAAAAACAATAATGATGAAGATACTAATCAAATAAATTATAGAATGAGGACAATATTTTATATCTAATTTCTTCTCATTCCTATACAACATACATAATCTGGATTCTCTCTTTGATATTTAGTTTAAAACAGATTTTGTTTTGAAGATGGTATTCATAAACAATTCATTGTTTGAGATAGGTAATTTGAGTCTGAAATTCAAGTACTAAATCAACATTTTTTTTAATATATTTGTGCTGGAACAGAAAATTATAAAATTTAACTCTTTTCAAAATAATGATTTTTTCTCTTTTTTATATAGAGTACATTTATTAGCAATTACAATTGACTGTTATGAATATTAAGATATTCCATTATCTTCATACTCACTATCAGTATTCCAGTTTGAAGGGAAATATCCAGCCAAAGGTTCTATCTGAATTTCTGAACTTGAATTTGGTCCATAGAATACACTTCTAGCAATGAATGTAACTGATGGCTCAAAATTTAAATGCTTTGATATAATCCATAAATCATCTACAAATAAAAGCAGAAGGTCATAACTTCACCAGTAGCAGTGAATAAATATAAAGCAGCAAAATTTTAAGAAAAATTTAATACCTTCAATACATTAAGTTGGTCAATATACAAGATATACAATAAAAACAATCAATCTATTCAAAACATTTATATTGGGAATGATTAACAAAAAATACCTGATAAAAGAGATTAATTTCGTCATATGGGAAGACTCAAGAGAAAGTCATCTCAAAGGAGAGGTGTCATATAGGAATAATGTGTTACTGCCAACAGAGTAAACAGTTGACCTCATTCTCAATTAGTGGTACAGTGCTACTGAGATCCCATGACACATAAAATAAATATATACATGTATATGGGTATAGAGTGATTAGAAAGGGTAGATTTGGAAAAGAATAAGTGTTTGATACACGATTGTTTAAAGGCTTAATTATACTTGTATCTTTGATTTACCAAAGTATCTTTACTGAAGTAAAAGTTATAAAAAAATATTGTTAGGATGCTATCTAAACAAGGTAAGATAAGTGATCAACTTTTTTTTATTGACAGTAATTAATGTCAAAGCACACTAAGCCAGTTAATTTGCCTAAGATATTATCTCATGAATTATTCAAATAAGTTCTTTGGAGCACAAAAACTTTTGTTTTATTTTTTTATATGAAACCTGCTGAGTAATTTTATTTTGTTGATATATATTTTAATTACTATTTTCTTAAACAATTTCATAAAGTGTAAATAAAAGTTGTTTGGGCTTTTGCTTTTTTTTTTAAGTGATAAAATATACAAATCTGAATCTAAATAGTTGATGTACAAAATATTTGGCAAAAGCCAGTTAAATTCTAAAAATAATTAAAAATTTGTTCAATTGAACTCACAACTCTTTGGGTTAAGTTACTGGATTCAACCAAATCTTTTATCAACTGTGCCATGTTTGTTGAATCCAGTGACTTGATCCAAAGAGTTGTGAGTTCAATACCTGGCTGCAGCAGAGGTGAACAAAATCTTGGAAAGTTGATACAAAAAAAAAAAGATAACTGATACTGAGATATTTGGAAAAGGCATGGTATGTGGAACTAGAACAACCTGCCCCTGTGGATGAAATAAAGGGTTTGGTCCCAAATTCCAATCACTTGAAGAAGGCCAGAGTGTACAATGGTTGAAATGTCATGAATATTGCAACAAAGATGAGGACAACAGTCCAAACAATGTAAATTGTGTAAATGATGTTAACTGACATCAAATGCTTCTTGTTTATATCAATTGTGATTGTTCAGTTAATGTTTTGTTAAAATGAGGACAAATAAACAGCTACTTCAAATATTATACATACACGCCTTTGCAAAAAAATAGTAAATGAGTCAGGCAGATTTCATTAATGCTTTGTTTATAAGTTGAAAATGAGTGCATCAATAATGTTATAAATGCATAAACAGGATCATTATAAGACATAAAAGAATGATGTTTAATATGAAAATGATTGAATATCTCAAAGGCAAGTCTTCTGAAGCCCACAAGGTATTCACCAAGGCACTCTCCTCAGTTCAACCCTCTTTCTGCTACCCAACCCTTATGTTCAAACTTTGATAGACTTCAAAAGGATTCATACAGCTTTGTGAATGATAAATTATTTTTCACAACCCCATTCTCCACAGATGAACCATTGCTAGCCTTTTTCTACTCTATTGCTATTTTCATGGCAAATGTTCAGATGAGTTACATTCCTTAGTACCACTGGTTCAGACATTCACAGATAGGATTTACAATGTCATATACACAAGGTTAATGCATCCTCAGTCCCTTTGTCTTTCATTAGTAAAAAGGAAGTTCCACACAGAGAGCTGTTTCCCAAGAATTGTGACTTTATAGAGTAAACTCCTGAGAGGATGCTTCTACAATCACTATGATGTTAACTTCTTCATGTCTAAGATCAATCATTATTTATTATATAAATCCATATAACATGAGCTTCTTACTCTTATGTCCTTTCAACAACATCATTCATTAATGCTGTCTTGAGTGTCTATTGAGCTCTATATGGGTGAACAATAATAAAAAATAAAATATTTCAATCTGGTTATCATTGCATCAGTCAGATTCTGCAGATCATCAAGAGATAGGGAATCCCAATGTTCCTGGACAGTATTTCTCAAACTCTTTGTTAGAGCACTTCCTATCTGTTAGCTTTGATTATATAAAATTGTAAATATTCTCAACTTGGTTCATATCTGGTGATTAGCTAGGCTAGGAGCTGATTTGAAAGCCTTTTTTAGTAGATCTAGGGGAATTACAAGGGAAATTGTCTCACTGAAAGATATTTTCATCAGGACATTGGGTAACAATCCAGAATTCAGAATATCCTAGTATTTTTGCAACATTCAAGTTCTTTTCACACTTAAATAAATGTGAAAATCACTTAGCTGAGAAAACAGTATCATATGTCTTCCCAATCATGTCAAAAGTAAACACACACAATGATATTTTTCACCAGATCTTCTAAGACATCTTTCAGGAACATTACTGACCAATTCAAACCAGCTTTCATGGTTTGATAAAATAGTGTTCATGTTTGTAATATTGGACAAAGTGGCTCAAGTTTTTGACATTTTAGATAGCTCGAGTTCTTTCATCTAGTTAGCTTGGCCTACACGATTTTTAAGAGCTGTATCAACATGATACTTGTTTTAAGGCATTTTCTTATTGAATTACAAAAATGAAACATTAAATTAGTGTTAGATATTATAAATAATCAAATTATATAGCTGAATATAAGGTTTATCTATCAAAAAATTGATTTTATTTTTAAAATTTAACTTGACCCATTTTTTATAAGTGTGTATATAATAGTTTAGATTCTTGTTATAGTTGAGTAAAAGTCAGTATTGTTAATAAGATTTTCATTAGTATTCAATTTATTTCTTTTAATGATTGAAAAAAGTTTTACCTTTAGAATAACATCCTGAAGAGTCTTTGAAAGATAATCTAATGTAGAGTCGGTTTTTCTGCTTTTTACATTCATATTGTTGCTGAAAAAAACAAACAATTTTAACTAAAAAGTATTTATGATGGTATAATAAGATACAGTAATATTTAGCAAAAAAAAAAAATCTTCAATTTTTCTCAACTTAGAGCAGGTTTGATTGCAGGCTTGCAAGAACATCCATAACAAATTCTACGAATATGTTGAACAATATTGTCTGACTCCTCTCACAACATGAATACATTGTGTAAGGATTTTATTTATCACGACAGTACATCCAGTATTATTATGTATATGCTACAGAATTTTGATAGTTCTTTTGACAAATGACTTTCAGCATTTCCCACTGAGCCTTTACCCAGACGATAAGAAAACCTGATTTAAAATTAATGAAATGGAAATCCAGAGGGACTTAGTTTTCTTTTGTTTTCTCAAAGATTTGCTTAGCAATAAATATGGCATCAAATATTTCACAACCTGGGCCAAAACCATATTGTGTTCTGCTAAGCTTAGTGCTGTCTTTCAACCAGTTCATTACTATTCGAAGAAATATTTTCACAGGAATGGCTTATTATTTTTCTCTGGCTAGTTTGTCTTCTTTTCTTGTGAATTTGTGAATTATTTTACAGAAATCTAAAAGTGCCCCTACCCTGTTTGATACATTGACGATTTTAAGTAGCATATTAACCATTTTGTCATTTCCAACACTAAAAATGTTGAAGTTTAAATGGTCATCTATACTTGATGCTTTCCATCTCTTTCTTTCCTTCAAAGCATTTAGTTCAATTTATCTCAGACTCATCATCATCTGGTTCTGGATCCTCTGTTGGTTTCCTGTTTGTTTACAAATCATATGGTGTTAATTTCAATAGCAATGAGTATTTTACTGATTTTATTTTTGCATTATAACACTATTTTTTATATATAATACTACTAGCAGTATAGCCCGGCATTGCTCAGGTATAATGAAAGCTTTAAAACTAATCCATGGTCCTGGAGCTCAGACACAGCCTAAAGAATATTTGTGTGAAGTTTGTTGAGAATCGGATAAAAATTGTAGATTTGTATAAAGGACATACAGACAGATAAACAAACATTTTGCCTTTTACATATATATATATTATCGATGTTCTGTACTATTGTAAGAACTGCAACCTTGAAACTTCTGAATATCGTTTCTTATGTCTTTGTCTATGAGTGTATCAAATTTGATTAAAATCGGACCACTCTTTCTATAACCCGATTTTTTCGATTATCAATTTTCGATATTTATCGAGGGTACCTCGACACAAAAACTAGCTAAGAACATTCACAGACGCTTATAGTACAACTGTGTAAATTTTCAAGAAAATTGGTTCAGCCGTTTTGGAGTCTATAGGTAATGGACACACACACACACACACACACACACACACACACACACACACACACAGATAAAGTTCCATTTATAAATAAGTTTAGATAATATTGCATGTGGAAAAACATGATATTATGTTAGTATGATGAAGCAAAAGAAATTATTATTAGTTGCATTATTAATTATGCAGATTATTTTCTGATAAAGCCGAGAATAAATATGAATTAAAACATTTGCGTGCGTGCAGATGCATTGTCGAAGCCATCATGATGAGCGGCCTGAGAGGGTCATCACAGCATGAGAGTATTTGTTTTGATTTTAAGAAAGAATATCCGATATTATTTCATTTCTCATCTGATTATAAAAAAAACAAAAAAAACAATTCCTTCAAGATAAGTCTAACAAGATGAAGTAGAATAATGAAAAAAAAAACAGATTAAAAACATTAGATTTACATGTGCCACTTTTAATCTTCAGGTTTGAACTGATGGAATTAGCACGGCTGGAAATTAGCTAAACTGGTTCACAAGTTTTTATTTTTCTTCTTCTTCTATGTGCCCTGTCCCTTCAGGACGTAGGTGATCATGGCTTTTATTCAGTCAATAATTACTTTAAAATAAGTTTAAGACAATGGCATAAAAATTATAATGCACTTATAAACAGATTGCTCTTTGACATCTATATTGTGGCTTACATTAATTTTTTTCTTGTCAGTCAATATTTGTAAGTATCAGCTGCCATTCTTCCTACAAGTGCAAACACTCAAAGATCACAAAACAAAAATTCTTTTTCTTTAGCTATCAGAGTTAGTGCATCATTATTATTGACCTTACTGTTACCTCTTGAGGTTTTTTTTGTATTTTTGACATATGGTTATAATGCAGCAACATTCTTTTCTTTCTAGGTCATTATCATATTTTTTTTCCATTAGATATTTTATTTAAATTCTAGTATAGATTTAGATAGGTGTTTTCAGCTTCATGTTTTTCCTTAAGGCAATCATTTGAAATTAAATTAATTTTTGGCAATTGTTAAAGTAAATTATTATGTTGAGAATTCTTTGCTGCTTCCAAGTGAGAGTCAGGTTGAAAATCTTCCTTTGGAATCATTTCACCTCCAGGTGCAACACTGGTCTGTTTTGGCTTCACTACAAAAAACACCCTCTTCTTCTTGGCAGGGTACAAATTAAGAGCAGCCTGTGCAGAAATTAGGGTAACCTTAACCAATTGGACAAAAGTTTACAAATAAACACAAAATTTGGCACTGAATTTAATTGTGCAGTTCAAATTCAAAATGTCAAAAGGAAGCAAACTGATTTTCTCCAACAACAACTACAAATAAACATAATTTATGGATTCTATAATAGTCTAATAGAGTGTATTAGTATCTAATTTTACTAAGTGACTACTTGTCTTAAATAACCAAGTATGACTAATTTTACCAACAGACTAGATGAAACTATGTTTACTGACATAGAGTGATGTCTTTTACTAACTGATTTTAAGAGACTACATTTTCAAAATCACCTTAAGCAATTACTTTTAATTGGTCTGTGACAATATTTACAAACAGGCTTGAAATGACTAACTTTTCTAAGTGAACAGGCATGATTACTTTTACTAACTTATCTGGAGTGACTACATTTATCAACTTACCAAGTAGAACTAATTTTATCAACTGAGCAGGTGTGATTAATCTTACTAAAAGCTGGAGAGACTGTTTACTAACTTGTAGAGACTACTATTACTGAATTGAAGGGATTATTTTTATGAATTGACCTGGAATAAGTACTTTCACTAACTGACCTGGAATGACTCTCTTACAAACTTATCAGGAGTGACTATACTTACTAACTGACCTGGTATAATTAACTTTACTAACCAAGCATGATTACTTTTATGAAGTGATTACTTTTATTAATTGATCTGGAGTACCTACTTTGACAGTCTTGAATAAACTGATCAATCATGACTAGTATTACTAACAGTCCTGAAGTGATTACTTTGTTGAGTGAAGATGGAAATAAATACCAAGACAGACAATCATCAAATAACAAAAAAATGGTTCCTCAGTCAGAGGATCCATGCATCTTTCAGGTTAATAAATTAATTTTCTTTCAAAATAAATATTTAATATTTTTCAACAAACAAGTCATGTTCCCACTTTTCCCATTTCTTTGATGAGTATTTAAGCAAAGTCTCTAGATAGACAAAAGCAGTATGGAGATAGAGACAGCAACATATAACAGCAGTTTATGAGATATGCACAGCTTCAAGGGGATTCCCTTACTCATTCATCCGTCTTCTTCACCAAGTTATATGATATTTACACTATTCTCCCCACTTTCTCCCTTGCCCCTTTTTTCCCCACATACACATAAAGAAATTGTGCGGTATCCCTTTTAGGGATTAAATAAAAATACAAAATAAAATAAAAACTATGAAATAAAATAAAAATACAAAATAAAATAAAAGTATGAAATAAAATAAACATAAAAATCTTCCAGGAGTCCTCTGACAGGAAAGACAATTGATGCATGCACAAAAAGAGAAGCCTCCTGGTGCCAAAAATAAACTCGATCTCTTTCTCTGTTGGAATTTGAATGGTAAAGATGTGCTAAACTGTTCGGGAAGGAATTTCCCTAACAAGAGGTCGTTGGAACCAAAAAAATAAAATCAGTGTCCAAGCTGTCCCTCTAGTGTCTCTGTATCTTTCCTTTTCTCTTTGCCTATTTATTTCAGCGGTGAAGGCCATTTAAGAAGTTTTGGATGTTTAGGCAAAAGAACCAACCCAGCAGTAATAGCCATAACATTCCATACCCTCACAAAATTTGTATAAATTCTTTCTCATATTTTTGTGGAAATTCACAAAATTATTGGAAGAAAAATTATTACTTATTTATCATAAGGCAATTTATCAATCGCATTATTTATCTAGTGCGGATTTCATGCTTTCTTAGGCTCCAGTCAGCTTTCCAAGTATCTCTCAAACTCGTAACCTGATTGGCTGATTTATTTAAGAAAATATTATTTTTGCACAAGACACAATTCTCCTGTCATTACGTTTTGAGCCTCTCACATGACTGTGGAATAAATAAATACAGCAGATTTTTGCTTCTCAATCAGTGAGTACAAATTTGCTAACAGAACCTCTGAATTTCACCCAGCATCTCATGAGAATCATTTGTAAAATTCAACTTTGACAAACATTTCTTCTTATCTATTTGTTGATCATTTACAGCAATCAGAAAAATAAGAATTCATTTACTCACTCACTCTTGTCTAGCTGTATTCTTTGACAAACTTTTCATCATTCTCATCTATTGGAATATTCACAGAACTTTTCAATCCTAATTTCTGTCATTTACATTCTTGAACATTCACACAAAAAACTCTTATTAATTACTATTCTGTATTATATAGTCTATGGCTATATCATGTTGAATACACCAGTTCCTGTCCGATCATCGAAATTAAGCAACATTGAGCCTGGGTGACCATTTGGGAATACCAGGTGCTGTAAACGTAAGGACCAAGAATGGTCCACCGGTCCTCCAGGTTTGGGGTTTGGGTGCAGGGCTAACAACCCTGCCCCGTAAAAAATAGTTTGCTACAGAAACAGCAACAAAAAGTTGCTGCCCTATGCACCATCTGGGCATGATGGATAAATGATGATGATTATATATATAAGTAATCCATTTCACATTTCAGAAGAACATTTAAATATTGTCTAAGCAAGAAAACTCTACTTTTGTTCATTACATTTTTTTTACTTTGTCTCACATTGTGAACTTTTCAAATGAACATTTTAATTCTCTCAAACATTACTTACAACATTGATTCAATCTTCATCCACTTTGATTCGTGTATTTATTGAAAATACACATTATTATTGTTATTATAACAATTTGTTTGGTTCTTTCAGTCAAGTTTAATATAAAAATATGCGTGTGGAGTTATATATGCAATATTTAGGTTTGTGACTTCACCACAAAATCACATTTCTTTTCATTTTAACAAACAGCTACAATCAAAGACTTTAAGAAATTTAATACTCATACATGATAAGAAAAATTTAATTGTAAAAATGCGAAAATAAAAATAATTTAAATTTAAAAATCTTTCTTGCTTTTTCTTTGTTATGGATTGATTGAGGCCAAGGAGGCATAGTGTATTGCTTTCTGGGAGACTAGTGTTATTTATGCTGATGGAAGGTAGGAAAGTTTCTCTTTGGAAGTTAAAGGAGAGCAGCTTCATTTTGGAAATTTATAAGCCATTTTTTTACCCCAATCCATCACAGATTGGAGGTCCCTTCCAGCAGTAAGGTTTACTTTGTCAGCCTTGGCAGATTTCTTATTGAGATAGGAGTAAATGGTGGTGTCATCTGTATAAATCCCTACTTGTGAACTAATTACATCAGGAGGATCAACAATGAAGATCAGAAAAAGAGTAGGACCTAGGATAGAGCCTTGAGGGACTCCCACATCCATATGAAAGGATCTGGAAGCATGCCTATTCAAAACTACCTTCATTTCATGATTCGATAGGAACAATTGAATTAAATAAAACAATCATCCAGAAATACAATAGCCCTGTAGCTTGTGCAGAAGGCTAGCATGCCAAACCCTATTAAATGCTTTAAAGATATCCAGGGCAACAGCTCAGGCTCCATCATTTTTATCAAGATCCTGGTAAAAATATTCAGTGATGGCTGTTAGCTTAACTGCGGTAGACCTGGTGAAGCAGAAGCAATACTGCTTGTCAAAGAGACAGTTGTGGAATGGAGATGAACCATTTCAGCATTGATAATAGCCATGAACACTTTGCCAAGAAGTAAAAAGGCGCTGATAGAGTGATAATTACAGTAGTCAGAGGGATGTGCAGAATTTTTAAAAACAGGAAGTCTTCCAACAAGCAGGAAAACAGGAAGCAGTTAGGTAATAGTTATACAGTTTGGAGAAGACAAGAGTTCCAGGGCACATTTCTTTAGGACGATGACTGGAATACCATCACCTTTGCTTGCCTTTCAACACTTAAACTTAGAAATTATGTTACAGACCTGAGACAGGTTTATATATACATGCCTCAGCTGAGCCTCAGTTCTAAGTGGGAAGTCAGGTGTGAGTACTCCAGATGAGTCAAGTATGAAGTTGGAAGAGAATTTGCGAGCAAAGTACTCAACCTTGTTTGCTGTGGATGTTAAGACTTCCAATTAATTGAATAAAGGAGGGATCCATTGTTTAGCACACTTTTGCAGAGCTGTCAGTAATCTTTAGAGTCAAACTTGCAGGATGCTATAAGCCACTTCATTCTATCAGCAAACAACAGCTTAACATCCTTTAGAACATGCTCGCATTCATTATGAGCAGATACAAAAAGGCACCTATTGTAGACAGATGCATCACTCCAGTAAAACCAGAAGAAGTGATTCCTTTGGGCAATGGCAGCCAAGCAAACAAGAGAGACCCAAGGAGATGAATGAGGCTTAAGTCAGAATTTTCTAGCTGCAGTGAAAGCATCAATGCCAGTTTTCATTCAAAAGGAGACTTCAGAGGACAGTCTGGGTGACTAAAAACCTTGTTCCAAAGAACATCACAAGGCAAATCATGGAACGAACCCCAGTTCGCTCAGCTGCATGGCATGGCAAAAGTAAGGGATAGAAGTAAATTAGAGATCTAGAAGAGAAGTGTGACCTTCAGGATTATTGGGTAAAATCCATCACTTGCATAAGAGACTGAATGATTGAGAAGTTCAGGGAATTGAAAAGATCAGTGACAGTTTTTCAACTACTTGGCATAGTGGGCATTGAAATCACCAAACAAATATTTTAGCAAACAGGTTAGACAAAATGGCCTTGTCTATTTATCTAAAATACTATCTAGCACGGAACAATCAGGAGAGGAAGATGAACGGTAGAGAAAGAAAAGTAGATAAGTGAGTTTATTAAAGAGAGATGGAGACACATATAAGTGTGGAGTGAAGATTCACTAGAAATCTCCCTAGCCAGAGGGCAATTTTTGTGGACATAAACTCCAAGGCTGTTGTATATCGATAAACAACAAACAAGCATGTATATATAAAAATATATTAATATTTTTATTAATGAACGCTGGACCATGTCGCCTAGTGGACAGAGAGTTGAGGGAGCGCTTTTCTAATGGGTTGACGAATGCTTCTAAGGGTCGACGTTGACGAATGGACGAATGACGAATGCGTACCCCCCAATAGCATGTATGCTATTGGGGGCAGCTGTGAACTGCTTCTCTACTGCCGACCAGACTGGACTTATCTGTGTTTTCGCAGTCTTTATATATCTTCCAAAACCGGGGACTCATTTCTTCCGGTTTTGCCTTGATCACGCGACGCCTACGCGACGCCTACGTAAATTCTCAGAGACCCTGTCTGTTTGCCTGCGTAGGCATTTCCGCCGCTGTCGGAAATAGGGTCAAAGTGACATCCGCTACTTTTCATCAACTGGGAACACCCACGCTTCCTCAGCCTTCTCGGGTTGGGCCAGATTATTATATTACACCAGGTCATGCATGTGGACATTGGAATCCTTCCTAAAGAGA
The DNA here is from genome assembly GCA_037127315.1 of Ascarosepion bandense. Classification (NCBI taxonomy): domain Eukaryota; kingdom Metazoa; phylum Mollusca; class Cephalopoda; order Sepiida; family Sepiidae; genus Ascarosepion; species Ascarosepion bandense. The sequence goes on from JBBBDQ010000266.1 coordinate 3,039,376, forward strand.
GAAAGGTAACCAGAAATCAAGAAATCGGAGGAGGGTATTATAAGATTAAGGTTGGTTTCACAGAGATAGGATTTTGCGGAGGAACAATTCCACACTGTAAAAGCTGGTACATATACTATGGAGAAAGAAATGTTGAGGAGTTTAGTTTTCTGTTTGGCTGATTTAGTTTTACATCTTTGGTTGTGAACTGTCATATTTTAGGTTATTTTGGTAAAGAGAGTGTAGTAATAGCAGGTGATAATCAAGTAGGACACGTGTGGGAAAGGAACTAGTTCAGACTGCAGCATAGTGTGGTCTCAAGGTTGACCTCTGGAAACACTTGCAGGGGACACCCATCCATGTGCAACCTGGCACTGCAAGAACTTGAAAATTATGCAACTGTTGATAGGTACAATACAGATGATGGCTCAATAAAAGGCTTACCAGAATGCAGAAAATTAAATAAATATGTATAGATATATATATAGGTAGAAAGAGTTTGTCTCTTTGATAGAGTACATTCATGCCGACTTTGAAGAACAGCCCTGACAAGTGAGAACATCATAATGGTGTCCTCACAAAACTTTAAAGTCAGCATGAATCTACTTTATTAAAAAGATAAACTCTTTGTACCTATCAATGCTCTATCTACATTCCGATATTGAGCAATTTACAATAAAAACCCACTTGCCAAAATACATTTTATCAGTAATAACCACTGAAAAACAACAAGCTTGGTGCTAAACACTATCACAATTAAACATTATATATATATATATATATATATATACACACATACAGGCAGAAAGCTAAAAAAAACATATCGATGAACAGAGAAGAGACTTCATGAATAATCTTACTAATGCACTGGTCATACACAGAAATAAATTTGACCACAATTTCCACCTAAAAAAAGAAAACACCATACTCATCAAAATAGAAAACAATTTCTTTTTTTTTTTTTTTATAATCGTATTGCCCCAAGAAAGGCATTATATTGCCACTGTTGTGCAGGGGGTTACATAGAAGGAAAGTTATGAGAAGGAGTGACAGAATAAAGGGGGTGTAAGGAAGTGGGTAGGAGAGGGATGAGAATACTGCAGAAATGAGATGAGAGCATGAGAGAGAGGATGAAATTTAGTGAGCTAGAAGATGACTATTGAATTTACATTTAAATTCTTGGAGATTGTAGCTGTCAGGAAAGCAAGCAAATGGAAGGGAATTCCACAGGCGAGAAATGTGAGAAAAGAAGTTGCTGGAGTAGAATTTGCGTTTACATCTTATTGGTTTTACAGTAAAAAGGTGGGACCTAGTTGCTAATTTTGTGGCTTGAGTAAATTCGTATATAGGGGTCACCAGTGAGCTAAGTTCATCAGAGCAGAAACTGTGAAAGTACTTGTAGAAAAGACACAGGGAAGCCACACTGCGCTGTGAGAGTTATCCCGAGGAGGTGCATTGTTCAGAAGGAAAGTTCTCAAGAGTGCCACTATCAAATATTAATCCACAACTTGGTTTTTTCCCCAATCTCACCTTTGCTAATGGAAACAATATTTTCCCAGACTTATATACACAACAAAAATATTTAAAAAAACAAATAAAACAGTTAATTTCCATCTCTTTTTAACATGTCATAACATAACATTATACTGCACATAAAAATATTTCTGAACTGAGAGAGAGAAACCCCAAACCAAAGGTTCCTGTGAGCTAAAATCTTTCTATAAATTTCAAAGAAAAATTTGGCTAAGACAATAACAGAGTAGTCCTCTTGAAAGTACTTTTCATAGAGCCTCACTCACTACATCATCCACTGCATTTTTGAAAAATTTTGGTAGTGCCATCAGCTGTTTTGTTGGATTCTACTTAATTTTGTATTGTACATTTTACCTTTGAGAAAACCAGAACTTACAAGGAGACAAATAGAAGAACTGACAGACAGGTAAGGTTTTAAAAAAAAATGCTAGAATGTAAAGAATGGCCAGTGAATATATATATATATATATAAGAAAAATTAAGGCAGACATTATTTCATGGTAAATCAGAAGTATAGGCCTATTTCAGGCGAATCATCACCAGCTTCCGTCATTATTGTACAAAGGATTTTACACAACCTTAATTTTTCTTATATATATATATGATCTGACCCCCAGCAAGTACTGGTTGTTTGCAGATCTCAAAAGAATGCTCCAGGGAAAAAGATTTGGCTCCATTGAAGAAGTTATATCAGAAACTGAGGCGTATTTTGAGGCCAAAGACAAATTGTTCTACAAAAAAGGTATCGAATAGTTAGAGAAGCATTGAAATTCTTGTATCACCCTAGAAGGAGACAATATTGATGAATAAAGTCGAATTTTACCTAAAAGTTGTTGTTTTATTAGTTAGGCCCACAATTTATTGAGTGATGTGTTATAGTGCCTCTCTTATGGCGAGGTGCCTTTGATATTGTGATTTTAAATAGTATTTTTCTATTTTCAACCAAAATTTTTCTTAAGGGTTCTTGTAAATTATGGGTTAATAAATGTTTTTTATTGCATTATTATTATTAGATAGGTGACATGTAAGGTGTCTATTCAGAGAAGTGGTAGTATGGCCAGTATAGGTAATTGATTTATGACAAGAAAAACAATCTTGTACAGGGCATTGAAATTCATACACTATATTAGTCATCACTAGTTTAGATTTGATGCAGTTATTTTGATTGGAAACAACAAGGTTTGCAGTCTTCCATTTTCAATAATATATTATAAATTTTACGTGTTTTTGAGGAATTACAGCAGAAATATGGTGCTTAATAATTTTTCATTTAGCAAACTTGTCCTGTTTATAATTATTGTGCATTTAGTTGCAATGTTGATTTTTTTTGTGTGTTATTTTTAATAGTGGTGTCATGTATTTTTTGTAAGAATAATTTTATTTGTTTATCAATGATATATTTGTGAAAACTATTGTTGACTAATGTTTGTTTTATGTGTTTTATTTTGCACAAAAATATTCTTTGGGAGGAGGAATTTTGATGTGCCCTATTTAAGAAGTTTGTTATTACTGCTATCTTATACCGTTTCAGGCATTGGCTATTATAGTTCATAAGATGCCCATCAAATTATATATATATACACACACACGTCATTTCATCTTTCATTGTTATAAGATAATGATCATGCAAAATCCTAGTTAAAACAATGTTCCTATATAAAGTTTGACCTAAATTGATTTTTTCACAAAATAGCAAAGCACACATGGATTTATTGTTTAGACATAGAAAAACTACAGTAAAACAAAATATCTTATTTCTAAAATCTTTATTTCTTCTTAAGACACAAAATGAGATTAATTCTAAAATCATATCAATAAAGATTAGCATGTTAAACTCAAATTTTCTTAATAATTAAATATTGATTGCCTATAGGCAGACATTTTGAGTTTTATTTTAGTCTTTTTGCTTTACACTTGCATGATTTGATGTCATATTAAAATATACATTTGAACCACAAAAACCCAAAGAAACCAATTCTACCATTGTAATTAATAACCAAATATGCAAAAATTAAAACAAAAAAAAATGTTGCTTGTAATTAAAGGAAACCTACTTGATATTTTCTGCTTTTATTCTCCCAGGGGCTCTGCCGTACAAAGACAGATTCACAATAAAACATGATGTGATAATGTCTAAGGTAGATATTAATGCTGTTTCCATCACACAATTTAGGTGACTGTAATCTTAAGGGAGTCAGCGATGAAGATGATGTCTTTTGTGTATTCTGACCAAAGTGATCTGCCCACTGAAAAAACTGGCAGCCAATGCCAAATAAAAGTATGAATAATTAGATAGTTGTTTGCAAAGACTACAAATAGTAAAAACAAATATGACATATGAATAGCAAGAGAATAAAATTACACAAGTCTAGAATTCCACAATCTTAAACATTTGTGTGGCTTCTGGTGTTTTATTTATTTTATTATTTTATTTCTGTTTTTTTTTTTACAATAAATAGATGAAGTGTCTTTATAACAAACCTTATTTGAAAATAGCTAACTTCCTTTTCATTTTGCTTTCTAATGATAGATATTCCTGACAGTTTGCACTGAAATAATACTTACATTTAATAACAGGTATAACCACTATTTTATTTCATTCATGACAAGTGACTTATTCTCAATTCAAATAAATACAAGGAAAAATATAAATAAATAAAATCACAATCGAAAGAAAAACAAGAAAGTTTTGTTTCTAAACTTTTGTAAGTGAGAATAAAAATTGTATTAATTAGAAAAAAAATGAATTTGAACTCCACAAATGCAGTAGTTTGGAAGTTAATAAACAATTCAATGTTTTCTTAAAGAAAATTATTAAATAATTCTTTATGGTAGTAAGTTTAGACATTTTATTCATTAAAAATTCATTAAAAATTATGGATTAGAGACTAAGCAATATTTTCAAAAGAATTCTGAGATACATTGAGATAATAAATAAATTGTAATATAATTTGAAAAAAAGCAAAATATAGTAAAAAAAAAAGTATGTGTCCATGCAGCTGCATTTTTTGATTTTGCAGTAACAAAACAATTCTTTTAAGTAAAACTTTTTTATTGGAAACTTTGTAATTATTCTTATGTTTCTAAAAAGATGATACAGTCAGCAATGTATGCATATCCTGCACATGAGATGGTATAGAAGTCATAATTCCAGATTATTTCACACTAACTGATCAAGTTGGAAAAAGATCAAAAGACAAACAAAATTTATTTTTGCTGGTATTAGATCGTTGCAAAAGTTTGTGCCCAATTTTTATTGTTAATATAAAATGATGGTACCTTGACTGTGGTGTTTGTTTTGTTGCTGATTTCTGGCATGTTCTAGATTGAAACCTTGCATCATTTATTTGAGAGTCAAACTTGAATGCTGATGTCTTGTTCACAAATGAATGCCTCAAAGATGCAGGATGAAAAGTTGCACTTTCTTCATATTATGCTCTATGAATTTTGGGAAGGAGTAAGCTTGGAACTGCAACAAAAAATATTCAGCAGGTTTATTTGCATTATTCTCCACCTCTTTGGATGGTCAAAAGTGATTTGGCAGATTTTGTCAGAGTGATTTTAACATAACTGATCAGTCATACTCTGAGTGACATTCTGAAGAATAAACCAAAGATTTTGATGGAATAGATTGCTAAAAGTTTGAAAATCAGTATCTCAACTGCTTTTTGCCATTTGAAGAGATCTGGGTTCCAAAAACGGACAATTTTAGCAAATTGAAAATGTGTCATTTTCTACCACGACATGCTGAGAAGCAACCTTGCAGAAGCTTATAGTTGAAATAGGAAACCCTCCAGTACCCAGTGTATTCTCTTAACTTGGCTTCTTTGAATTATCATTTGTTCTGGTCTTTACATATTTATTTAAATGATAAAGCATTTGACTCTGTAAACTCAAAAAATACCTCACAGCAAAAACACAAAGTTTCTATGAAAATGCCATCAATAAGCTTGTAGAACAATGAGAAACAGTTGTTAAAAATAATGGAGACTATGTACTTAACTAATAAATATTATCTTGTGTATGTAAAACTTTATTTTAAATTTTCTAATCATGCACAAACTTTTTCAATGATCTAATACATTAGTAATAAGAATTTGTTATTGGAGTTTGTCTGCTGTATTAGAGAGACTGAGGTATCCTGTTAACAATGTTGGTTGAAGAAATGTAAAATATATCTGAAAAAAAAAAAATGGAAAATACATTCCTTAAATCAAGGATTTTAGAAAATGTCATTAAAGAAATGAGTTTAAAAATATCAAATAAAAAAAGAAACTTAGAAGTATCCGATAGCGAAAATGAAGAGAAACAAGAAAACAATCCAAACTATCCATCATATATGGTAATGGAATCAATGGAAGAAAAACTCAATACAAGACTATCCCCATTCAAAATAGAAAAGATACTATCTAAAAATATAAGGCCAAAATCAGTAAAAAAAACTAAATAATGGAACATTACTGATAGAAGCAAACAATAAGAAACAATCTGATGAAATATTAAAATGGAAATACTTCGGTAATATGAAAATAAAAGTTTACCCTCACAAAACACTAAACTTTAAAAAAGGAGTAATCAGAAGCTCTGAATTGTCCTTGTGTACAATAGAAGAAATTAAATACAACCTCAAGAACCAAAACGTGACAGATGTGCAAAGAATCCAAATAAGGAAAAAAACAGAAATCATAAAAACAAACATATACATTCTGACTTTCAATACATCCAAAATTCCAGACAAAGCTAAAATAGGATATGAAAGAATAAATATCGAGCCATACATTCCAAATCCACTAAGATGCTATAGCTGTCAGAGGTTTGGACATCATCACAACAGGTGTATATGCCCTCCAGTATGCATAAGATGTGGGAAAAATGATAGACATATTGATTGTGGAAAAGAACCTAAATGCATAAATTGTCAAGGAAAACACTACGCAAATGCAAAAGACTGTGACATATGGAAAAAAGAAAAAGAAATTTTAAAAATAAAATACACAAAAAACATAACCTTCCCAGAAGCCAGAAAGATAGCAGAAAATAACAAATATGCAGAAATAACAAAAAGAATTCTATCCAATACCAATAAACCAATGTGCCATGCATGCGAAACAAATGGAATAAACATCAAATTAGAAGATGTAACAAAACTATTTAACGAAATGAAAAAGCTTACTGGAGGATTTCAGGAAAAACATGAATTGGACAAGCTTGAAAAATAAGATTACACAAAGAACAAAAACACAATCGAACAACAAAATCAACAAAAAACTCAACCTAAAACCAATATAAAACCTCAAATTGCTGCATCAACAAAAGAAACAGCCTCCCCCACCGAATTTGTAAAACATACCCAAAAAGACGCATATGAAGAAAAAATAATAAAAACTACAACCGATAAATGAGAACAAAAATCCCAAAAAGGAAAAAACAGAGATCAATCAGCATCAAGAACAAGAAATCCAATACAAAACAGACCTGAAACAATGGACATAGAAGATCAAAGATCAGACACACATGATTAAGAAAATTCTACAGGGAATATTAGAAATATGAAGAACAAAAACCCTAACTCAAAAATTTTACAAATATGACAAACAACAGTTGGATCTAAGGATAAGGACACAACAAGCTACTCTTCACAAGAAGATAACTATATGCTCCCTCTATATACCTCCTAATGATAACCAACAAAACTTTATTGAATGAAAAATGTTACCAACAAGACTTTATTGAATGAAAAATGTTACCAACAAGACTTTATTGAATGAAAAATGTTACCAACAAGACTTTATTGAATGAAAAATGTTACCAACAAGACTTTATTGAATGAAAAATGTTACCAACAAGACTTTATTGAATGAAAAATGTTACCAACAAAACTTTATTGAATGAAAAATGTTACCAACAAGACTTTATTGAATGAAAAATGTTACCAACAAAACTTTATTGAATGAAAAATGTTACCAACAAGACTTTATTGAATGAAAAATGTTACCAACAAAACTTTATTGAATGAAAAATGTTACCAACAAAACTTTATTGAATGAAAAATGTTACCAACAAAACTTTATTGAAATTGAACCATATAAAAAAAAATGTGATCCCAATAGTCAAAGACTGACCCTTAAATGACCAAACTGGTTGATGGGTCGTTAAACTTAAACCAAACCAAACCAAACCAAAGAAATGAGGTTGTAACAAATAAAACCAATCATAAAATGTGTTTTTTTTATTCTTTGCTAGGTCTATTATCAGGCTTTTAGATCATTTATCATTTTGATCCTTTAAAAGACTTCTTATATGTTGTAATATCAAATTTAAAGCCTCTAATTCAAGTTTCCAATAACTGTACCATGATCTGAAACATTTTCTTCAAATTATTGTACCAGAAGATTAGAATGCTTTAAAAAAAAAAAAAAAAAAAAAAAAAAAAAAAGATGAGAGAGAGATAGCTCATTTTCTTTCTTTTCTTAATAAGTGGAAATTAGTCAAAATTTTTAATGGAATTTTTCTTTTTACCTTGCACTGATGATTCTTAGCTGATGCACATGTGTAGAAAAATCTCCCCTGTAAATAGTAAAAAGTAGAAGTCAAGGTCAATTTTTATAGTAGATACCCTTGCTTATAAGATGAACCTTAGCTATTTTTCATTAAAAACAAAAGTGAACATTAAAATTCACTCTGTCCATAATTAGCAATTTTATATTTGTTAATGTTAGAAAAAATGCTTTCATGAATTTTTTTACTTTTACAAAAATGGGCTAAAATCTATCTTCCTTCAGATATTTTAAAGATTTGAAAATATTCAATGAAATATTAATATATAGTGGGTTATCCATTCTTTTCCAGTTTATAGTGGGTAGGCATTCTTTAGGAGAGTAGTTGTATATTGTTGCAGATTAACAGAATTTGGCCTCATTGTAGATAGCCCACTATAAGTCATAAAAAGATTACAAATCAAGAAAGGCAAATTGAGTTGAGAACTAACATTTTATATATACACATATCAATTAAGGTTTTTACAATTAAAGTAATACTTGAAGTATAGGTCCAACAGACGCTAAAATGTTCATGGCAATAAAATGCTGAAAAGAGAATGCTTAGAAATGTGGGAGCGTTGTGAGTAAGGAATGTCTTTGAAGTTTCCGCTCCTTTGGTCGGTAAGTAGTTTTGAGACAGCGAAAAATAAGATGAGAAGGAAGGGAGGCTAGGATAGTAAGCTGCTTGACTTGGGTCAAGGGAACTACTAATTACACTCCTCTCTCTCGAGTCAGTCCATGTGGGTCTGTCTGTCTGGTGGGTGATGCTTTCTGTATCAGCTTTTATTTCGACATTTTGAATCGCAGTGTTTAGGGAATTCATATCTGTATTTGATTCTGGGCTTCCCATTGGCCGATAAATAAAATTTGTGTAAGCTCACGAACTGGAAATTTAATAATTGATTAATTTTTATTTTTCAACCAGAACATCTGCGCAAATCTGGCTGCACACCGACGACTTTTGGTCATTTGCTTTTTGGTCGTTAGAGTGCGAATATCCGGTCCCTTGCTTTTGCTCGGTCGGTATCACCACAAATATAAACTCTTACTTTCAGCTTCCAAATAAGAATAGCACATATAACTTTATTATTTTAGGCAGTTACAAAGCCTTAAAAAATAGGATCTTGTACAGAATAGTTAATTCTCAAAATAGGAGTTGGGATGTGATTCTATTTTTGTGGTTTCTCAGTTAAAATTTTGTTATTATTTGAGGTTTCATTATTACTCAATAAACTGCTTTTTATTTGTGGCTATTATAAAAAAAAGTGGCCATCATCAATTCATCAACTAGTATAATTTGGACTTTTAGATTATTATGAAAAAAAAATGAATCATGTATTTCATGTGGATCAATGTACCTGGGTCTGTATGCCAAATATTTAATCAAATACTTCAAAGTACTTACTTTATTTTTGTTGTCTTTCCGTACTTGTATCATTTTTGAGGACAAGCCACAGTTACAATTAGGATTTTGGTGTCCAGATCCTGTGGCCAGGGAATACATGTTAGAAATGGCTAAAAACATAAGTGAGATGATTTGAATGAAATATCATAAAGTCTTTTGTAGGTGAAAACTACATTCACAAACATAAAAATTAGATGCCACATGCTTATCAAATCCATTACTTTTTTTTCTCTCTCTCTTTCATACACACACACATATATATATATATATATATATATAAAAAATGGCTGGCTACTCATTTTTAAGCAGACTGATCTGCTATAGTGGATAGCTAATCTCCACTGCAGACACTTTCTCAGATACATTTGTGCTTGTTCAACACCCACAGAGTTCACTTGTGATTTATACTGCAAATATGCTGAGCAGACTTTAGTTACAGTTTTTGGGAGAGAATGCATCATATGGCATGATCAACAGTTTGTTAGTATGCTTAAACCCCGTCATGATGACTTGTGACTTTATGCTACTGCAAGCATTAACAACCTGTGAACAGTTTTATTTATCTAATTTTATATATTTATAACTGTTTATATTGATTATATACTGGTTAGTTATATTATACTCTTGATAAACTAAAACATAGTACCCTAACAACTACTACAAACATCGAGTCAGCTTTAATTCAAATCTCTTAAACAGTCAGTTTGTAATATGCACCTGATTATTGTGTAATGCATGAAACTCTGAGCCGTACTACTGACATAGGATAAAAACAAATTACCATAACTACATCAAGTTATAATACATTTAATAAAAAAAAAAAGAGGGATCATATTTTATTAATAAAACAGGATAGAAATGTATCACAATGTTTTAAATTTAAGGCAGCTTCTTCAGAATGAAAATTGTCAATAATTTACGACTTAGTAGCTAATAAAAATTTTTTTATTGGCAATTGAAGTTAAAATATGTGATTTTGGAATAACAGGTGTGGTAAGAAAAAAAATGATTCTCTGTTAGGTAATGGCTTCTCCGAAAAGGGGTAATCTGTGTTTTAATTCTCACTGCATAAACACAGCAGTTCTCTGCATATTAATAATAACAGGCTCTGATATATCTAAGTGGAGTGTGTTCCCTGCCCTGTGAAATACGGAGAAAAATTCAGAAGAATAACTTGTTCTGCAAGTAGCAGAATGTAATAAATGATTGCCAATTGTGGAGATATGAGTCTGGATGTCACCAGCTCTTGTCTGCACACCTGGCCCAGGACATGTTGGACGGTTCTAACCTCCAACCTCTGGATGGTTTTGCCCACGTAGTCAAGCTCGCATTAACACTTATATTGATATACAACTAAATTGCTTTAATGGGTAGGCAAAACATCCTTACAGCAAGGGGAGAAAGCCCTTCTAGTTGTAAAAATGCTTTGGACCATAATGGCATTGAAATACTGCTTATCAGAACATAACATCAGAGCCTAATGGGTAAGACAGCTAATAAGATTAATTTTCCTGGTTCTAGGAACAAAAGAGTCACAAGTTGAGTAAAGCTGAGAGAAAAGGGGTTTACAATAAACACAACTAAGAAAGCATAAAACTGTTCTTTCTACTGGAACATCCAGGATTGTTCTCTTCTGCTGCCATAGTATATTTTAATGCAGGATAGAGATTATTCATAGTAGAAGTAAAAATAGGGCTTATCAATCTTACTGAAAAGCTGTTTCTCATAAAAACCAACAAAAATGTTTGCCATCAGAAGAGTCAATAATGGACTACCCATAGCTACTCCAACTATTTGTCGATACATGCAATTATCAAAGCTGAAAGAGACAACCTTAATCGCCATCTCCATCAACTCAACAAAGACACTCTCAGGAAAGGATGGGGCCACAATAAAAAAAGTCAGCACAAATGTCAATTGTTTCGTCGGTTGGGACCTTTGTGAACAGGCTTGATATATCGAATGACACAAAATACTCAGTGTCAGAATTAATTAATTATATTCAGTAAACTGAAATGAGTCAAGCACATAATACTCCAAATAGAATACTGACACCGGATCAAGAACTTCAACCAACCACTTAGCCATACTGTGTTGGGCTGAACCCAGCAGAGACAAAATGGGTCGATTCTAACTTTCAACCTCTGGATGGTTTTGTCCACATAGTCAACCTCACATTGGCAGTTATATTGATATACAACTAAATTGCTTTAATGGGCAAGCAAAACATCTTTATGGCAAGTGGGGAAAGCCCATTTTGGTGGTAAAAATGCTCTGAACCATAATGGCATTGAAACAAAGCTTAATAGTAACAGGAATTTTATCAGTGTATGTCTGACTAACAGGACCAATCCATGGTAGTCTGACATATAGAGGACATTTAGATGGCCCGTAAATCAATTTTTCGTTCAGTGGCAGATAATAATAATAATAATAAAAAAATAAAAAAATGAAAAATTTATTTATGTAATTTGTTTACTTGTTCACTTTAACCCATAAATAAAGCATATCTTTAAACTATATTTTCATTGTGTGTCATATTTTAATATGACACATGATATTTTCCTATTTTAAATGTGATACTATTTCCAATGTGATACATTCAATATAGAAAGTGCAATGAGTAAATTGTTGCCATTTTATATCTTTAATTTTACGCATTGTTATTGAGTTTGTCAATAGCACAGTATAGTAGGGTCAGTTGCACACTATGAGAAAAAGAAAACTATGACACAATTCCCTCTGCCAGAAATTTGAAAACAGCATGCTGTACTGTTTGGCATTCATGCCAGAAGCTCTAATATTAATGTTTCAGAATGTTTAGGTGCTAATCTAAGAATAGTGCAGAGGAAAGAGTTGGATGAGTCTAATGCAATTACGAAGGTGCTTGGAGTGATTGCTAGTGATGGTGATATTATACCTCTATTCAACTTCCCACAGGACCTACATCAAGTGCCTTGTGAAGAAAGTGTTGCCCTGGGTCAAGAGGGTAACTGCTGGCAGTCCTTATGTCTGGTAAGAGGACTCTGTACCATGTCACACAAGCTGTCAGACAATTTTTGCAACCACATCACCCTTTACATCTGGCCACCTAACTCCCCAGACTGCAACCCCTTGATTATTATGTGTGGGGTGCAATTGAGCAAGAAACCAACAAAATTCTTTGTAATACTAAAGATGAGCATGACAAGGATTATGGCAGCATTCACTAACAAAAAGACTGTCCAGAAAACTTGCAGGAGATTCCAAAGTCATCTGAAAGCTGTGATTGAAGCCAATGGCAATTTAAATGAAGAAATTTACTTTATTATTATTATTATTAACTATTTTATCAAATAAATTTATTGTGTATTTCAAGATATGTTTGTCTAATTTTGGTAAATATATCTGTTAAAATGAGATGTCAGTATAATTTTCATTTTGGTGTAAATTAAAGGACAAGTTATCCATCACAACCTTTGTGTGTGTATATGTGTGTACACCAAATCTACCATAGAAATCATGTTACAGTATGACCCGGATATAAGGGAAACACGGATATAAGAGAACTTTTATTCGGTCCCAACAACTCTCTTATATCAGGGTTACACTGTACTTGCTTTTAGCATTTATTATATCACTATATATGTTATCATTACAGTAAATCAAAATTTTGACATATCAGTAAGGCCATAACAAAATATTTCATCATTTTTGATGGTATAGATAAACTAGCATATGGTAATAAATAATGTGATTTTTTTTCTGTATCATTTTCTTTCTCTGTCTATAACTTCTGTTGTACTAAAGTAAACAGATAAAGTTAACAAGTAACTCTTGCTTTGATTCGAATGTCTGATTTGGAAGTAAGCAAACAAGTAACTAGAGCCACTACAAGTAAACAATTAGCTCCACTACAGCAATGTTTTGCTGCTTGAACAGCATGGTAAAATTAGCCTAAAAATATTAAGTTCATCAGAGTGTATAAATACTACATTAATATTACGCTTGGGTTGGAATGTAATGCTTTTGACTCTTGGTAAAGTACACAGATGTTTGAATCTGAGGTACATCTGATCCATATGTAAATAATTCTGTCATTTTTTTTATAGTTACTATGCTAGTAGTGAATGAATCTTTTGCACTGTAGTGCAATGGATATCGCCTTGGAACAAGAAATCGGGAAAGTTATGGATTAAATAACAGGACAGATTGGGTTCTATAGCCTTGGTGGGCAACCAGTCTACCACAGAAAGCAATGGCAACCTACTGGCAACCTACTGCAGGATAATCTTCTGCCTAGTCAGTCATGTCTCTTTCTTTGTTGTCTGATATTTGATCAGTTCGAGTATAGTATTTTGGAATTGTTCCATTTTTAATTTTTCTTAAAACAACCAACTTAATGCCAAAAAAAACATTTTCTTTCACAGAGGGGAGGGTCACAAGTTTTAACCCAAATCAAATTTTCCACAGAAGAAAGAAGTAAAATGGGACTTACAGTTTCCTTGCTGTGAATGTGGCTTTCCACGTGTCTGTTGCCAAATTGCCGTTGTTAACAATTCCAGTGCAATGACTTAAAATTTCTGTGAAACTAAATCCACTGTTGTACTAAAGGAATGCAACTGAGTTTTTTTTTCTCTTGAGAATGTCGAAATTTCGTCACACTGTTGTGTTGTGGACCAATTTTACAATTTTGTCACCATAAGGAAGAGATGGTATTTACAAAAGTGGTTAGTATAATACAGGAAAACAAGGTATTAATGTGTACGTCACTGTACGTCGTAGAGTGCAATTTATCACTTCCGGTTTACAACCGGAAATACACGACTGACTCGTAAAACTTGTAATCCCGAACTTCATCAAACGCCCGACACTACCACCATTTATAGTGCCTAGAACAGTTCATTATACTTAAAAGGTGGAGAGCACCTTAACAGGCACTTAACTGACTGATCTTATTTTTAATGACCTTAGTAGTAAGCAATTCTGAGAGAACTAGAAGTCTTGCCAGGATTTGTCATTGCTGGTCACAATCTTGTCCAAGCCGCATACACCCTAGGTGTGTTGAGCCAGCTTCCTCCCCAACAGAGAAAATTTCAATGGGATTTGTTTAAGGGCAGGGTCCCAAGTCCTACCCTGTTATTTAACCCATAAAAAGAGGGAAGGGATGGATTAATACCTTTTCCGAGGGTACTAGCGCGTAAGTGAATGCAGGACATTCAACTGGAATTCGAAATCGGCTCACCGATTTCTCTTTCCGAGCTGACATCTCCTGCACCACAACGCACATCCGTCAGTAAACGCTTACAGCACCTGTTATTCCCAAGCGGTCACCCATCTAAGTACTGATCAGGCTCAACATTGCTTAACTTTGGTGATCAAATGAGAACTGGTGTATTCAATGTGATATGACCGTAAGCTGGTCACAATCTTAACAATATAAGATACACAAATGACAGTGCTAATAGAAAACATGTAAAAGAAAATACAGGACCTCCTACAAAAGGTAGCAAGGCAAAGGATTAAACATAAACTACAAGAAAACTGAATGCATAGTAATCAACAAAAAGAAAAGCCCAAAATGCCAACTACAAGTTGGAGATATGGAAATCAAGCAGGGGCAGAAATTTAAATACCTGGGAAGTGTTCTAACAGAGGATAGAATGTGCAGCACTGAGATCTGAAGGCATATTGGCATGGCCAAATATGCATTTCAAAAGCTAAGTAGAGTGATGAGAGACTGGAAGATTTTTTGGAAACAAAGAAAAGATTATTGGACTCTTATGTGACATCATTCCTCATATATGGTTGTGAATGCTGGACAATCTTCTCAAAGATGGAGAGACTCGAAGCAACAAAAATGTGTTTCTACAGAAGAATGCTGAGGATACCATAGACTGAACATGTGAGCAACGACAAGGTTTTGAAGAGGATGCAAATGAAAAGGAAACTTATACTTAACATCAGGAATTGACAGCTTAATTTTCTTGGATACATGAGGAAGAAACTGTTGGAGAGTCTAATACTCATGGGATGAATAGAGAGAAAGAGAGACAAAGGAAAGCCATGCAAGAGCAAGTGAATGGTGGAGCAGGGCTTGGGAGAGATTCTTCTTCTATGTGCCCTGTCCCTTCGGGACGTAGGCGATCATGGCTTTCCATGTTTCCCCATCCCTGGTGGCTCTGAGCACGCCTTCTCCTGTTACAACATGCAATCCTCGTTCCGTCATCCACCTGATTAGGTCCTTCAAATATGTTATCCGTTGCTGTCTCCTGTCTCTTTTTCCCTCTATCTGGCCTGTTAGTATCAGATTCTCCAAGCCCTCCTTCCTCATTGCATGTCCCAGGAACTTCAGCTGTCTCTTCTTGATGCTCAGTATTAATTTCCTTTTTGTTTCCATCATTTCCAAGATCTCATCCTTGCTCACATGCTCGATCCATGATATTTGCAGCATCCTTGTGTAGAGCCACATTTCAGTTGCTTCAAGTTTTTCCTTCATCTTTGATATTGTCCAGCATTCACTGCCATATTGAAGGATGGACAGCACATAGCAATCCAGTACTCTCTTCCTTGTTTCTAGCTAAATTGTCCTGTTTCTTAATACCTTACTCAACTTCTGGAATGCTTCCTTTGCCATGCCAATTCGCCTTTGGATATCTGTGTTGCACTTTCCATCTTCTGTTATAATGCTTCCCAGGTATTGAAATTTTTGTACCTGCTTGATTCTGGTATCCCTGACCTGTATTTGGCATTTTGGGCTGTGCTTTTTACTGATGACCATGCATTCGGTTTTCGTGGAGTTTATTTCTAGTCCTTTCTTGTTACTTTCTTCTGCTACCTTCTGTAGGAGGTCGTATAATTTCCTTTCTGTGTCTGCTATCAGCACTGTATCATCTGCATACCTTAGAATGTTTAAATTGTTGCCTCTGATTACGAATCCAGGTATAACTTCTAGGGTCCTCAAAATATTCTCGCTGTACAAGTTGAACAGATCCGGCGAAAAGACACATCCCTGTCTTTCAGTAATTTTTTACTATACCAAATTCTTCCAGGGCTATCAGCAGCTCTATAACTATGCCGTCTGGTCCGGCTGCTTTGTTTCTATTCAGTTTGGCTACTGCAGATTCCACTTCAGACTTTAATATTTCCGATCCGTCCTCATCTTTGCGTTTTATTGGTTGCTCTCTCTTGTGGAAAAGATCTTTTATATATTCTTCCCAACGTTGGAGTATTTCCTCTTTCTCCAAAATGATTGTTCCATCCTTAGATTTTGTACATCCTGTTGAAGAGCAAGTTTTTTGTCCTGTCAGTTCTTTTATTTCCTTATGCATGTCTGCTTTATTATTACTGTTCAATCTCTCTACTTCTGCACATTTGTCATTGAGTCATTCCTCTTTAGCCTGTCTACATTTTCTTCTTATTTTCTTGTGTAGTTCCCTGTACTCCATTCCATGTCTTGATACCATTTTCTGTCTCCTTTGCATCATGTCCAGAATTTCTTCAGTCATCCACTCATTTTTCTTTCTGCGCCTAATTTCCTATGGGGCAATGTTGTTTGCTGATGTCAGTATTGCTTCCTTTAGGGCGTCCCATTTTGAGCATCCTTTTCTAGTTTGTTCTTCGTATTTGGTTTTCCTGCTGTTAGTGTATTCTTTCTGTAGTTTGAGGTCATTCACGAGTACGTTGTATATCAGTTTTGGTGCTGCATTAGACTTCTTCAATCTCTGGAGTTTCACTTTTAATTTGCAGATGACTGGGATGTGGTTGCTTCCACAGTCAGCACCTGGATAGGCTTTGCTTTGAACCACTGCATTTCTGAATCTGCTGTTTATGGTTATGTAGTCTATCTAGTTTTTTGTGTCATCTCTTGGGCTTCTCCATGTCCATAGATGTCATTGGTGTTCTTGAAACCAGGTGTTAGTTATTACCTGGTCATTTGCTATGCACCATTGCACCCATTTTTCTCCTTATTCGTTGCGGATTCCTAAACCAAAGATTCCAGTTGTCATACTTTCCCTACTTTGGAATTCAAATCTCCCAAGATGATCCTGATTTCTTGGCTTCTACATTGAGCCTTGAAAAGTGTTAAGAGCAAAAAGAGATAGGGGTAAGTGGAGGTTCATGATTGCCTATGTCATGAAGGGACACAGCACATAAAAAAGTAGTAGTATGCAATTTAATAAAAAAGTGTCTAAAAAAAAAAAAATGAATATTTATAATCATGACATAACTACTAAATCTGCTGTTGGTAGAGACATCAATTTCATTGCAGCTACAAGAATTCAAGTGAATTTTAAGAGGTGCTTTTTAATTTAATTTTCTCAAGCTACTATCAACCCTGGATGTGCGTTGTGGTGCAGTGAATATTGACTTGGAACGACAAATCGGGCAGCCAAGTTTGAAATCCATTTGAATGCATTGCATTTACTTACACACAAATACCCTTTGGAAAGGAATTAATCTGTCTCTTCCCTCCAGTTATGGGTTAAATAATAGGACAGATTGGGTTCTATAGCCTTGGCTGGCAACCAGTCTATCGCAGAAAGCAATGGCAACCTACTGCAGGAGAATCTTCTGCCCAGTCAGTCATGTCTCTTTCGAGACATGATCGCCCAAAGCATGTATCATGTATGGCATTTAACTGACTATCAACCCTAGTTGATGCCTCTGATGATAGCAATAATCTACATATGCTAAATTTGAAGAATATTTTCTGTGAATATGCTTTTGAGAGTTGGGAATGAGTAGTTTGAATGCCAGAATTTAAGTCTGCAATAAAAAAAATTTTATAGTGCATACAACTTAAAAATGTTTTATAAAAAAAGCTGATAAATATTATTTTCAAGATAACAGTAAAATGAAAGAAAAACTCACAAGATTGTTGGTAGGATGACAAATCAGCTTTAGTCATGGAATTGTGGTAATTGCTGGATAACTCAAATAAAATAATATTCAAATGCTCTGAAAATTAAAAAAAAAAAACATTTTTTTTTTACTTTCAGATTAGCTGCATATCTTAAAATCTCCTTATTTTACAAATTTTACAATAATTATTAAAGGACTTAGCAATTCAGACCAGCATTCTTATTTTGGTTGTAATGCTCATATTTTACTTACTGTAGCCTCTGGTCTTCTTCAAGTATCTGTCTTCATATTTGATAACCATTTTGGAATTTTGAACAAAACCTTTTTTTTTTTTTATAATCATATTGCCCCAAGCAAGGCATTTTACTGCCACTGTTTTGCAGGGGGTTACATAGGATGAAAGTTATGAGAAAGAGTGATAGGTTATAGGGGGTGTCAGGGTGTGGGTAAGAGAAGGATGAGAATACTGATGAGTGTGTAGTGGACAGAGAAAGGAGCATGAGAGAAAAGATGCAGGTTAGTGAGGTAGAAGATGACTATTGACTTTACATTTAAATTCTTGGAGATTGTAGCTGTCGGGAAGCAAGTAAATGGAAGGGAATTCCACAGGTGGAAAGTGCAAGAGGAGAAGCTGCTGGAGTAGAATTTGCGTTTACATTTTATTGGTTTCACAGTAAAAGGATGGGACCCAGCTGCTAATCTTGTGGCTCTAGTAAATTCATATATAGAGGTCACTAGTGAGTTAAGTTTGTCAGAGCAGAAGCCGTGAATGTATTTGTAGAATACTTTCACGGATTCTTTATTCAATTTACTCCTTTATTCAATTCACAGGGGTAGGTGTTCTCATTTTGATTTCCATGCTTAGAAATATTTCATATTAGCTAATATGCACTAGTCTTAATCACCTTTATTGCAAGTGATACATAATCTAGTAAATTAAAGTGTTCGCTAAAATATATTAGGTTTCCTAACAGTTGTGATTTCAATCCCTTGCTCTGGCAGTACTGAAAAGTTACATAATCCGGTTAATTTGAGGAATGGGCAAGTAACACAAATAATGAGTATTAACTAATTTGAAATATTCCCTAAGAAAGCAGAAAGGAAACACTCTACCCCCTCGGATTGAATAAAGGGTTGGATTTGAAATTATAAGAATATTTACCAAGTAAGAAGGACAGAAAGTTAGAGTACAACAACCAAAACATTGTAAGCAGAACGACCAAGATGAGAATGCTGGTCTGAGTAATAAAGCATATAATGATAATTCCTCATTCAAAAAATTCTACCAAAATAGTTAAAAGTTATATTATCGTTCAAAAATATTGAGAATTTTTTTCCTTGTATTACTTTTTTTACTTTCTCAGACAATTATTTTCGTAAGACAGCATGTAATATTCTAGCATAGGATTATATATTTCCCATCACTGCATTAACATAATTTTTTGTTAACTGTTTTAGCTGAATCTTATAATTTTCTTCCAAAAAGAGATAAACCAATATACTTAAAAATCATCATACTTTCTATGAATGCAGTGATTAGAAAATTCTGTATATTATCATTATAAATCAAATTTATTTATATAAAAAGGATGAATATTTTTTATAGATTTTAATAATAAAACTCATTCCTTTAGCTCTTTTAACTCAACCACAAATTCTGAGATATTTGGCCCTTAGCTAGTTGCAGACAGAATAGGAAACAGATTACAAAGCATAACTTTTTTTAACAATTATTGTTGATTTGCATAAATTTGTAAATCTTCAAGCTTGTATCTTCTAAAAATAAATACAAGATTTAATTTCCATCATATTATTAATATGAAATTTGTTTTATTTCCAGTATATGATGTGAATGAAAAGTAATGTAGAAGGATCCATCTATTGGAAAAGGTATAAATCCATCTTTCTTCAGCTCTGGTTTAAATTTGGGTGGTAGCTAGTTTAATAGGGAAACGGAACTCAAACTTTTGTAATTATTAGAGTAGACTGAGTAGACAACCAGTCTAAGAGAGGAGCAACTCTGAGTTCAAAACTAAACTGTGGAGGGGTGGGTTCTGTTAGTTTACTTTGTTTTAGACACACCCACTGCTTGTATGGCTGAAGTACATGTGGTATCCCTATGAAACTAATAAATTATAGGACTTGTAATTGTGATCTACAATGCAATCAATCCTATGTATCTATCTCTAATTTCATGTGTGTATATGTTGTTTGTTTTTTAATTTCTTCAGTTGTTTAAATAGCTATTACCATTATCTAAACTTATTTATAAATGGAATTTTGTCTGTGTGTGTGTGTGTGTGTGTGTGTGTGTGTGTGTCCATTACCTATAGACTCCGAAACAGCTAAACAGATTTTCTTGAAAATTTACACAGTTGTACTATAAGTGTCTGAGTGTTCTTAGCTAGGTTTTGGGTCGAGGTACCCCTGATAAATATCGAAAATCGAAAAAATCGGGTTACAGAAGGAGTGGTCCGATTTTAATCAAATTTCATACACTCATAGACAAAGACATAAGAAACGATATTCAGAAGTTTCAAGGTTGTAGTTCTTACAATAGTGCAGAAAATCGATAATATATATATATATATATATATATATATATATAAAAGGCAAGATGTTTGTGTGTGTGTCTGTTTATCTGTCTGTATGCCCTTTATACAAATCCACAATTTTTATCCAATTCTCAGCAAACTTCACACAAATATTCTTTAGGCTGAGTCTGAGCTCCAGGACCATGAATTAGTTTTAAAGCTTTCATTACACCTGAGCAACGCCGGGCTATACTGCTAGTATTTTATGAAATCAATTTTAAAATGTTGATATATTTATTTCAGAGATCCAATCACAGAAAAGGTCAAATCAATTGGCATTTATGGCATTCACATTAATAATCACTTACCTTTAAGTACAGAGGTCAGAATGTTTTTGTATTCTGCTACATTTTGAAAAGTAACAGGAATGACCATTCTTCTTTTTGGAACCATATTTACTGTAATATCTTTCTGACTTGGGAACTTTAGTTCCTCATACTTATGTTTCTGAAATAAAATTAATGTTATTTTTGTGTTTATGAGTAAAAGGCATTAAAAACATTCAAAAATTTATTTTAACTTAAGGGAATCAATTTTACTATTCTCGATTAATTAATTTTACTACTACCCAATTAATGCTTTATTGAAGTGATTCAAAATGATATAGCTTTCATACACTTGCTATTATTTCAGTGATTATCATATATTTGTTCATGACCTTTAAAAAGTATAATTTACTAGTAGCACAAATCCTTTTACATGAAGTTGAATGTGAAACTTTCTAAAATGACTTTTATCTAACAAAAACAAATTCTTTATCATGTATGTGAGAAAAAATTTTTGCATTTTCTAATCATTATCTTTTAGTAATTTTATTTTGTTTAGATAAATTAGAAGACAAAAAATGAATAGGAGTATTCTCTTGCTTTTTTTTCTCAAATTAATGCCAAATATTTGTTCTTTTTTAGCTAATATTGTTTGTATCAGTCAATCAGTTAATTACCATATGTGTGATATATACTTGGGTGATCATGTCTCGAAAGAGACATGACTGACTGAGAAGAAGATTTTTCCACAGTAGGTTGCCATTACTTTCTGTGGTAGGATGGTTGCCAATAAAGGCTATAGAACCCAATCTTTCCTACTATTTAACCCATAGCTGGAAGGAGAAGAGCTGGATTAATACTTTTCTCAAGGGTATTTGCACATAAGTGAATGCAATGAATTCAACAGGAATTTGAACTCGGCTTTCCGATTTCTTGTTCTGAGCTGATATTTACTGCACCACAATGCATATCCTGCTGTTTGTATATTTTATCTAAAAACTAATTTGAAAAGATTAAAATATTCAGTAGATAAATGAACTTACACTGCCTCCACACAAAACAAGACTATATATAAAATTTTCTGAAAGTGATGAAAGAGTTTAAAAATAATTTGTATAAACTGACAAAAATTAATCATTTTTTGATCCTGTAGATTGTCCTCCAAAAATATACTCACTTATCAGTGTATAGTTCTATAACACCTTGTAATTTTCAGTTAAAAGAAACATTTTACATCTCTATGATTTTTATTCATATAATTAAATTCAAGACATTGAACATAATTGAAAATTCAAAATATTTAACATAGAAATTGTTAAAATGTGGATATATTTAAATGCATATTCTTATGTATGCATACATGCATTTGTATTTTAGGTTTTCACAACTGTTATATTTAAAACATGATTCAAGATATTTTAATATAAGATTAAATATTACAAAAGGGTTATATGCAAAAGAATCACATTCTCATGTTTAAACAATGTATTATAAGCTGATTAAATGTATATAAATTTGGTGAGAAGAGCTCGGAATGCAATTTTGTTTACCTTTGAACTTTTATTTGAACTGAGAAGATCTGGCAATACTTCATATTGGTTCTTTGTAAATGTTGTTGTTGTTAAACTAGGACTTTCATTTTGTATCATTGAAAAATGTTGTTTTAATAAAGAAGATTCAAATGACTCTACCATTTGAGGAAATAAGGAAGAAGAATTATGCATGACCATTTTTAGAGGTGCTGATGAAGAATAAGAAAAGTAAGAGTTTGGTACTACCAAATTTATAGAATTATTATCTTTAGTATTCAGCTGTGAACATTTTGGATTGAAACTTTCCGCTTGTTTCTGATTCAATGAAATCTCAGGTTTAAATAAGTTATTTCTATTTTCATTGTGAATTTGATCCAAGATTTTAAAATCTTGTTTATTATGCAACAGCCTGTCATTTTCATCTTGTTCTTCAGATTCATTAGATATTTGATCTTGCTGAGGCAAAAGATCAAAGGATTGAGAAGAAGAATTTGAGCATAGAATAGAATCATCATTTTCTTCAGGTTTATCATATTCTCTGATATTGTCAGATGTGGATTTATTATAGAAACCATAAGAAGTTTGTAGAAGCTCACTTTCAGAAAATAGAGTAATATCTTGATCTGAATCAGAAAATTGCCTTGATCCAATTTTCTGTTGGGAATGAGTAATTAGATGATTTCCTTTAATAAAATTCCAATCTCTTTCAGTTCTCTGGTTAGGTACTCCATTGTTTCTATTTATCAATATTTTTCTATCAAGGTTCAGAGAATTGTAAACTTGTTTGTCTTTTCCTAGACATGTTGATTCCTGAGACAATGTTAAATGTTCATCCGAAAAATCATTTTCTGTATTAGTTTCCATATTTTCCAACTCATTACTCTCACCAGGATTGGATTTAGGGGAATAATAATATAAATTGTAATTTTCATGAGTAACACTATCTTCAAATGGTTTACATTTGACTGGCTCTGTTTTGCTTTTTGATGAAAATGGTTTTGTATCAGAATGAATTCCTATATGCTCATAGTTAAAACCTTTTGAAGAGGAAATTAACTGACAATCTGATGAGTCAGACTCTTCATTATCAGAAAGAAGAATTTGTTGAATTGCTAAGACTTTAGGTTCTGTGAAGTCAACAAACTTACCAAGACAATCATTATTATTTGATGTCATTTTTGGTGGGATATCAAGATTTATATTTTTCATAATTGTTTTATTTACTTCATTGTTTAGGGTTCTGGTAATTTTGTTTCTTTCATGAAGACTATCATTAGGATTCCCATTTAGTGAATCTAGACTGGGAGTTAAATTTTCTGGAAGATTAGAAAAAATTAAACAATGACTTTTAGTCTGTTCAGTATCTGAAATGTCATTAAAAGCAAATGTTTTCCCAGGATCTTTCCAATGGGAGTTGAAATTCACTTGTGAGCCCCATTCTGTTTTTGGATAGTGTTCAAAACTTGATTCTCCAAAATCTTTATATTTCTGTTTTTTTGAAACAAAACTAAAATTAGAAAATGCTTTCGGTGATGATAAAGGAAACTCATTTGTGAATTCTTGAAATGTATTTTCTGAAAAGCCATTTTTAAATTCTTCCAGAGATAGGCCACAAGAAGCCAAACAAGGGCTATTTGGTTTCCCATCAGCAACATTGTTACGAAAGGATGATACTGCGATATCAGTTTCATTATTTGGATTGTATGTAATATCTGAAAAATCAAATACAAAATTCTTTATTTAGTTTAATTCCTCCTTTTACAAAACTATAATTATATATTTGGAAATGAGAGACAAGTATGTTTTTTATAGTTATCATTATAAACTATAAATACTTTCATAGGTATTAAGAAAATCTCAATTAAAATGTCTGACTAAATCATTTAAGAGCAATAAGTTATCCTTACTTATTTCCTAATTTTCTAATATAAAATTATAAATGTATATACAATTGGCCATCATTATAAAAAAGTTACTAATTCTTCAAATTATTATATAAAAATATATCAATGTCTATATAGTTTAGGACTACTGGCAGTAATTTTATTGTAAGTGGTTGACAGTTTAAGAGATACTTCTAAAGAAACTGTTATTTTAAAGGTCTATAGTTGTAAATTAACCAAGATATATAGATATATGGAAAAAATTATAATTATTTCTAAGTTTTCATTATTGCACAGGATTAATGAGAAATGGCTGTTACCATTGTGGCTTGGTATAATTGGATCAAAATCATAGTATGTTTCATTGTTCTGGTCATTGCAAAGATCTTTGTCCTGTGAGAAGAAGAGCAGAAAATTATATACAAAAGATATCTTTTTTTAGATTGAAATTTCCTGATATCATACAAAAGGTGTCCTGGGTTATAATTCATCATGTTTAATACATTCCTCTGTGTACCTGTGCTTGTATATATGCTGAGTTGGGCCAAAACTAATTTTTGCTTAATTCAGTAAACATAAAAGAAATTTTATTGAACAACATATTTCCTGTTTTTTTTTTTACAGTATCTTCTATCATCTTTTCTGCAATTTCATAATTCTAGTCCCTCAATTTGTTTTTTTAATCAGTTTTGATAAAGAACTGTTCTAATTGTTTTTTAAGTTTTTCAGAGAACTGAAATTTCTTCATACAGAAGAATCAGCAAATATTGTATTAAATGTTAATCTAAATGTGTCATAGTTGCTGAATATGTTGGATGAGTGAAATACTCCAAGCTAAAATCTAATAATTTCTGCCTGATCATCACACAGTTTAGCATTACCCTGAAATAAAATTATGCCAGTATTACTTATGCTAAATAATTTAGATGCTTTCCATTGATAGCTGCCTTCAAATGGTCTTATTTGGAGCAGTACTTGTTTGAATTAATCATTTGTAAGAGCACATACAGAACTAATCTTACCATATTCACAGTAGCACTTTCTTTGGATGCAAAGGCCGGCCTTTGATATGGTTAATGGTGGTTCATTTTGTTTAACCCAGTGTATCATAGATTATACATTATTGTCAAGTATCCCCTTTTCATGATCAATCACCATTTGTTTTAAAAACAGAACATTTTTGTTATAATCAAATCATGAGTTGCACATAGAAATATGTTTTTTTTCATTTATGTGGAAGCATTTAATAAAACGATACTGGTGAGAATGATTCTCAGCTTTTGAATTGGATAGTTTAAGTGTGTTGGCTTCTTCCATTTTTTTTTTAATCATTTCACTCTGAGCATGGCAGTAAAGCCAGTAAAACACAAGGGGTTATTGAGTGTGAAAAAATATGAGAAAAAGAAAACATTATCAAGGAGAGAGAACAATATAATAGTTTCTTAGCTTTTAGTAATATAGGTACTATGAGATAAGTTTTCATGAAATTTGCCTGTAACTAAAATAGAGATGATATTTGTCTCCAATAAAATTATAATGAATTTTCAATGTTTTTCTACATTTCAGCATTTAGAGTATAACCACAGGTAAATGACCAAAAAAATTAATTTCAATAAAAAAAACGTCATTTATTTTATCATTTGATTGCATCTGTCAGGTTTGATACTGAAAAAATGAATACAAAAATATTTTTGAGGAAATTTAAGCACACAACTCATATAGAAATGTTGCCTTATTTCTTTTAAATTTCATTAACAGTTTAATTCTTTTCTAAATTTCTATTTTCCAATGCAAGATCATTACTTTCCTGAAGTTTATTTTGTTCTTTTCTAACCAAAGAGCCATACGAAGAATTATCAGAAAAAAGAATTAGCCAAGATTAACACTGATCTCAAGTGAACAGGAGAATATCAATGTTGATTTTATTCATTTTTCAGTTTTTTTATATTATTTCTATGTTCGTTTGATATTTAAATTTCTATATTATTACTAGGTTTGTTGTATATTGGTATTTTTGTTATTTTTGTTGCCAGTTGTTACACATTGGAGAAAATTGTAATTAATTATTGCTCGTATGGACTGAAAATAACACCTGTCTCCAACTCTATGTGTTATTTACAATGGCTTTCTTCCTTGCTCACTAAATTAAGCATTACTGACATCGCTTAGCCACCAAATCAGTTCTCTTACCCTTAGCCAAACAAAAGTGGTAAAAGATAATGCCACAGTAGCAGTGAGAGTGACCTTCATTCAATTAGCCCAAATTTTGTTACAAGTATATTTCTCTAAGCATTGCTAGGTCAGCTGCCAAGAAAGTTGGTTCACTATGTCGTATTAGACAATTTTTCTTTCCAAAATCTATCTCATATATCTATGTCTATCATTTATCCAGGCTTAGAATATTGCTGCCACAGTCCAGTTATGGTCCAGTACACCTGCTATATATCCAGGGCACCGTGATAAAATCCAAAGGAAGAATCAGCAATATTATTGGTTCTGATCTGGTGTTATGGCTTCAGTAACTTTCTCACCACCATAAAGTTATGCTTTCTATAAATACTTTTATGGTAATTGTTTGGATGAGCTCTTTGCTATGGTTCCTAGACCTTTTTAATTTAAGCATGCAGTACTAGACTGGCAATGAAATCTCATCAATTTACAGTTGAATTGGCTAGATGTAACTGAAAGTTCTATGCTAGCAGTTTCTTTTCTTGCACATCTTGCATGTATAATTCTTTTTCAGCTAACTTTAATCTTCAGAAATTTAAATGAAATATCAATCACAATCTATTGTCCTTCTGATTACTATTCTTTTGTTCTTGCTCATTAGTAATATTTTTGTTTTTTAATTCTTCCACATCCAGTAAACCCTTCTGTTATAATGGCTTTACTGATTTGCTTGGGCTGAACATGATTTTAAAAAAAAAAAGTAAAAAATAAAAATGAGATGTGATCCTTGTAAAAAATATATGTGATTATATTTAGAACCTACTATAAAAAACAAAAATATCAAGTTAGAATAAGTTATGTTAATACAAAGAAATTCACCCAAGCCTTTTTTCTTGAAGAATATATATCCATCCTAGTCTTCTTAACTGACTTTGGTTCTGTGGAATTAAGGTCAATTTGAAATTCTTCTGCATTCGAAGCACTATCCCTTTCCTTTAGAGAAACTGTAAGTAAAATATTTAATATGACATCAAATTATATCAAAACAATGCTATTCTAAACTTCTTAATCTTTTAAAGTGAACAACATTGCAAAATGTTTTACTTAGATAACTAGAAATGTAGAACAAGTAAGAAGCAAGATTATCATTGCTAAAGATCAAAATATCCAATGATCTTTTAAACTTTGAATTTCATGTATTATGCAATCATCAGGTGCAATTTTTCTAAGTTCACTCGATGTTCATTGGAGTTAAATCTTATAAAGTTAGGTTACTGCTTTTTTTAATAACAAGAGTAAAAATTTAAATATTCTAAGATTATTTGTAGATAAAAAATTAAAATAAAATTTTAATTCAAATTCAAATTCGAAATTACACTATTAAAATACAGGGAGAAGAAATCAAAGAGGTGTAATTTGTAATTATTAATAGTAATATTTGGGGGGAAAAAAGAAAGAGGGAAGTAAGGGAGTGAGGAAGAGAAAGAAATGAGCAGACGTATAGAGGAGTCTATATCAATTGGGGTCTAAGAATTTAAGTTAGTTATTTTTTTTCCATGGCAGCATGTGGTCATTAAATCACTTTGTTAAATAGATTAGGGTTATCTATATGGCTTAAGATAATAAGTTTTTCTAAAAGGCATAAGTTACATCTATCTCTTTTTAGTATGCTTAATTGATATTGCTAAATATGAACTAAAATGTAGTGTACCATGTTTCATGCATTGTAAAGAAATGGTCGCTAGTATTATATAATTCATTAGGTATTCAGAATTTAAAAAATTATCTGAATTTGATGCAGACTGATTTGTTTCTTAAGTGGTGTCGGCTTTGTAGGTGGTTAACTGTTTTTTCTTTTATTGTTTCTCTTTTTAGCATGCTTAAATGTAGGTTTGCTTAATTGATTTATATTGGGTTGACTTCTTTTTACTGTGCTGGGTTGACCTTTTTTTAACATGTTAGTATATGTGCCCACTTAAATTTTTCAAGCTATGGTTAAGTGTTTGTGTGTATATGCATGTTGGTTGTTTTTGTATTATTTGTGAGATTTTTTCTGTTTGGTGATTGTTGTATTATCTGTTTATTGCTTTTTTGTTATCTTTCTCTGTTTTCTGTTTGTTTTAGCTTCTATTTTTTTAATGTGATTAAGTATTTATATATTTATATGTGATAGTTTTGGGGTTGCATTTTATGTTTTGTTTATTTCTTTTTGTTGGTATTTAGATGGCAAAGTAAATATTTGTTCAAATGCCTACATTTTCCTATTATCTCATTTTTTGTTTTTGTTTAATTGTTTACTTAGTGTTTTAAAGGTAATTATTGCTCAATGACCAGTTACTTAAATTGTTGTAATAAGCTTTAAAATATTTTTAAAAAATCTTTGATCATTTTTTTTTTTACTTAATTACAATGGAAAACCTATTTCCAATGTTATTAAACTCCCACTTCATGTACAATTCTTTAAATATGCAGAAGTAATTTATCTTTTTATACCATTCTTTATGGACATATTTTGAAGTCATGCATGCAAAATATGATATATATATATATGTATATTATTGATATTCTTAGATTTGAATAAAAATGTAATGAACCATATTTCATGCATTGTAATGTAATGGTCACTGGTATTATATAACTCATTAGGTATTTAGAAGTTTAAAAATTATAAGAATTTGATTAATTTCATATTGATAAATTTTAATAGCAAGATGAAAACTTTTATTATTAGATCAAATTAATATCCAAATGCGAACAAAAGAAAAAATTGCTATCTTACATAAATCAGAGGAATTGAGAAAATTTTCAACATCCAACTTCTCTTCTTTGAAACTATTAACTTTGACGTTGCTTGATGCCTTTGTACGTTTCACCATATCACTGAATACGCTACCATGCATTCGATAGCCATTTAAATCAGCTGCCCGGGATAACTGAAGGAATAAACAATGCAGAGAAATATTTCTTGTCATGTTAAATCAAAATTAAGATGAAAATATATAGTATCACTTTTCTTTATTGTTGCAATCAGTTACGGATATTATAAAAGCAGTCATTTTATAATTAATCATTATGTTATTTTTTTTCTGTATTTTTATTTTTCATTGTTTGTTATTTTTTATTTTCACTTTTCTATCCTATCCTATTTCTGAATTATTATTTTTTTATTTTTTCCTTCCTATATTGTTTTAAATTTTTTCTTATTTTTTGCACAATAATTTGTTTTTAATTCTCAATATCAGATTTAATGAGAGTCTTTCCATGCCTGGGAAACTAAATGGGAATGTTTTGGCCCTGGGTATGACGACAAACTACATTCAGCAGCAAGGCCCTGGAGGTTTAGAGGAGTGTGAAACCACCTCTTAATTGCTGTTGTGCCTGGGTCAACTCTAACCCAGGGTAGTAGCACTTGTTAGGGTCCCAGTTGTGGACAAATAGTTAATCCTCCAAAGTGGGATCATTTAAGAGAAAAAGAAAATGTTAGGCTAGGTAAGAGTTTTTAGCTTGGGATAGCAGCTTATCTAAGAGAAGGAAATCTCTGATATAAAAACCTCTACACACTTTTTTTTTTTCAATTGGAGTAGATAGACTAAACTATAGCCTGGTTCACACTCCACCCACGTTTATTGAACAGGTGAAGAGGCTCATCCCTTGTTTCCTGTTTAGGATGCGGTTTCCGGTTTTCTCTTTTCCAATCTTTTCACTTTTTTTTTTCAATTGGAGTAGATAGATTAAACTATCGCCCGGTTCACACTCCACCCACGTCTATTGAACAGGTGAAGAGGCTCATCCCTTGTTTCCTGTTTAGGATGCGGTTTCCGGTTTTCTCTTTTCCAATCTTTTCACTCCTATGTAGCCCCCTGCACATCAGTGGCATTACTGCCTTGCTCGGGGTGATTAAAAAAAAACCCAAAAAAAACCTACTCTGCAGGTAATCTTCGTCTAGATGGTGTATCAATAAAAGCACTGAGTTTCCAGTCTCCTAAACTGGTTGGTGTTAGTAAGGGCATACAGCTGTAAAACTTGCTCCAATATTTCATGATGGTTAAATTATGAAGCCATCAAGAAAACCCCGTCTAACCCATGCTAACATGGAAATGGACATTAAATGATGATGATGATGATGACGACATTTAATGGGAGTCCTTCCTTGTGTGGGAAACTGAACAGGAAATTTTTAGACTGACACTTTTCCAAGAATAATTACAAATGTGAAACTGAGTAGGAAAGAAAAAATGGCAGGTTTAAATGGCAATCTCAGCATTTTAACTGTTCTCATCCCCACCCACCAAACACTAACATCACCTGATCATTTTTGTTTTAATATTTGTTCAAAAAACCCACCAGAAGATAATGTATATTGTTCAAATGTAAACTTTTGATTGTTATTTTTTTCTGTATTTTTCTTTTTCCTTATTTGTTTTCTATTTTCACTTTTCTATGTCATCATATTTCAGAATTACTATTTTTTATTTTTTCTTCTTTTATTGTTTTAATTTTTTTGTATTTTTTGCACATTAATTTATTGCTAATTCTCAATATCACATTTAATGGGAGTCCTAAGGACCAGTTGGAATCAGCAGCCAGCAAAGTGCCAACCTGGAATCCTTACAATGGAAAGTCACAGCCACTGGCTAGTCGGATCACTAAAAAGTTAAGACAAGTAAATCATTGTGGTTCTGCAAAATATTGTGGCTGATGCACTGTCATGCACAGATATAACAGTGATTACTGATGATACATTAAGTCATGATTTAATTTCTGATGAACAGAAATCTGAATCTACTCTAACAGAAGTATTATCAAATACCTCTTTAACATTGAAACAATTTCTAGTTCCTCTCTGTAATTGTTATGTCGCCAAGTATAAATGAATAACTCAACAACAGAATCAGAATATAAGTTGTATTCCGCAGAAAGACGGTTAGTATGTACAGAAGTGATTAGTAATATTTACAATAGAAAGATACAAGAGTCCAATCCGTCGTAAGACGTGTGTATACATGATTACTTCCGGTACGCCACCGGAAGTGTGACTAACTCTTCAGTAACTCATTAGAGACTCTCAAGTGACTCTACGACTCTCCTGTAGAGAATCCACCATTTCTATATATAGCAATGGGAACAGTCCATTTGTAGTCAAATAGAAGCAGCGCCCTAACAGTAATAAAGCATTTTATTATGACACAACAGTAACTAAACGTAGAACCATACGTCCCACCCACACAAAGGAAACAAATATTTTAATACCTTCTCAATCTTTCACACCCAAGGAGGCGATCTACTGTAAAAATTATAAGTGAAAATTTTGATTGGCCAAACATGGTATCAGACATTAGAAATTGGACATCAACATACCTGAAATGCCAGAAGAACAAAATAGAGTGTCATACCAAAACACCAATAGGTACTTTTTAGCTTTCCAGATGCAAGATCCACTTAGATACCGAGCTGTCAAGGATATTCTTATATTCTAACTATTGTTGACAGATTTTCCCGTTGACCTACTGTGATTGCGTTGAAAGGCACATCAACAACTTCAGTCGTGAATGCAGTTTTAAAAAATTGGATTTCTATTTTCGGAGTCATCACTGCTGACCGAGACACAATTTCAATCATCACTTTTTCAGGAATTCAGAAACTTGCTGGGAGCAAAGCACATTAAAACCTCAGCATACCACCATGTGCTAATGAATTAGTGTAAAGACTCCACAGACAACTCAAGATGTTGTTAGCCATGAAAAAAAACTTGATCAAGTGGATTGATAACTTACCCCTTATACTCTTCTCTATAAGAAACATTATTAAAGAAGACCTTGGCTGCACACCAGCTGAAATAGTCTTTGGTACACCCTTGTCATTGCCAAGAGAACTTTTTTGAAAATGACATGAACTCTAATCCGACATCTTATTTCATACAAGATTTAAAAACTAAGATGTCTCAATTAGAATTCACACCTGCTCAAAATTCAATCAAGCACACATACACACCACAAATCTGTATACCTGTGAATACATTTTCATACAAGAAGAAGATGTAAAAAAAAAGATGCTATCAGCAAATTATCATGATCCATACAATGTCTTACACAGAGCAGAAAAATACTTCATAATACAAAAAGATACTTAGTCAGACACAGTTGCTATTGATAGACTAGAACCAGCTGTCTTAGAAAAAGAAAATCAATCACACATACTTTTTTTTTATGTACAAGAAACACCCAAATCTAAAAATACATTACAATCCAACAACACACCCACACTTCAAACCAGATCATGCAGAAAAGTCACTTTTCCTAAAAACTTCAAGATGTACATTGATTACTAATTTATTGATATGGCCTTTACCTGATTAATTTTCTAGAAAGGAGGCCTTGTAGTCTTTCTTACACTTTTCTGTTTACCAGATGTTGACTGCTCAATGACCAAAGTAGGACAACAGATTTAAGTTCTGTGCATGGCATGGGATCAAAGCATATCTTCCAATAACAAAACTATTATTTTTCATTACTCATTTAGCAAGCAGATGTTAAAAAAATATATTGACCAATAGAAAAAGGAATTGCCTACAGACTGAAGAGATAACTAGTGAAAGAAGAGAAACTGAGAAAAAGTAACAAGTCTATTTGAACTTTAGTCTTGTTATAACCCCCCCCCCCGCCTCGGATGAATCAAACATCAGACAGAGGGGAGAGACACAGGCATGCAGAGAGATAGCTTTGGGGTTGAGGGGTGAGTTTCCCCTTACCACTCAACACAGGACATTAGCTGACAGCTCTTTCACCTTCTCTTTCTCTTTTCTTTCTTCCTCTCCCTTCACAGCAGTACTGGATAGCAGTTTATGTTTTGTACATATGTAAATAAATCATACATTTATTTACCCAAAGTCAGATGTATTCTTTTTTTTTTTAATTTATGATTGCTGAAGCAAGAAGTGATTAACCCTACAGCAATAATGATAACAGCTACAGTTCTGCATTCCAGGTCACCCATTCCTTTGATTCAGCAACAAGTGTCTACAAAGAGCTGATTGATTTATTGATTTCGTTTTGGCTTATTTATTTTCAGATTGTAAAAATATTTTAGAGATTTACTGATACAAGTCCTAATTATAAATCCATTACTGGAGGAAGAAGAAGTGGATTCATGCCTTTCCCAAGGGTATTTGAACATAAGTAAATATAACAAACACAACAGGATTGGAACTTAGCCCTTTGATTTTCAATTTCAAGTCATTATCTAAGCTTACAATGCCTGGTATTTCCAAAAGATCACCCATCTAGGTGCTGACCAAGCTCAATATTGCGTAACTTTAGTGATTGTACAAGAACTGGTGCTTCAACAATATATGATTGTAATCCTAAAGAACAATGTGATAGAAAATTTTATGAGGAGAAGCAATCAAACACAGCTACACTAGACTACTACAAATCTTGACCTTCAGAATTGAGATAGGCAAATGTTACGAAGATGCATTTATATATAAAAAAAATAATATTAATAATGTCTAAAAAGTTATAGTAAGGGATTCTATTGGGTCCTAGTTGTTATTACAAAAAAGTTTTAATTCATGAAGTAGTTTTTAAATAGAAAGATTAGGAATAGAACGTTTTGGAGGATTGTAGAATGTTCAAGTAAAATTGAGAGAATTAAAATTTTCTAGAAATATGCAAATTAGGTGTTAGCTCCTATAAAAAAAGGTTTTGAAAAGAGAGTTGTTAGTTGTTAACAGGATTTGCTGACATTATCAACTCTGGCCTGATTTGTGGATCTGTGCATCCAGCTGAAAGAATCTCTAAGAAAAGTTGCCGACCAACTAAAACCTGAAAGAGAACATCATGGAACTAAATGGGTAAATAGATTTTTTGACCTTTTCATTGATCATACTGGAAATTATTCTTTATATATATATTTAAGGATTTCCAAAAAGGTATAACACTTAAACTATTTCATTAGCTTAACTGGGTAAAGATACTGACCCTTCCTTCCCCTTTGTAACACTTCGCCTGCCAGTAGTAAACTCTATGTTTCTGTTTTGATTGCAAAAAATTGTAAATTTTGTATATATATATATCATTTTGTGTTTATTGTAAATTAAATATTTGTATGTGATTTAACTCTGAGTTTTGGTCAATCATTTTTTTTTTTGTTACACTCAACACGTAACACAAGCATGAATAATTATTTTGGGGATCTAGGAATACTAAAAATATTTTCTATATAAATAAATGGTAACTTTTTCCTTTTTCATAGGATTTCAGATCACAAATCAAATCTGAACTAATGTTGGTCTTTCATAATAGAAAAGCCCAAATATATAAAAAAAGCAGAGAATAACTGTATAAATAATTATTGAAGTAAATGAAAACTGACATTTATTTAATATATTCCTACCCAAAATACCACAGGTTTTATAAACAGCCCAGTAATAAAAATAAAAATGTTATGTATTGCATTTCTTATAACATTTGAAACAAAATTTTAAAAAAAGAAAAATTTTTGTGCTAACAAACTTTTATAAATATTTTTCCAACTTGAAATTTTGGAGTAAAATTGTAACATTCTAAAAGTATATTTATATGTGTTCTATTTTTAGATAACAAAAATTTAATTTAAAATGTTACAATTAATTTAATTTACTAAATTTCAGCATTTAAAAAATAAACAGTCTCCACTTTATATGAACAGATATAATAGTTAATACAATTTTTTCTAGGCAGAAAATTACCATAAAATATAGCAAAAATATTTATGTTTTTAAATATAGGAATATCATTAAAGAAAATAAAAACAAATATCTTACCAAACTGTTTTTTGGAAAATCCATTTTTGGTATATTTTTACCAATATTTCCTTTGAGTCTAGAAGGGTGAGGAAGGGAATTTTCACTTGGATGACTTACTGCCAGAAAAATTAAAGAAATCTATTGTCCTTAAATTAGTTGACTGAGATAATTCAAACAAAATATTAGAAAATGTATGAAATAAAAATGTTAATTAAAATATGAATATTTTAATGAATATTTCTGTATATGCATTAACAAAATATAGCTTTTTTAAAAATGATCCTTTTTTGTATTAATTACGAAAGAAATATAAAAAAATAGTCTAATACAATCATGAAATTTAACTGAATTTTCAATAGAGATATTATGAAACTATTAATCTAAGTAGATAATTCAATGTCATTTTTATTCATAGTCATTAAAATTAGCATTAAAATCCTTTTGCTTGTGTTACACTATATTTAGCATGGCCAGAACAGAAGTAATTATATTAGTCTGTATTATTAATTATTACAGATCAAATGGAAGAAATTATATTAAATTGGATTATTAATTTTTATAGATCGAAAAAAACTGGAAAAATTTATTCTGTTTCAATATGAACAGAGGAAATAAATTTATTCTGTTCCATTATGAACAGAGGGGAAAAAAAGGAAGATTGCAAACAAGCTGAAAATAAGTATGAATTAAAAGATTGCAGGTGTGCAAGTGTGATTGTTTTGTACAGAATTTAACCAGCTGGGTCAGACGAGGTCATCGTATCAGTCAGCCATTATTGACAAGTGGAAAAAGCATGACAAAGAGAAGTTCAATTGATATTCTCAATGACACAGCTGATAAAAGTGAAAATTCTATTGTTTTGTATTCTTTTAACAAATTCATGCAGAATATAACCAAAACACTGCTGTGGAATGTCAGAAAAGTTGTCACAAATGCAGAAAAAAGGAATTGTGCATATTCAGGTGTCTTTAACAAGTGCAAAGGTTAAGTTTGTTTATTATGAGAAATAACTAAATTGAAATTTCCCTGAGAAAAGAATTGGAGGCATAAAAGTTTTGCCCAAAACGAGTAAAGAGAAAATGGTCTCATTAATTAAACAAAGGGAAAGATGACAGAAAGAAGAGTCGTCATAAAAATATCATTACTCAATTGGCTGTGTCAAAAAGAAGAAGACAGAGAGAGCTGAAGTTGTGATTTCATTGGGGCGAGAATGATTTCATTGGCTTCAAGGGCCAGAAAATAGATTTGCATAGACACCCAGTGTCTGTCATGCCCCTCACCAGTAAAGCAGGAACAAGCATAAATACAGAGCCCTGAGAGGGCTACATGAAGAGTTCAGTTGGCTCTCAGCCCAGAGATGTAACGGCAAAGATAGGTGCCAAGACATTGGATGCCCACTGTCGGGCTGGCTGCCTCCCATAGGGCTCCTGACTGAAGATGTACAAAGACAGAGATAACTGCCATGCCGTTGGGTGCCAACCATAGAGAAACCTGCTGCTGACTTGGCAGAAGATGTACAGAGACAGAAATAATTGCCACACAGTTCGGTGCCAACTGTAGAGAAGCCTGCTGCTGACTGACTGAAAAGAGTTAAAGACAGACAAGAAGTGATTTTACAGATGAAGTCTCGAAACAGCCAACCAAAGATAAAGACAGACAAGAAGTGATTTTGCAGACAAAGTCTCAAAATGGCCAACCAGAGATAAAGAGCCAGTCTGAAGTATGGGACCAAAGTCGTCTTACTGCTGTTGCCAGCCTTACCCACCACACTCAAATACAATCCTTAGGCAGTTTTCATAAAGCATCAGTGTGAAGCGAAACAAAGACATTTTGAATTGCCACAAACTTAAAACTTCGATTAGAGTGAAGTGATATTGCCAACCAAAGGCTTGAATTAATGATAAGAAGAAAAACGCTTCACAAATTACTACTTAGAGAAATTGGTTGAAACTTCCGTTTTGTTGACACCTCGCGTCTAGGTGTCACACTTGCATAATACAGTATTCAATATGAAGCCCATACCAGTCAAGTATAATTTTCAATAAGGCTTTATATTCAGCTGATTTAGTCTTTAATTATTTAAACAACATTATTTATACAACTTATCATGAGTCCCCGCTTTCATCACTAATAAATTCACTCCAGAATATTTCACCACTTCTATTTTGTTGATGTCTCATCCTGTGATGTTAGCTTCTGTTAGCAGACACCCAGGCTTTTGCTCTATCTGTCTGGCCAGTTGAGAGATGTATATATGTTATTCATTTTATTTGAGTTTAATTATGGACCCATGGCTGAGTGGTTAAAACATTTGCTTTCTGACCATGAGGCCTGGGTTTGAATCTCACCATGGTTAATTTGTCAGGAAGGTGACTTCTTGATGTTATTGGTCTGAAGGAGGCAATCCTAGTGTGCAGGACCTTTGGAAAGTGCCTGAAGACCATCCCACAAGTTGATTCAAGCCTTGTGAGTGAAACTGGGTAGATGAAACCCTTGGGAGACATCAATGGTTGAGTTAGCACAAAGTCACAAGTCATCGTGATTGAGGATTTGAGTGCACTGGCTTTTGTTCAGACTGTTTATCATGCTATATAACATGCTCTTTTCCAAAAACTGTAACTAAAGTCTGCTCAGCGTAGTTGCAGTATAAACCACAGGTAGGCTCTATAGGTGTTGAGCAAACACAAACGTGCCTGAGCAAGTGTCTACAACAGGGATTATCTAACAACCCTAGTAGACAGACATCCTCAGATATGAGTGGTCAGCTATCCACTTATGAATAACATTTTTTAAACTTTTCTCCTCAAGCAAGGTGATAAAGCAACTAAGACACAAGAAATTACTGAAAGTGAAAGAAACTGAGATAACATTATTGAGGAGAGAGGACAATAAAAGAATAGGATTCAAGAAGACAGATGATGATGATTAATGTTGCATTTACATTTCTAAAGATCACAGTTGATAGGAAAACAAGGAGCTGGAAGAGAGTTCTGGAAGAGAGTTCCACAAGCAAGAAGTGCAAGTGAAGTAACTATTAGTATAGAACTTATGGTTACATTTAGCTATTTCACTGATTTAAGATAACACATGTTTTGCATACTAACATTTTCTTGTTTCCAGAGTGTCTAAAATTTTTTTTGAAAAACTTGATAAATATAAAATTTTATAACTTCACTTTTTTTTTTCCTATGGAACATAGACCTGTAAGACAAAGTACTTAACTTCCCCTCATGAGATCGTCATCAGTGTTATCCAGGATTTTCAAAAAACTTTTTCACAGATCAGTGGTACCTGCTAATCATTTTTGCATTTTCTAGCATTGTTTTACCTTTTGCAAGCTCTGAAGTTATTAAACATTTCCCTTTATTCATCAAAAGGGCTGACATGTTGGAAAATCAACCTGCATTATCATGACCCATTTTAAAGCTTCAGACTTACAATATGACTATTAATTCATGACTTTGAAATTGAGAACAATTCACACAATAGCTGTCATTTGCTTACATATGCACAGAACAAACCAACATTCATCCTAACTGTGCAGATAAATATTGCTATCATTCAGCAAATAAACTTTTAGAATCCAATTAGTATTGATAAAATATGAAGTGAGATGCAGTGCAACATAAAATGATCAACATTTAAAACATCTAAAAAATGATTCTCATAATAGTTATGCAATGTTATTTCTGTACAGAAAAAGCTTTTAATGAATTTTATTTATCCTACCAAACTTTAGATTCCTCTCTAAAATACACAATATTAAGAAAAAAGCAAGAAAAGATTAACAACATTAAAAAATAAAGAAAATTTATTTCTAAAAAGAAATTAATTTAAACAGTTACTCACATTTTGTTTGTAGAATTAGTCTTTGTTGGTTTTCAAAATCTTGATGTTTTGGTAAAGGTTGAATTCTTTTTTCTGGAATATTTTGATCAATGGTCAATGGGAAGAGCTGTCCAATTCTGTAAGCTTCAGGTTTTGTAGATAATGTAACTGAATTTTGAGTGCAGTCTGAGATTGAATCAATAGAATTAAATTCTAACTTTTCTTGTACCTTTTCAACATGTGATGTCTGTGGAAAAATTACTTCATCAGCATCAGTTTTACTTGAGGTGCTTATTTTGTCCTGTGAAAATGAACTCATCTCAAAAGTTTTAATTGAAGAATCTAGAATATTCATAAAATCTAAGGACTTAGAAATTCCTGAACCTAATGATGGAATAATCTCATTTTGACAAGATATTTGATTTAAACCAGATTCAAATTTATCAAATGGATCAGGGCTGAAAGATAATTCATCCAAACTAGAATAGAGAATATTGCTATCTTGAACTTCTTGATTTATGTTTTTTGCATTGTCTGCATTTGGAATTCTACTTTCACATATCTCATCAAGCTCTTCAGTATTCATTTTTGATCCACCGAAATCCAAATGTTTAATTTGAGTCTCAGATAAACTATTTTCAAGGGGTTTGCAAGAATCATCTAAAATTGATTCTTCTTTTTTAACATAAATATTATTTGACACAGATTCCTTCTGATTATATTCCTGAACAGCTTCTTTCGTATTTGGCAAAAGTGGATCAAAAGTTATATTTACAGGATTATTGTTCTGTAAATACTCTTCATCAGAAATCTTATTTTTTGTTTTCAAATGACAATTGAAAGAGAATGAGACAATTTCAGGTTCATCTTTGTTTGCTGAGATTGGATGACAGTTAAAATCAGAATGGTCATTCTTCTCTGTTAGTGGATCTGTATTATCTAAAATAGAGGTTTTAATATGGAGTGAATTCAAAACGTTTTGTTTATTTAAGTTTCTATTTGACACAATGGATGAATCAACTGCTGAAATTAATTTTGGAATTTCCATAGTTTCATTTTTTCCCTCCGCCTTAGTTATAGATTTTTCTTCATTCTGAATTTGAGGATCAAGAAAATAGGGAACTGCTTTTATATTTTCAATCACTGAGCTTTCTGATTCTGCATTTTTATCTATTTGTTTACTGTTTGCTTGGTGAGAAATATCACCAAAATCAAAGCTGAGATCAAAATTTAATCCATCCTCAGATGATGAATTATCCCAACAGATTTCACCTGATCCAACAATGGGAAGAATCACAGAATACGACAATGATGACTTGCTGAAAGTATCGGATATGGTATATGTATTTATTTGATCAGTAATATCATTTTGAGGCTTCTCTTCTTCAGTTATGTCATCCTCAGCTTGAGAACAGTTTGACACATTATTTGCAAACAATAATTTGGAAGAAAATTTTGATGTACTTCTATCATTGGAAACTTGAGGAAAACCAGAAAGATTCACATCAGTAAATTTATTTTCATCATTAGTTGTTGGGTTAAAGTTATTATCTGACAAATGAGTAGAATCAGAAATACCAGATTTATGATTATCTTTGGATTCTGTTAATCCAAATACTCTTTCAATAAGGGCATTTTTTGACATTTCTTCAACTAGGACATTTTCTGACATTTCTTTAACCAGCATATTTTCTGATACTTCTTTAACCATTACACTTTCTGACACTTTTTCAACCAGGGCATTTTCTGACATTTCTTTAACCAGGATATTTTCTGATACTTCTTTAACCATTACACTTTCTGACACTTTTTCAACCAGGGCATTTTCTGACATTTCTTTAACCAGGATATTTTCTGATACTTCTTTAACCATTACACTTTCTGACACTTTTTCAACCAGGGCATTTTCTGACATTTCTTTAACCAGGATATTTTCTGATACTTCTTTAACCATTACACTTTCTGACACTTTTTCAACCAGGGCATTTTCTGACATTTCTTCAACCTTCACAATTTCTGACACTTCTTCACTTATCAAATTTTCTGATACTTCTTCAACGACGACATTTTCTGTCGGGTTTTCACTTAGGAATTTCGAATTTTCAGAATCTTTTGCTAATGTGGATACTTTAGGAGATAAATTTTCTGTGATATCATTTCTCTTGTTTTTTATGTGTCTGTAACTTTCTACCCTATACAACTCATCCCTATTTACTACTGAGTCAGTGTTATGTCTTTCTGCTTCAATTCTAAACCGTTTTGAGTGAGGTTCATCAGTCATAGAAGAAACAAGAGACCGTTTACTCTGATTATCTTTATTATCCTTTTTGATTAGTATATCTGTTTGGATAATGGAATTAGTTCCTGCTGTTGACTCATTTTCTTCTTCTTTATTGATAAGACTATTATTTGAAGAAGATGAAAGGACAGCTTTATGAAGATTCAAATCTCCTTCAAAACTATTTTTAATGCTAGAATCAGGTTCCTGAATTTGTTCATAATCTTCACTATTATTTAGTAATATTGGATCATGCTTCTTAGCTAATGTATTTTTCTTTGCAACAAAGTCCTTATCTTCTAATTTATTGTTGAATTCTAGCAAAGGAAAAGTTACTTTTTTCTCAGCTTTCAGAGTCTGTAGAGAATTTTTAATAGTATTATCTAAAGAAATTTCAGGATAAACAGTACTTACTGAAACTACTGGTACAAATAAATCTTTCTCAGAAATTGTTTTACTGAAATTTATATCAGTTTTATTTTCAATGAGAGACCCACTTAGTTCTTCCATACTGAGACTCTTTTGAAGACCATAATTTGAAAACAATATATTTTTACCACCAATACATTCATTTGGTGTTCCATAACTAATTTCATCTGATGTGTTATCATTTTTTATATTAAAATTCAAATTGAATGATATGTCAGTATCTAGAGGATTTTTATTTAAAACATTTTTAATTATTTTCACATCGGAATCTTTTGACAGAATCTGGGGAAAATGAGGATCAGTTTTAGCATTCTTAGATGAACAGAGTTCCTTATCTGTTTTTTTGTATAACTCAGAAACTTGTATACTGTTTATATTTGGCTCCAATAATTCTTGGTTAATAAAATTGGCTTCCTGTTGCTTTTCATCAAAATTTTTTACATCATTGAAATGGTCCTTGAAAGAGTTAGGATCTTTACCTTTAGGTAAGAATACATTAGCAGAATGTGGCAAATTTCTTGCATTACTCCCTTTATTTTTGCTTATTTCACTGGAACTTGCTTTAAGTAAAGCCATAACCTGACTAGCTGACCTTTTATTTTTTATTTTAATCAATG
This sequence comes from Ascarosepion bandense, assembly GCA_037127315.1. Taxonomy (NCBI): domain Eukaryota; kingdom Metazoa; phylum Mollusca; class Cephalopoda; order Sepiida; family Sepiidae; genus Ascarosepion; species Ascarosepion bandense. The sequence goes on from JBBBDQ010000266.1 coordinate 3,082,057, forward strand.
GGTTTAATTCAGAAATGTTTTCTTTTTTCTCACAGTCATTTACAGTTTCTGAAAAATTTTCATTAAATCTCTCATCTGTATTTTGAATCATTTTATCTCTAGAAAAATTAACTGTTTCTTTTTTTCTATCAAAATTAATGAAAGATTTATCATATTGCTGGATTTCTGAATCACAAGTAAAATTTTGTATATTGTTTTCTGTGCATATTCGTCCATAAGTTTGAATTCTGGTTTCTGGAATTAAGTTTGCAGATTTTTCTCTAAAATTAAAAGATACATTGTTAACCTGAGTTTCTGAACCTACTACATTTGCAGTTCTGTCTTCATTTATATAAAACTGGTTGGTAGCTGGAAGCTGAGCAGAAGAATCACTCACTCCAGAGATTATTCTCTGGAAGATTCCAGAATGCACTGGACTCTTTCTACCAATGTCCATACTGCTATTTTTGAGAGAACAATTTTCTGAAGAATACTTTTCTGTTTGGTTGTCTTTGATAGTTTCATAATCTAAAGAAGCAGAAGTCACATTTGACTTATTTTGTTTGGTCATAAAAGAATTCCACACAGAAAGATTTGGGTAAGAATTTTGCTTCTTATTTTTAAGGGATTCTCTTATTGTGTCAGAGATAAGAGGTGAAATTTCTTTCTGATTATTAACTTGGGTTGGTGCCTTTAATAGTGGTGGTATAAATCCACTCTGAAATTCATAAAAAAAGAAAAGAAAAAAACATCATTAATATAAAATGAATACTAATCAACAATGACTTACGAAACCTTGCAGAAAACGACTAATGAAAATACACACAATAATAACAAAAATAATATGACTTATTTTATTGCAACCAATTGCATCAAAATATAAACAAAATGAAATATCCATGAAGAATAGAGCCCATAACTATACTAAAAAATAAAGATAAACATATTGTTAATCATCTATTATAAAAAAAAATTAAAACTTCTAACCTTCATAGTTACAAATTTTACCATCTCTCCAAAACCTGTATTAAATAAAACCAATGTGATATTCATCATTAGCTTGGCTAATAGGAAATCTCTAAAATTAATAAAAAACATTTAACATATAGATTTGTCAAATGACAACAATGCTTTCACATTGACCAGCATCTCATTTATCATGCAACTATGTCACAAAAGATTATATTACTCAACATAGCACACAAGGCCATCATATTCCTTTCAATATTAGACAGATATTGATAGACAACACAAAGATATTTTACAACTTAAACTGCAAAAAATTATAACAAATACTTTAAGCCATAATCTTAAAATAAAAATCCTATAAAAAAATTGTTGTATCTCAGGAGGGGATAAACAGAGAAAGAATAGTGCAAGAAATAACTCTTAACACTGAGGATATATAAATAGAGATTTATTATACCACAGTACAATAAACCAAATACAAGTACACCAATGAACAGTTAACATGAATAACAATTAAGAAGGCAATGTCTCTGTATAGGATGTATGTGTCCGTCTTAAGAAGTAGGCTTCCATCTAGTGACGTCTCTTGTCTAAGGCCGATGGCTTTCGACTCTCGTATAATGATGAATAATCTTGATCACTCCTGTGTAATGACAAAGACTCTCGTATAGTTACGAACACACTCGATCTCTTTCGAGTGCTCCCTCTGTAGTTCGTTCTTGTCTAGGTCTTTTATAACCTGGGCCATACCCATTCCTGAGTAGGACAGGATATTCCACAACAACAGAAATATATAACAATGAAATACTTTATAGGTAAATTGTAGAAAAAAAGAAAAAATCTACAAGAAACTGAGAGTTGTAATTGCAGCATCAAGCTTTGTATTAATCAACATGAAATTTGTTACATGTTCTCTGTCAAACTTATTGCACTTTTATTGCAGACTAGCAGTATAGCCCAGCGTTGCTCAGGTGTAATGAAAACTTTAAAACTAATCCATGGTCCTGCAGCTCTGACTCAGCCTAAAGAATATTTGTGTGAAGTTTGGTGAGAATCGGATAAAAAATGTTGATTTGTATAAAAAACAGACAGATAAACAGACACACACACAAACATCTTGCCTGTTATATATATATATATATATATATATATTATCGATTTTCTGCACTATTTTAAGAACTGCAACCTTGAAACTTCTGAATATCGTTTCTTATATCTTTGTCTATGAGTGTATGAAATTTGATTAAAATCGGACCACTCCTTCTATAACCAGATTTTTTCGATTATCAATATTTATCGGGGGTACCTCGACACAAAACCTAGCTAAGAACACTCGCAGACACTTATAATACAACTGTGTAAATTTTCAAGAAAATCGATTCAGCCGTTTCGGAGTCTATAGGTAACGGACACACACACTCAGACACACACACAGAGACAAAGTTTCATTTATAAATAAGTTTAGATGAAACTACTTGCCTTTGCCAATTATTGTTATTCTTTTTTATGCTGAATGATGTTATCAGTATTTAAATATATGCCTCAGATAAAAGGATAATATAAAACTTTCTTTTACTTTAAGTTTTTATTGTTGTTACCAAACCATGCTTAGCCAACTGGTGTCTCTTTCGATGCTGACCATTAAGTCTATTGTTTTCAGTTGTTTTTTACATTCATGCCCATTATTTCCACAGATAAAATGACATACTGAGATTATACAATTAGTTACAAAAAAGAGTTAAAATACAGCTTAGGAATTTCTATGATTATTGTCATATGTTTAGCCCAAATAAGATGGAAGAATAGACAAAGAACTAATTAATTTACAAACTTTTTCAATGAATAGTTAGAAAAAAATGAGGCATGAAAATTGGTTCTTAGACATAAATGTAACTCTTAATATTTAATGTGAGCTGTTTATTTTGTATAATAATAGCTTTTGGTCTTTTGAGTTGGGTCCAGTTGAATCCATTGCATTCACTTATGCACAAATACCCTTGGGAAAGGTATTAATCCATCTCTTCCTTCCAGTTACGGGTTAAATAGCAGGACAGATTGGGTTCTATAGCCTTGGCTGGAAACCAATCTACCGCAGAAAGCAATAGCAATCTACTGCGGGATAATCATCTGCCCAGTCAGTCATGTCTCGAAAGAGACATGATCGCCCAAGTGTGTTTCACGTATGGCACTTAACTGACGGACTGCAGAGTATTTTGGTAATGTCCACTAATATTTGTTTTATGTTGATAGTTGAATTTAGCTTATCCCTTATTTCATGTTTAGGACTGGGTTTCCAGTTTCTTCAAATGTCTTTTCATTCTCTTTCCCTTTCAGTAGCCCCTTGGATCTTAGTGGCATTATCACCTTGCTTGAAGTGAGTTGATTAAAAAATAAACTTACAACTTTGAAAATCTGTTGGTGAAAGTGTGCTAGCCAGTAAGTTGCCACCCTATTTAATATCATCTTAGATTGCTCTGTTTTAACATCAAGCACTTTTTTATTTTTTATCTTTTTACATCTTAAAATCTTATGTTAATAATTTAACATAAATATATATAATGTTAATAACATTAATGTTATTCTATATTGATTCTATAATGTTAATAACATTAATGTTATTCTATATTGATTCTATATTCATTCTATAATGTTAATAACATTAATGTTATTCTATATTGATTCTATATTCATTCTATAATGTTAATAACATTAATGTTATTCTATATTGATTCTATATTCATTCTATAATGTTAATAACGTTACCGAAAATGAAAGAAAAATAGAAGAAAGAAATGTGACTTCAGTCAAATATTACAATTCTTTGCCGCTTCAGGCCAACTCTATTCTGCCTGAGACGATTCCCTGCTATTCTTGGTTTCAGGTTACTCCTTTCTTGTCTATGCAGTAATTGTTCTTTAGGATTTGTCTTTGTAACTGGCAATTCTGGAACATCTTTTGAATTGTAATTTGTTCTTTCTGTACTGGAAGACAGAACTTCTTCAATGGTAATCAGGTAATGGTCACTTTCCAGTTGGTCACCAATTTGAATGTCATCTTTGACAAACACAGAATCAAGTTTGATGCCTTTGTCATCATATAAAAGACCCTAAAATATGAAAATAGATTCCCACTAAATATTTTTATTACAAGAGAAATACATTTTCTATTAAATCTTATTCAAATCTTAGTGCATTTAAAATCATTTAAAATATATATGTATGAATATAATTATATACATGCATGCATATATACAATGCTGAATAGATTCATTATTAGTCAGTAGCCATGGTTATGGCATTTTGGATTAGGGGCTAATTCTGGTAACACTTATCCAGTCACTACTTCACTCCAGGTACATAATATGATAAAAAGTTATAATGTTAAAGTCTTGGAAAGGGGAAAGTAATTTTGATATATGTAAAAAATTATAAATATCTATAGAGGAAAACAATCAGAAGAAACACATAAAATGAAAACTTCATAATTCATTAAGTGCATGTACACGAGGTGCTACTCAAAAGTTTGAAGAATTTGAACAACAAATGTAACCTGAAGTTGGACATTTGCTATTATTCTTTGTGAGAAGTATTCTTTGAGTGAGCACCATAGGTTTCTTCAAAAATGAAAATGGAAAGTAATAATTTTTTCCATGACCAAATTCAGTTTTGGGTAGCATCTCATACAAGATCTGTTCACAAATGTTCCAACAATACTAAAAAACAAAACAATATGCTACCATGGTAATGGTGCTTAGTTCTCTTCAAAGCACTCTCTTTGTAACCTCACAGAAATATCTTATGATCCTTTCCACTTTTGAAAATAGTCTGTAAAGACTTTTTCAGGATTGCCACATTCTCTTTAAAATCATTTATAATTTTGAAATATTTTAATGACAAAAACCAGATTTCACTGACAGTTACTGCCTTGTAACAGCTGCACATGTCAGCAACAGATGCATATAAGCATTTAGGTTAACCTTGAATATTTTATCATGGTGCACTGAATGATGCTGTTATGGACAAGACTTTGATAAAGGTTAAATTGTTATAGCCATTTCAATGAGAATCACTTGTGGTTTCCTATTAGCAGTGGTCTAAAGAGGAAAGAAATCACAAATCATTAAGTCATTGAGCAATGAATACTGCAGATAGCTTTAATAAAAAAGAAAACAATGCACAGTATATTATTCCTCGTTGCATATGGAGTTGTGTAGTCATAAGCCAGTCAAGTTAGCTATGCTAATCAATGTCCATTTGTAAAAGTGCTTTCAATATTCATGTGTGAGTTGGAAATGGACATTATATCAATAAAGAAAGGTCACCTGGTCTGATAAATTTAATTTTTGCCTGAGTAAGGGGGATATCCTGGGGATACAATGGCACCAGAATAAATTGGGTTACCCTGGTCATTAAACTACCCAGATCTTTATCCCAGTGAATATTTATGGAATTTTTCAGTTCTATCAATTTGCACCAGTTAATATCTGAGCACTAGATCCTAAACAAAATCTAGAGAGGTCTTAAAAAGTTCATGCCTAATATTTTGCAAGTATTTTAAAGAGATTTGAAAGCCTAACACAGGCAAGAATTTATAATGTTTTGACTTATCAGTTTATGCAAAGTATTCAAAGGTGTTTAAAAGTAATTTATTTAAAAAGAAATTGATTTATTATTTACAATAAAATATATTAACAGTGATAACATGCCTTGTTAGTGCTTGTAAACTTCAGTGTACCATCATGCCATACTTTGTGCTTCTTTTTTGTTTGTTTTGTGTACAGTATCTGAAATGAAATGTATTGAAATATCATATCAGCTACAAAAAATTGATGTTAATATAAGCAGCATTTGATCTAAATTTAAAAGTGTGTTTGCATATTTTCAAAAATCATTTGCTTTCTAAAGACAATAATGACAAATAACAATTACAAGGTCATTATGAACAGTGAGGCAAACAAAAATGTATAAAATATGTGAATACATTTTGTCACTCATAAATATTTACTTTTGGATGAAAGCAAAATTTAAATTTGCTCATGAAAAGCATAAAATAAATAAAACACCTACAGTGACAGTTTGGAAACATAAGGGGATAGATTTTTAAAAAAATAAGTGAATTGTTGGAAAACATTTTTAAATTGACAAAAAATCAACATGAATGGATGGGGGTCTTTTTAACACTATTGTCTGGTATAAGATAGAATGTCTGAAAAAAAATCTTAAATGAAATTGACAATTTCAATTTGTTTATGTTGTACATTATAAATGAAAAGACATTTATTTAAAGAATCAGAGAACATTCCAGATTATTTTTACAACTGGAGAAAATTAACACCTGGCTTATGAAAATGATGGTTATATAGCACAATATACAATTAAATTGAAATTTCTAAAGATTATTACAAATAATCTCTTGTGCTAATAATTCTTTAATTTTCTAGGATTTTGGGATCAATAACTGTATGTAATTTTATGCCTCATCAATTCCAAGTAATGATTATGTAATGCCCAATAAGAATTTATCTTGTATTTTTATTTTATAAAACATTATCAACCAGTCATTAATTTTTACTTCATTTTTAGATTCTTTTTGCTGCTTTTATTTTGATCACTGAACTATAGCAGTGAATATACAGCATGAATTGGAAACAAAGAATAAGCTCTTGGTGAGACTTGAACTCATTCATGCCCATTTTGTATGAAGTAAACCTGGCTGAAAGCATCAGCTTCTCTAATCAATTAAGCACAACACAATGGCTTGCAGGAGATCAAACCTAATATTTTTAGACCCATCCCTCATTAAATGACCTCTCTTGAAATTCAGTTATAAAACAATCCAGCTTTGCATGTAAAAAGGGATGTAGTTTTAAATCTCATTAAGAAATGTATCTTTCATTTCTAATCTGTACTGTCTCACTCAGTATTGTAGATCAACAGGCCAAGTGAAAATTACAATAACAAAAAGTTAAAAAAAATAAAAGGTAGACAAAATTATGAATAATAATACCCAAAAGAGTTTTTATGTCATTATAGATAAAAAAATATTTTTAACTAGATATTTTCAGGTGGTATATCCAACCAGACTGTGATTTAGTATCTTTTTGCTACCTCAAATTAATAAATTAAAAAAAGTAATTTTATCCACATTTGGATTGGTTTTTAGTTTTTCTAAGAAATCTCAGTTCTTATGAATTTGTTTCAGGACATGTCTTTCAATGCCAGATTTTATTTTTTTAGAAATTTATACCTTATGAATGTTAACAAGCTTGTGGGTTTTGTATGTATTGTCTATGTGTTTATTATATAAACAAAGATAGAAGAAACATACAAAAATCTTGTGTTTCTGCTATTGACATTTATTTATTTTATTTGAAACAGAGTTAAATTTTTCTTGAGTATCTCTGTTCTTCTTTTTGGTTCAGAAATTATTTATAGGAAGTAAGGATAAGAACAGATAAAGCTGGTTGAGCTCAAATCAGCTTTGTGCTGAATTGAAAAGATCAAACATTTGCTTCATGAGAAGGGTTGCTGAAACATGTATCACTATATCATTAGAAAGTAAAAAGAGTTCAGTCATCAGTGAACCTGGGAAACTAACACTCCCCAATGGGAATGCTATTATTGCATGGTTCACATCTTGAAGCCAAGATGAGAAAGAGGCTGTCCTTTCTGGAAGTGGGGTCATAAAATCACACATCTAAGCAGAAACTTTTTCCATCTCTTTATAACTTGCATAAAAAAAAAATGAATTAATTTTTCTATATATTATTATAATTATTTTATTGGTTTTATTTCATTGCCCTCACAACAATAAGTGTGTAGTGTGAACATCAAAAGACATTTTCTACTAAAATCACTAATTAATATAAATACATACCACAAAATATTTGGCACTCATATTGTTGTAGCTCCTCTTAACAGTAACAAATTCATATAATTTATTCACTGAAAAAAAAAATGTTTATATTATTTTTTAATTTTTAATATTTGTGTAAATTGTGTGAGGTATTAAAAATTGGATTCAAGTTGTAGTGATAAACAAAACACATTTTTTAGGGTCCACAAAAATTTACATTTGTATAATTTGTTATCAGAAATCTCCGCAGATAAATTGATATATGTCTCAAGGAAATGAAGGAAACCAACATTTATATGAAAAGTGGTGTTGGCATCTAGAAAGGAAAGATTAAATAGTAAAATGAGTCATATATATATATATATATATATATATATATATATATATATATTTTTTTTTTTTTTTTAAAGAAAGCTTTAATCGAAAAGGAAAAGCAGGAAGGTCAATCCCAAAGACCCGATCCTAATTAATATTAATATTTTAAGATTAAAAAATGATCAAGGTGGAGGGCTCAATGTAATTAATATTTAAATTACAGAGCTAATTATAAAATAAAATAAATTTCAAAGTTCAAAACCGTTGAATGATCATTTCAACATGAAATCCCTAAGAGAGATTTCATTTCTCATCGGCAACTATCAAATTTCAAAATGAAATTAAAAAATTTTGAAAAATTAAGAATTTACTGGCGGAAGTATAAAAATTTACATCACAAAAAACTAGATAGCAATCAATGTCTATTTGTAGATTTTGTACAACATTACTTTTAGATTGAGTTGTAAGTGAAAAGTTAAAAAATTTGGCTTTGTCTAGCTTTACAAAGAGGAAGGGGGTAACGTGAAATCTCTCTAAGGGATTTCATGTTGAAATGATCATTCAACGGTTTTGAACTTCAAAATTTATTTTATATATATATATATATATATATATATATATATATATATATATTTGTGCATGTAAATGTATAAGTAGTGTAACATTTATAGGTGCAGATAGGCCAATTGGTGAACCCTAGTCTTTTCTGTTACCTTTTGCACAAATGCCCATTGGAAAGGCATAAATCCATATCCTCTGCCTCCAGCTATGGGTTCAATAGCAGGATAAACTAAGCACTCTAACCTTGGGTGGCAGTCCATCTGGGAGAAGGAGTAATCTGAATTCAAAATCATGAAGAAGTTAACAGGAAACCACTCCTCTGTCAATCCCATATAGTATTAGCAATTTAGAGACAGGAAAAAAATAGTATCTGTGTACATCCATGATTGCAAACATCTTGAATGGGCATGAAATTTATGTGTGTCTTAAAAATATATGACAACCTTACCAAGCTACCATGGTTTCACATGCACACACTTACATATGTATGTGTATGTACATCAGTTATAACTTCATTAAACTTAGAGTACAACATAGTTATGAAATATTTAAGTTTAACACGTTTTCTAATAAAATTCAGATAACTTATATAATTTTATTGTTTGTATCTGCACATCATAAAAACATCAGCAGATAAAAAAGCAATTCTTTATAAATATCTAACATTAGAAATATTTTAAAGGAAAAGAAATCTTATTCAACCAGGTATTTAAAAATTATCAAATAAGAGTTAGATTTAATATTCAGAGGTTATATTTTCTAGTTCAGCAGAGTAAGTGTTTTTGAAGATAGCAGAAAACTTAGGTCTCTTAGTCTCCAGTTCAAAGCTCTGTTAATGAACTATAATCATATCTGCAATACCTACATGTAAAAAAATGATGTAATATCAACCCAAATAATATGTTACAATACCCAGATAAATAGAATCTGTTTTGTTTATGAAAAAAGTTCTTCGAAATACTCAGTGAGTCTATCAGGTTGTAAGGTCAAAAGAATCAGTTGACTGAAGACTGGATATTGAAATTTGAAGTTTAAAATAACATAATTACTTAGATAACATTATCTCAGATCACTTTGGACAGGATAGTTCTTTCCTAGTTATCTTTACATGTAGATCAATAATGCCATCCCAAATTTTCAGGAACTGGTTCTATAAAGGCAGGTAATATTTAGAAACCTATTCTACTTATTTTCTTTGCAATCTGAGAATGGAAATGAATCACTTTATAGTGTCAAGAAGAATTAAATCATTTTGGTAATTTAATAGAAAACATTTATTTATTAAGATATTTCCAGATTGAAATTCTCTTCTCATCCTCTTTCTGTGTCATCAGTTGTTGCATTATGCTTTCTTAGTCACATTTTTTTTTTTAATCATATCACCCCGAGCAAGGTGGTAATGCCACTGAAGCGCAGGGGGTTATGTAAGAGTGAAAAGAATGGAGAAGAGAAAGCTGGAAACCACATCCTAAGCAGGGAACAAGGGATGAGCCTCTTCACCTGTTCAATACACGTGGGTGGAGTGTGAACCGGGCAATAGTTTAGTCTATCTACTCTAAGGGAAAAAAAACAAAACAAATAATAATAATAAATAAATAAGAGTGAAAAGAATGGAGAAGAGAAAGCTGGAAACCACATCCTAAGCAGGGAACAAGGGATGAGCCACTTCACCTGTTCAATAGACGCGGGTGGAGTGTGAACCAGGCGATAGTTTAGTCTATCTACTCCAATTGAGGGAAAAAAAATAAAAATAAACTGAATTGCTGCAGCCTCAAAGATCCAATGGAAGACCTGTCAAATGTATGATTAGAAGATTTGCCACATTTTTAACTTCAAGACAATTTAATTTGTCAGAATAAATTGTTCTTCAAAGAAACCCCTCTTTCAGTCTCTGTAAAACTTAAAAGCAATGGTATTAATTATATTTTGGCTATTACATATTGGATATTAATATATAAGGTTATATTCAGAGAATCCAACAACTGGTTCACTAAGCTTTTATAATTTTAAGAATCAGTTTGTGCAAACCAATAGATATATTTTCTCTTGTAATGAAATGTTTGTATATGCATAAAAGTCAATCATCAAAAAAGTTTTTAGAGGGATTATACTATAACAGTAAAAAGTATTTCACTTTATACAAATAAAATCTATTGGTTCATTTAATCAATAGCAATTTACTTAAAATAAAATAAAAAATTAACTAAAAGTAATAAAAGAATTGGATAAAGTAATAACTGAAAAAGAACATTATCTAATACAGCAGAAACTTCCTATTTAGTATTTAAATTTTTATCAAATCATAGATGTTTTTCATTTACAAAGAAATCTTTAAACTATTATCTCTATAAAAACATACAATTATTCAGGTACATATAAACTGAATTAAATTTTAATCTGTTTACGTGTGTGTAGTCATGTGAGTGATATAATACACAGTAGCTCAAAATATGAAATCAGAGAGCAAAATTTGTATTGCAGTCGAGTTCATTGCAGTCATTTTTGCAAAAATACCCTCCTAGTTATGGGTTAAAGAGGGCAGAATTGTTTCTTCAGCCTTGGCTGGCAACCAATCGAAAGGGAAAAACTCTGAATTAAAAACCTGTAACTGAAGCTATCACATGTTATTTTGAGCTACCTTGTCACTGGGTTATGTTAGCTGACATTCAAAGAGTACATTCATTGACATTGTACAATTGAATATCACTAGAATCTGAATAATAGGCACTTTCTTACATGTAAGAAAGGGATCGTGCTTTAAATCAAGTAGATAATGATTATATATATATATATATATATATAGGTTTTGTAAAAATAATGACATATCTGCCATTTGTCATCTTGGTGATCACATATATTGCATTTTATTTTTATTAATATAAATGCCAAAATATGATTAAAATATGAGCATTCTTCAGCTAGTTTAATTGAACAAAAACTAATTTAAAATCAATATGAACTTCCAGATTCAAAAACATTTTATGAATTTATGGAGTGTAGAGAATTTCTTTATAAAATGTAATCTCATTAAAAGTTTTTCATTAATTTTTTAAATACCAAATTGTAAACATCTATTTTCCATAATTAAATGAAAATACAGACACAAGAATCAATTTTTCCTTCCCCTCAAAATCCTCATTATTGATAAATATAATTTTTGCTTTTATATAAACTAAAGGACATCAAAATTTAATTCAAGTGAAAGAAAGCTGATTTAAATTAGTTTTAAAAGTTTATAAACTGCTACGTTTATTAGATTTTTGGTTTTAAAGAGGTATTTATAAAAACAAATGTATGTAACAAACGGTAAATTAATGTAATATAAACAATGCTGAATATTAATCAGTGAAAATAGTTGTTTTCACAATCAGAAATTCCTGCATACCTTTCTTGAAGAAGACTTGTTCAAATACAACTTGTCAAAAAAAATCGATGTCGTCTGTTTCCATGAAGTTTTTAGGGCTTTTATATAAAACCCATGTTGATTGGTCGGTTCATTTGAAACTCCTTCAGAATGGTGATACCGTATTGATATAACAACAAATCTTATTAGTCGCCATCTCTTTCCCGCGATAATCGTTTTGATGTAAGAATGAATTTGATTGGTCAATACCAGTTCTGTACAACATGGCAGTACATGGTGAAAGTGTTCACCTTCGCCGATCATTGCCCACTTGAAAATAATGATACTAATTTGTTGACCTAGCAAACATAAGTTACGATTTGTGCGTATTTAACTACACGAGACATCTGTAATAATAATATTGTAATTTATCAACGATTATAGAAATATTTATTTGTTTAATTAATACTTAAGCTTCGACGTACACTTGCGTGAAGTGAAAAAGGAAGATTTCATTTATCACTCTCTTTTTTTATTTACAAAACATCTTCCTACGGAGAAAAATCATGTCAACATACTTGTCGCTATTACTCTTTGCGTTAGCTATTATCTGGTTTAATAACCATGCTTATGGTGATAAGGTAATCAAGAAAGTTTTTAAAAACTTTGGAGGTAAGTAATTCGGTATTTCCGATTTTTTTACCACGTCTTACAAATTCAATTGAGTTGCACAATTAATGTCATTTATGAAAAAAACTTTTATTTAAGAATATACACCGCTAATGACTTTTAATTTATAGTAGGCATATTTAAAATAAATCAGAGCTTTTAAAAAATTTGCTACGATTCCGGTGTTTGCGGGTGCTATCGGTCATATGATCAACAAAATATAAGGACTTTTTATGTCGAGGTTACAGTACATATGTCACTGACAATGTCAGAAAATGTGATTGTGTTTTTACTTTTTTTTTTTTATACAAGTTCTCTTTGAACATTTGTCTGCATTTTTATGCAAACTCCTCCGACGTTGCATATGCAAATAAAATTTTGATGGCATAATTCTAAAAAAAAAAAAATTTGGTTGGTTATACTTGAGTTGACAAAAAAAAACATATGCCTTAAAATTCCTTTAGTTCTTCAAAATGATGCAAATAAAACTTCTTTTTTTTTTTTTTTTCAAAAGAAAAATTAAAAAATAGCGAGTATGCTTCTTTTTTTTTCTTTTTTTTTTTTAAAGGGTATTTTTATAGTTCATTTTTTAAGAAAATTGAAAATTTCATTAACGATTGTATGTAAAAAAAATAAATGATTCGTTGTTTCTGTTTCCTTTTCGATGGAGTTTTAAAATATTCAGGAAAATATACAACTACAAGCTAAAATACTACCATACAATTACTTTAACAAGCTAGCAAAAAAACTCGGTAGTAAAGATTTTACTTTTCAATTCTTACCAAATTTTAAAAAAAATTTTTTTGTTTTTTTATTTTTAAGTTGTTAAAGTTTTTTTTTGTTTTTTTTTTTATAATGTAAGTGTATAATTCTCAGCTTTGCTTCCACTAACGTGGAAACTCACGAGGGAGAAAAAAATTCAGATGGTTTCTCAAAACCTGAAACCAGATATCTTGAACTATAATTAGTAAAAGTCTTTGACTATTTTAAAAAGGCATGATATGGGTTAATTTTTAAAATGTTACCTAATTTTGATTATTTTTTTTATTTTTTGACTCGAGTATGCAAGAATCTTGTAAAAAAAAAGTGTTAAACACTAAAAAAAAACAAACTTGTAGTCAAAGTATATCTTTAAGGTGAAAATTGAAAAAGTAAAAAAAAGAAGATACTTTGTTTCTTCCTTGAAGATATTTTCTTAACATTGATCATGCAGTCAAAGCAAAATCCTCTTTTTCTGAGCATTTATGGTGGGAGGATTGTTCTGAGAAGTCATTGGCCGTGATTCAGAGAATGATCCATATTTGATTTTTGTAAAACGAAACGTTACATCTGTGCGACTAATTGAAACTAAGTTCGTTGAGTGGAAAAAAATTTTTTTTTTTTTTTTTTTTTAAATATATTTGTATTAAAAATGGATAGTTTGGGATTTGATTATGTTTATTTGAGCAAAACAGTTTTTAAAAAGATTCTATATTGTAATAAAAAATGAATACAGAAAAGGAAAAACATGAAATTTAAATGTTTTAAATGTTAAAAAGAAAAAAATGAAACTTTTCAGTCACTTTTTTTTTTTTTTTTAAATTTCATTGATATTCTTGCATTTCATTTTTGGCGAACTTTTTAATCTTTTTGATGTGCCAGAAAAATATTGATTATTGACACTTTCAGAATTCTTGTAGATATGCATATCAGCAGACTTAGAGGTTAATTTTCAACATTGAGTTAAAAATACATGTTCACCTTTCTAGATTTCTCATTTCATTTCCTCAATAAAGACTTTTCTTTTTGCTAAGATATGGTGTGTTCTGAACATTTTTACCAAAAGATTTAAAATTTGAAATAATTCTATAACTATGAAAATTAGTTAATCTTGTTCGAATTGCTGTAACTAAGAAGTTTTAGAAAATGACATCTAAAAATTAAGCAAAACAAGTTCCACTCTTAAGTAAGTTCCACAAAACTGGACATTTAAAGCTCTTCATATTATATCGATAGAGTTGTTGAGACATCATTTTCTCTGTATTCCATTTGTATGGAGGAAGTTTCATTCTTTCTTTCTTTGTTTTTTTTTTGTTTTTTTGTTTTTTTTTTCTGAGAACTTGTACTTTACGGAACAAATTCCCTTGTGGATGCTTCTTTGAACACTACAACCTGATCATCTTCAAAAAGTCGAGGGACAATGACTCTTTCACTCTCTTCTGATTACTCTTACATTCATACAACTTTTTTTTTTCATTAACCCTTTTAGGTGAATGTTTCCTTTTTCTTTTGCATGATAACAAAGAATATTTTTTGAAGTGTTGTTATAGTTTTTTTTTTTCTTTTTTTTCTACAGGCATGCATAAAAAATGGTATTGATTATTAAAAAAAAAAATGGATACCTCCACCTTTTTGCTAAAAATTTGCAATACCAAAATTTTAAAATGAATTTTTATAACTGAAAAAGCCAACTTTCATTTTAGCTTTTATTGAAAACTAGATATTGTAGCCTCCGGCTACTGACCTCTGTTGTTAACATCATGACTTGGCTCACAATGTATGTGATGTACACAGGCGTGACCTTTTGTTAGAGATGGTTGTGACACAAGGACGTATAAAAAGATTAGTATAAAGGCAAACAAGTCAGAAAACTGCCCAGCATGGGCAGGCAAAGAACCAACTGCTGCTGTCTGACGTTTTCTATCACAACTGTCCTTTTCAGGCCAATTCCTTTAGTCACTACAACTGCCCTTTTCAGAGATATGAACCAACAAGATGCAGCAACTTCATGGTATTCTGTTGTTTCATTTTCAAAGTGTGATCATTTGAAATACAGGTCACTTCTTCACTATCGACCAATGAAGAAGGCATAACCGAATGGAATTTGGGGAAATCTCTTTAGTTTGAATAAACCTTTGGTAGGCAATGATCATGGAAGATAAAAACAACAAAAAATTTTAGTTAAAAGTGAAATCAGACTATGAATTAACAGAAAAATATTTTCACTATAAGATGGTGTGAAATCTAGATATGAATGTTTAAGTGTTTCACACTTGCTATCTTCTCTCACTGCACCAGTGTGACTACACCCTTTGGAAGTCACTGGGTGAAACTATTCTTAAATATGGCATGACTTTAAATGCCTGAATGACAAGAGAATTTATTTTTATCTCTAGGCAAAAAATAAGAATCAGATTACTGAAAAACTTGTATTTTATTTTCTGTAAAAAAATATTTAATTCCTTCTTGAAATGAAGAAAGAACCCTTAAGTTAAAACTGAGCTCTTTACTAAAATACCTTGAGTATTAGTTTCGATTGATTTTAATGTTTTTTTGTCTCTGTAGATAAAAAAGGTAACCATTTTAAGCTTTCATCTATTTGGATTTTGAAGCGAGGCAGAATGTTAAATATGTTGATTACTTCTTATTGCCTTAATGAAAACCTTTAAGAATTTATTTTTTGTTGGTTGTGATTTTTGTTTTCTCACATGAATTTAATCTAATTTAATAATGGCAACCTATTCAAAAGCATTTAAGCCTGTCAGAAATTGGCAAATTCTGAGTAAAGTCTGATGACTTTTAATGGAAATCTTTGAATTTATTTTATAAAATGAGACTCAGCCTAATTAAAAATTGAAGACATAGCCATACATATATTTATATTGCTGTATATATACCGCTTTTATATATTAGCATTAAATTACTAAGTATTTTACTATGATTATCAGTTATTTCATTTCTTCAAATGACTAAATTATTTTTCTTTTTATAACACACTCAGCTATGTTTCCTCTTCTGTATGATCTCATACAACAGTTATTCTAATTGCTAAACCTATTTCTTGATTACTTACGCAACTATGCTTATGGAAAATTAAATTACTGTTTATTTTTAGATACAGCTAATGCTAGAGAAAGCACTCAAGTGAAAAACGTAGTCATACACTGTTAGATTTTACTGTGTAAATCAATGCTTTTTATTAACCAACTGAAGTTGGTAGATTTTTCAGGATATATTTATATAAGTAATCTATTGTGTACGTTTCAATTTAATAGCTCTCCTTGTTAAAATTATTGATAACTTGTTTTGGAGAAGTGAGCAAAGTTCAGCATCAATGTTTATTTATAAATAAATCCAGAATAAATTATCTTATTAAATTACATGTTGGTATAGTAGACTCCCTGACATTTAATAACTTTTATCTATTGTGACTTTAACTTTAGTTGCAGCAGTTTTTGTGTGAAGGATCCAACCTCTATCTCAGCCATCGGCTACATCCAATGTAGCTTTACATTCATCACTCGATATAACTGTTGATAAATCTGTATGTATTTCTCTTTGTGGTGTTTACTTGAAGTGGCTAGTTTGTTGCTTCTATGTCTTTTTCTTTTTGGAGAGATGTTAAGGGATTTTTTTTTCTTTTGTCATAGTTTGACAATATCCGTTTTGCAAACTACCCTCACTAAACTGGAACTTAGTACAGATTGCCTTGGTGAAGATTTTGTTTTATTTATAAAATGTTTGGTAGTAAATTTAAGATTAATAAATGTGTACTCTTTCTATTAGTTATTTTCAACTAAATTGCCTGCTTTATCATATGGCTTGAAATTTTGTATTAAAAATATTTTATTTATGATCTAGTCTATACAGTATAAATTAGCAAAATGGTTGGCTGAAATGTTGCAACCTGTATTGAATAAGTATACAGAAAATTGTATTAAAAATTAATTTACACTTGCTAATTATTAATTCTGACAACAAATGTGCTAATTTGAGCAGTTTATTTACTTATGTTTGGCTTCATGAAACAATAAATATTTATGCTGCTGCTCTTTATCGCAATAATCTTTCTACTTGTGTTGCGGAAACTGTTTTTATTGAACTGCTGTTTGCTACCATCTTAGTTGAATTCAGCTTTGATAATGCCATATACAAGCAGATTAATGGAATTTCTAATGGCAGGCATTTAGGTCCTATGATAACATTTTTTTTTTTATAGTTTTATGAGAAAAAAGTTACTGGTATCAGATGGCTCAACTGCTATTTTCACTATATGGATGATATCTTTTGTGTTTAATAGTGAATTGAAGCCCTAAATGGGTTACATCCAGTTCCCTATTTCACTTTTGAAAAGGCAAATTTTTTCCTTCTCTTTAAATTTTATACTTGTTACTTTTTGTACCAAAAACCCACATTTATTGGGATATGTAACTGTTGGGACATTTATTTTGTCTGAAGCAATTTTAGATTATGATCTTATTAAGATGTTAGTCCCTATGTCCTAATGATTTGTTCTTAGACTAGCTTAGGATATGAATTAGAAGAAAGTTTTATGTGACAATGACTATCCTTTGGATATAGTGCAGTCTAGTATTCAAGCTAAGATTGCACAGTTCCATTGTCAAAATTGTTGGGTCCTAATAAATTTCCTCTTTATTCAAGCATGAATTGAAGCAGTTGCTATGAGATTTATTAAACAAATCTCTGTCACAGCATTAGTAACTGACATTTTGCTGCCAGTTAACATCTCATTTATTCTTCTCAGTCAGTGTTAAAAATCCATTTATAAACATGGCCTACCTATTTATCCATCTAGTTCTGTTAATTATCAGTTTAAGTGTTGATGCAAGGTTGACTATATAGGTAGGGCCACCCAATTATTGAAGAAGAGTTTCTTAACATGTGTCAGCATGCATGAGGAAAGGTCATCTTCAAAATTTGCATAAGCATCCAGGTACATTTCAGGTCTGTAATCTCAGAACATCTCAACAATAATCAGCTATGCATATCGGCCTATCAAGAGGATATGTTTTCTCTTTTTGAAGAGATCACATTCTGACTTTCTCTTTTCCAATCTTTTCACTTTTTTTTGTTTATTTTTTTTTTCAATTGGAGTAGATAGACTGAACTATCGCCCAGTTCACACTCCACCCACGTCTATTGAACAGGTGTAGAGGCTCATCCCTTGTTCCCTGTTTAGGACGTGGTTTCCGGCTTTCTCTTTTCCAATCTATTCACTCTTACGTAGCCCCCTGCACACCAATGGCTTTACAGACTTGCTCGGGGTGATATGATTAAAAAAAATCAAAGGAACTTTCTTTGTGCAAACAAAAGGAATAATCATTGGGTATAAATGTGATAAATTTTATAATTTAAGTGTATATAATTAAATATTTCTTATTTGCATTCCTCCTTTCCTTTCTTTTAGTCATTGTGCACAATATTTTATTTTCTTGATTCAGCTTTGGTGAGCAAGGAAAAAAAACAGCTGTTTCTAATATTTTTTCTTTTTCTAATTTTCAAAGTAATTTTCCTATCATTCAGTAATTTGTCACTATCCTTCTTATGACCCATGACAATAGTTATATACCTGAAATTAAAAATACCATCAACACTATACTTTTATATACATATTTAAATGTGTTGAAAAATCTTCAAGTTACCTAATAAATCTTTTATTTCTAAGTGAGTTATGAATAAGAATAAAACAAAAAATTTACAAACATTGGTTGGTTAATGTCAATGCTATTGTGAAAATATTAACTAACATAGTAAAATCTGGTATAGTGTAATTTTGACTGGAATTAGTTATCTAAAGAATCTTCTTGATTTTTATTTTGTTTTAAAATATAGAAGTATTGTGATGTGTTGTAGTTATTCGCAAGTTGTACACAGTTGGTACTCACAAAACCTGCCTCACCAACTTGAGTTTATAAAGAGTCTCTTATCCATATGCCATTCATAAAATCATGCTTTTACATATCTTAAACAGGTTTTAAGCTCTTGGTTGATCTTTTTTTTTTTTTTATTCTAAACTGTGTTCCATTTTCAGAATTTCCTTACTCTACTTTCTAATTTTTTACTTCTGTTTCTGGCTTTAAGTCATTTTCATTTTTTTTTTTTTTTTTCATCAGAGCTTTCATAATATTTCAGGACTTAGATTTTTCTCTCTCTCATTTTCATCTGCAGCCATATTATTTTCATTGATTGTCATTCTTTGTGCCTTTTTAACATTTGTTCATCCATTTCTACTTCTGCAGCTTGGGACCTTATTTGATCTGCATTGGATGGTATATAACTTTCTTGCTTTTCTTTTCAAGTTGCTTTCTAGATTTTTTTGTATTAAAAAATTTGCCTCTTTTGAATTTTACTCTTTATTCTTTTCATAACACATTCTTTCATTTATAGAATATGAAACCATTAGAACTATAATTTGTCATGTCTTATCAATGCTGGTGGAACTCTCTACACTTTCCTACATGGAGAATCGTTCTGCAAATTAGAAGCAGTCTCTATAGAAAGGTTTCTATTTTCCTTTTTTTTGCTGCAAAGCCCAATTCTGTGGTTTGTATCATCCTTTTTTCTCTACCAGAGTTTTGGGAATACATTTCTTGAAAATATGGCTCTTAACATGTCACCATTTTTAACTTAGTATACAACTTGGAAGAATTGGATTCTTTTGGTGTATTTTCTCTGTCTTTCCAAACACTGGACACTTCTTGCTTTCTCTTGTGTACATAACCACAATATTGACATTTGTCTTTTGTTACCTTTTAATAAGAATGTATTTGCAATATCAATATCTTCCTGTTAAATTTCTCAGCCACTTCCAGCTGTTGTATAAATTCCATGGTAGTATTTAAAGAAGCATTTTGCATTGATATTTTTTTTTCATTGTGACACTATAAGAAGTCTTATCTGTATCAACTCATATTCTGTGATTTATTCTTCATTCCCAAGTTTTTCAAAATCACAGTAACAGCTAGTCTCTCTTAGTATAAATATTTAATGACTGGTTAACCAGGGTTTTGTTTCATAAACATAATTTTTTTTACATTTTGCCATGACCAACCTCTTTTTTGGTTGCACGTTACTTAATATTTGACTTATTTTCTGAAAAATCATGCCTTCTAATTTTAGGGATGAGCCTTTTTTGATAACTTTAACTCCAGTATTAGTCATGAAAAAGTCCTTTTAGTTTTGTCTTTCATCTTTGTTCTAGTGCTTGCATCAAAGTGCCTCATTCTATGAAATCAAGGTTCTCTAAGGCTATCTGGTATCTTACCAGTAATGCCATTGTCATATAGTAGTAGTATTTGCAAGCTTTTTACAATCACTGCTCACAAAATCCTCAATCCTCATGACTACTAGAGTTTATATAGAGTATTATATAGAGTCTATATGCAAATGAGCAAACTCTTTTTTATAAGCGTTTCACCCTGAGCAAGGCATGTCACTGCCACTACTGCGCAGGGGGCTACATAGAGTGGAGAAAGGATGATTAAATATAGGAAATGTCAGAGGGTGGGTGATAGGCGGGTAAGGATACCGAGAATGGTTAAATATAGGAAATGTCAGAGGGTGGGTGATAGGCGGGTAAGGATACCGAGAATGGTTAAATATAGGAAATGTCAGAGGGTGGGTGATAGGCGGGTAAGGATACCGAGAATGAGGGTTGGGTAGATGAGTGTTCTGAGAATAATTGGGAGTTAGTGTGATAGGAGGTGTCTATTGACCCTACATTTAAACACCTGGAGATTGTAGCTGTCGGGAAAGCAGACTTGTGGAAGGGAGTTCCACAGGCGGGAAGCGCAAGAAAAGAAGCTGTTGGAGTAGAATTTACGGTTACATCTTATTTGTTTAACTGTAAAAGGGTGGGACCTAGTTGCTAATCTAGTATCTCGTGTAAATTCATGCTTAGGCGGCACCAGTGATCTAAGCTCATCAGAGCAGAAGCCATGAAAGTACTTGTAGAAGAGGCACAGGGAAGCCACATCACGCCGGTGAGAGAGTGGTTGCAGCCGGTCTGCCAAGTCGGTATCAACCACGTTACAGATCCTCCTTTGTATTTTGTCAAGAAGCCCAAGGAGAGCAGCAGGGGCACCCGACCAGATATGGCAGCAATATTCAATATACGGGCGGATGGTAGATTTGTATATGTGCAGAATAGAGAACCGACTTTCATAGCAGCAGATTTGGCAATGGATTCGATATAGTCATTCCATTTGAGGTCCGCCGAAAGTGTAAGGCCAAGGAGGCGTAGTATTTTACTCTCTGGGAGGCTAGCCTGTCCCATGCTAATGGGAGGTAGATGCGATTGTCTATGGTGGTTAGTTGATAACAGCTTCGTTTTAGAGGCATTGAAATTTACCAGCCATTTCCTACCCCAGGCCACTACGGATTGGAGGTCCTTTTCAAGTACGGCAGCGAGGTTCACTTTATCGTCCACACCTGGTTTTTGATCGATGCGAGAGTAGATTGTTGTGTCATCGGCATACATGCCAACTTGGGATCTAATGGCGTCGGGGAGATCATTAATGTAGATCAGAAAGAGCATGGGACCTAGGATAGAACCTTGAGGGACGCCCGCGTTCGTATAGTAGTTTTGGGAGGCATGCCCATTTAATACCACCTTCAATGTGCAGTTAGAGAGGAATGACTGGATGAGGTCAAACAGATGTCCAGTTATCCCGTAGCTCTGCAGTTTGCACAAGAGGCCAGCATGCCAGACCCTGTCAAATGCTTTGGAGATATCCAAGGCAACGGTTCGGGCTTCTCCATTCTTGTCTAGTGCCCGGTATATGTAGTCAGTAATGGTCGTTAGCATATCAGCAGTAGACCTGGTGAAGCAAAACCCGTACTGTTTGTCAGAGAGAAGCCTGTTGGCCGTGAGATGCTGAATCAGCATCCCAAGTTTTAACAGTTGTAAATGAAGGGCTGTCCACTTGGTGAAAATTTTCTATGCATTTATGGATTTTTTCTTCCTTTTCTGTATCATCAATCTATTCCGGAGAAAAAACTAAACAATAACAGCCTAATGATTCAACTGTTGACATTACATTTCCATATAACTACAAAGACAATAGGTACTTCCTGTGAAGACATAACTTTTACTTTTAACTTAGTTTCCTTTGTTTGTTAAGACAAACACTGGATATTTCTTTATTTAAATGCCTTTGATAGACATGGCTTGCCAATCTTTCATTTTCCCAGCTACTGTTCAAGTTCTCAGTAACCAGTGACAAAAATAAGAGTTAAGAATAATAAAGAGCTTGTATTGTCTTTTTATTAAAGTAAAATAATAGTATGATAATAGAAATTGGCTTGACTCTTTGAACCTGAGTATACCAGTTGTTGTGTGAAAGTGTATATACAGTACTCGTCAGGGTTCAAAGGGCTTCTTCTTTTTTTTTTTTTTTTTTTTTTTTTTTTTTATTAGATCATTCTATAAAGTTTTTGATGCACAAAATAATTTAATGTTAAATGCCCTCTGATATGTTAAAAAGCTTATATTTAAAGAAATACAAAATAAAAATGTTTTACAGAAGAAAACCATTAAGAATGACCTGTTATTTAGGACTTGAATTATATATTGTTGGAGGATGCAACATATGTTGAAAATAAGTCTTGAAATTTTAATTAATAATATTGTTGAAAAGTTTATCATACCAGTTTTTTTTTTTTTTTTTTAATTCATTAGATTTGTTTGTCCTGCTCCTTAAAAAAAAATTTGTTTTAAAAATCATTAGATCTTGAATTGAAGGTTACATGAACTCATTAATTTGTATATAAAATTCTGTGACTTCCATTAGTCTGTACATCAAACTTTCTAAAATAGCCATACATTGATCAATCAAAACCAAATTTTGGTGATAAGTTCAAACAGGTAAGGGGGGGGATACAAAGTACAGTTGGTTTTACTTGGGTACATAGTTTATGCAATAAATTTTCATTAATTTTTTTTGTAAAAATTAAGTTAACAAAAATTAGTCACACCATTTTTAAAAAAAAACAATTTAATGATTAAAATAACAAGCACTTAATAAAATAAAATATTGTTTTTTATACATCTTTTCTTTAACTTTTTATACAGGATGCGATGAGTAAATTGTCGCCATTTTATATTTTTAATTTTGCACAGATGCATTGTTTGTTTTTGTTTTGTCTACTAGAAATTTGGAAACTGCATATTGTACTGCTTGGCACTGCTGCTAGAACCTACAATACAAACATTTCTGTATGTTTGGGTGTCAATCTGAGGACAGCAGAAAATTTGGAAAGAGTTGGGTGAGTCTAATGGAAATTACAAAGGTATGGCAGCATGGAAAACTTACTCAGATCGTTCTGATAAGAAAAGAACTCCAGAATTTGTTGATGGGATCCAGGCCATGATTGAAAACTATCCCCTCCTCAAGTCAGAGAGGTAGTGTTGCCTTTGATCAAGAGTATGGCTTCTAGAAGACTCTATATCTGGCAACAGAATTCTGCACCATGCCACACAAGCAGGAGAACCCAATCAGACAATTTCTGCAATCACATCACACCTTATATCTACTAACTCTCCAGACTGCAACCCCCTTGATTATAATGTGCTAGGACACATTTGAACAAGAGACAATAAGACTTCTTGTAACAGCAAAGATGAAGGCAAGGATTATGGCAGCATTCACCATCTTAGAGATTGTTCAGAAGAGTTGCAGCAGATTCTGAAGTTGTCTGGAGACCATGGTTGAAACCAATGGTGATTTTTATGGAATAAATTTATTCTTTCAAGATATGTTCATTTAATTTTGGTAAATATCTGTTAAAATGAGATGTCAGTGTTATTTTCAGTTTGCATAATTTAGACGACAATTTATCCATCGCATCCTGTATATACATGCATCTAATTTTCAGTTCACTCTGCATTAGTGAGAATTATAAACAAATCATAAGGCCAAATGCTTCAAAAAGCTGGAATTTGTCTCTAGAAAGAAATATTTACACATGGCCAATTGTATGTTACATGCTCAAGTGTAAGAAATTTTAAGAATTTATTCTTCACTGTTAAAATGAAAAAAAATTCTTAAAAAATATTGTTTACCATAAAGTCTTATGAAATTAGAGAAATTATTAAACTGAAGTAGGCTTTTTGTCAAAGTATTTTTGTTTGTTAAATTGAATGAGTTGTAGAATTTGTAAATCTTGACCAAAAATGTTAGTCATAGCTTTAACAATACTAAATATTGTGAAGATTTTAATGTCAGTGTATTGCAAAAAAATTCTAGTATGAAAAAAGGAAAGACTTTGAAAATTGTCTGTGAAAAAGTAAAATACACTAGTTTATGTAATCAGAACTAAATATAAAATGATAATTATCATTTTATATTTATTTCTGCTTATTTTAACATGGAAGTAGGATGTTAGCTAATTTTGATGTCTATATCAATTAGAAAATTTGATCTCAAAATTTCCCAAATTGTGAAACTATTAAACAGCAAAGGTATGACTATACTTACATGTTTATAAAATCTTGGCTGTATTTGTCTGTACTTCTGAGATGTGGTAGTATTTACATTGTTTGAACTGTTGTCCTCATCTTTGTCATGTTTCTGATGTTTCAGCTGTTGTACACTCTAGCCTTCTTCAAGTGCTACAAATTTCAACCCAAGCCTTTATTTCAGTCACTGGGGTATACCATTCTCATTCCATGTGTGATGCTACTTCTGAATGCCGTGTAGTTACTTCCCTTTTATTCAACTCTCTAAGTTATTTGTTCACCACTGCTGTAGCCAGGTATTGAACTCACAGCTCTTTGGGTGAAGTCACTGGATTTAACCAATGCTTATATCCACTGGCTGTAATAGTAAAATATTGACACGATTAATAAGAGAACTTTTGTGAAAATTTCTACTGCTTAAAAATCTGTTTAGCTCAATAGAATAAGTAGTTTAGGTAACAACTTGTTCTTTTTGTTGTTGTTTTTTTTTTTTTTTTTTTTCATAGACAACCATTTGCTTATATTTAGTTGCTATAAGACTAAGATTTATTTAAAAACCCAGACTATTGATTATGCTAGTATATATTTATTAATATATTGTATTCTTCATTTTCCGTGTGTCTGTGTGTTTTTAGGAATATGTATGTACACTCATAAGTAGTTTCCATATCTTTTGCAAAAAAATTGTTTCTTAGAATGTACATAAACAGGCTTCATTTTGCCAATTGTATTAACGTGTAAAAAAAGAATAGCTTAAACAAATAACTTTTGCTGACTGAAAAGTATTTGTTTTCTCTCAAGACATTTATATTAAAGGCTGTTCTACTTTTGTCTTTTTTCTTTTTGTAATAAATGTATTTATACTTAATGAACGTCATCCATATTAAGATATTTTTCTAAAACACCAATTTTGGTGGCATTTTAATCTCACCACAATATTTCCTTTTATAGTTGAATATCACAGTAAAACATAGGATCAAAATGTGGGATTCTTCAAATTCTAAACCATTATCAAATACATACTAATATTTGTTTTTGTTTCTTTCCTGTTTTTTATTCTATTCTAGCTTATTTGTTCCATATTTATTTCTTTCAGAAAATTTATTTCAAGAACTGGACCAGTTCAGTTCCTTTTCGGATAAAGATAGCAAGGCGATAAGTGTCCACCAAAAACTGGAACCAGTACTTTTTAGTAGACGCAGGAGGAGTTTTCCAGATGACCCAGGTGAACAGCAAACTGGGGAATTTTCTGATAAAACACATTTGGATGGAATACAGAATAATCCCAAACATGTATTTCCAAATTCAGTTTCTAATATAGTAAGTAGTATTTAAAATTATATTAATCTTTTTCAGTCAAAACTGAGGCAAAGGTTTTTTTGATCCGTTCATCAATTAGATATAACTTAGTATGTCTATAATTTGATAGCTTCTACATTTTCCTCTTTCTTCCTCTATCTCTTTATATCTCTCTCGTATATATGCACATAGATACTTTATTACATCCAGTGCACAAATCTAAATATGTTTCTATCGATATTTTTACATAGTTATTGAATGGGCAACTAAATGATCTTCAATAATCCTGTGTCCACTCTTGAAATAGTTTTTTTTTTTTTTTGTTTTTGTTTTTTTTTGTTTAAATCTACTGCTTTGGGAAATAAAACTACTTCTCTCATTATCTGGTTGTTTTTTGTTTTTTTTTAAGCAAGTGATTGAGAAATAGATCCCATTCAATGTTGCTTTTGATTATATAAGCCACAGCTGTGCTTGCGTTATTGTTAAATCTTCGATAAAATGTATGAAATGCTTAAATGCTGAGCTTATTGCAATCTTCACTGTAAACTTTTTACTCTATAGGATGTCTAAATATCAGCAAAAGAACTTTTGTACAAACAAAAGCAAAAATAACTTGTAAGCAACGAAGCATTGAATTGATAAAACTCATATTTTTCTTTGTTCATGAAGACTCAACAGAATTTATTTCAAAGAAATAAAAAAAAAAAGCAAAATCATTTAGGTTAGGTTCAGTTTCATTACTTGAATTCATAACATTTTAGTGAACACTATTGTTTTTTGCTATTATTGCCTTCTACATAATTTGATCAGTTTGCATTCATCAGTTCAACAGCATGTAACTTTTTGTTTTCATATAAAATGTCAGTTTTCAAAATACCTCATATGTTCTTTTTATTTCATTGAATGTAAAAATTAACATAATTGTTTTAAAGTATTATTAGACAGGTTTTCTTAATCTGGTTCAGCTTCATTAAAAGTTCAAACACCCTTTGCTTTTTGCTATTAAAACATTGCTTTTTACACTATTTTAGTTTTTTTTTTCTAATTTTCAAATGTCCAGAAATATTAAGTAGCACTAAATATTTATACAAGAATTAAAAGAAAGAATTTAGAGATAAAACAATTTTTAATCTTAAAACGACCAAAGTATTATAAAATATTGTTAGTGATTTTATTTTATTTTGTGTACTGTTTAAGAAAAAGAAACAATCAAATCCTACACTTTGATTCCACAAACAAATAGGCAATAATGATGTTTTTCATGTTATTATTCCCATCAAATAAATTAAATCTCAGATGTATGGTGTTATTCTTATCAATTAAAAATAAAACTGACTACACAATAACTAATATAAGCTATCCTAGTTTGCTGAGGTATTACTTGGCAGACTAAATGTAATTGTAATCTTTTTCTTTCTGCTTTTTAAATGTCATTGAAAGGAATAAGCTTTTTTTTTTTTTTTTTTTTTTTTTTTCCAAGCAGCAGACAGTGTGTCACTGTAACCTTGACATTAAATGAGTTTAAAAAAAATACAAAACATAAAATTCTCATCTATTTTTTCATGTCAAGCAAACATTAAAAATATTGAAAAATTCTCATCTGTATACACTTCCCCAAATCTGACCAAATGTTAGAATTTAGGGAAGTTATTAACTTGGCTGAGAACTTTACAGCACCCTCTTATAATTAACTTAAGAAAAACTACTGGAGGAGGAACTTTTTTTTTTTAGCATGAACAAAATGCTAACTACTTCTCGAGTTATAATAGATTAACAGAGTAATATTTTAAACAGTTGAATTATTTTTTTTTATAAAAAAATTGAAACTGAATCTCTAAAATACAAATTTACGATTTATATATTTCTTCTTATACCAGAAATCTAAACAGATTTCTGGTATAAGAAGTTATTTATATTCAGACTGATGTCCATATTTTTGTTGTTCTTATCACAATGTTTTGGATATTGTATCCTCTGGACTCCAAGTGTCTGTCGACCTAGGGTAACCTTCAGAGAATGTCAAACTGAACCCATTATTTAATCTAAGGGGAGGGTAGATTTTTCTCCTTCTGCTGACTCAGTCTTGTAAAACAGGTATTTGTTCATTACTGATAACATAAAAAAGCTCCTTAAGTATTTTGTGTTTACTTTTTAAAATCTCTTAAAAAGATTTATTTTTTATTAGCCTTATCATTCTTTTTATTCTTTAAAAACAGTTTCTGGAGGATCTAATTTATTTCCCAAAACAAAGATTCTCGTAAGACTTATGTTATTTTCAATTTCATATCAACCACAATATGAACTAAAGGAATGAAATTCTATCAAATCCAATAAAGAACGTATTATAATGTGAAGATTTAAAGAAAAAAAAATACACACTCCTAACATTTAAGGAAATGAACAATCACAACAGTCCTGAAAATTTTGTTGTGAATCACTTTATTTGAAAATGTCATGCTGTACTTTCACCTTTTTATAAAAATGTCAATATATGCATTTAGATTATTCAGTTCATTTATGTATTTGTATAATCAAAGTATTGATGGCCACTTCTGGGCTCAAATTCAAACCACTATGTTTGTAGAAGAGGTTTTATATACTCTATAATATTAGGGATGTTGTTTTGTTTTTTTTGTTTTTTGTTTTTTAATTTTACTGTAGTTTGAAAATTAATTTATAATACAAATTATCAAATAGTTTTAAGATGTGCTTTTTTTTTTTTACTTGGTTTTAATAAAAAAATAAGTCAAAACCATAGCTGCTTAAGAAATTGGGACCCATTTTTCTGAAAGCTACTCTCTTTGTACTAAAAAGAGAGGAAAAAATCAAGGCATTCCCTTATGGCTGTAACTTTATCAAAGTGCTCTAGTATTCTATCAAGTGATCAAATAAATAAAATGTTTTAGCATTTACATCTTGTGGAGAGGCAAAATAAATATTTGGATGAATTTTAATGATTAAATAAAAAAGACAAGAGGGAAACTATATTTTTCTCACCTATGAGTTTTGTCCTGTGACATGTACCACTTTTCTAACCCTGTCTTTCAATCATTCATTCTCTTTTGAGATCCGACCAGCAAGTCTTTTTTTTTCTCTAATCTCTGCTTCCTTCTTTCTCTCTCGTGTGTGTGTGTGTGATAATAATACTATAATATTAAGATGGTAATCAAAATATGCTACTCAATTTCATGTGGTAACACAATTGTCAGGCAAATAAAATATGAAATCATATTGATATTATATTGCTATAATCCAGGTGTGACAGTGCAGCTATCTACTATATCCAGATGTATGGTTTTAGTTAAATAGTTATTCCTATGTCTACATACAACCATCAGCTTGTTTCTTTTATTTAAAAGCTGGTCACTCAGTTGCTGTAGAATTAGAATTTTTCACTTAGATACAAACTACAACCTTATAACTCTGGATTTAGTCAGTGTTTGAAATGTAATAGTTGACACTTCATTTCTATTGTTAATAACATCACAATGGTAGAGTATGACTACCTTTTTTTTTTTTTTTGTTATCCAGACTCATCCTACAATTGTAAAAACATCTTTTCTATTCACTTAGTAGCTCCTATACAGTATTTGGTTTCAACGTCACTAATTGTCTTAACTTATATATAAACTAATATGCAATATTCCAAGGATGCTCCCCCTTTACTTGCAGTTACCTTTCCAGGCTTCCTTGCTTTTACCTGTTCAATATTTTTCTATTATGTTTGTTTGTTTGTTTTTTTTTTTTTGTTGGGTGGGGGGGTGCTAATATTTACCCAATACAAGGCACAAGGGCCACTTAAGATAGACATGTGGTGTTGTGTTAGCATAGAAAAGGACAATTGTTACGGGTATAAAGCTGTACCCTAATCCTAAATAGAAAACAAGGGATAAACCTCTACTACTGTTTAAAAAGACTGGTAAAGAGTGTGAACTGAATATGATTTTTTTTTGTATACTGTAGGTGTAGCTGTAGCTCAAGCTCACCTTCAAATTGTTTCTGTTGAATAGCTTTGTTCAATTTTGGTGAATTAACAAAATTTGTTGTTTTTTTTTTTTTTAATTATCATTTCACCCCAAGCAAGGCATAAATGTCACTGGTGTGCAGGGAGTTGAAAAAAATACAGGAGATGTCAAAAAGATAAGAGATGGATGGGAATCAAATAGATAAAAGATGGCAATTGGCATTGCATTTAAACTTTTGGAGATTGTAGTTATCAGGGAAGCAAATGAATAGAAGTGAGTTTACAAATGGGAAGGAAACTGTTAGAGTAGAAGAGACAGTTACATTTAACTATTTCTAAAGTAAAAGGGTGGAACCTTGATGCCAATCTAGTAGCACAAGTAAATACACAGGGTACTGGGGGTGCGGGGAAGCTTGTCAGAGCATTTTCCATGAAAATACTTGCAGAAAAGACAGACGGAAGCTGTATCATATCAGTAAGGAAATGACTAGGCGGGCTGCCAAGTCGGGATCGATTATATTGCAGATCCTTCTTTGGATTTTGTCAAGATGAATAGCAGGAGCACCCAACCTGATATGGAAACCGTATTCAATGCACAAACGAATGGTAGATTTATAAATGCGCAAAATGGATTCTGACAAGAAAACCAACCGACTCAGTGAATCAAACTCTCGCTGTAGATGCAGCTATGAATTCAATGTTGTAATTCTATTTAAGGTCATTTGAAAGAGTGAGGCCAAGGAAGCAAAGTGCATTGCTCTCCAGGAGACTAGTGTCATCCATTTTAATAGTCGGCAGGAATGATTCTCTATGGTGGTTAAAGAGCAGCTTTGTTTTTTAAGGCATCAAAATTTACTAGCCATTTCATATCCCATTCAATCACAGATTGGAGAACCTTTTGAAGTGCAGTAGACTGGTTTATTTTGTCAGCCATGACAGACTTTTTACAGAGACGGTCGTAAATGTTAGTATCATCTGCATAGATGCCAAATTTGAAATTGATTACATCAGAAGATCATTAATGGAAATCAGAAAAAGCATAGGACCTAGGATAGAACCTTGAGTGATGCCTGTGTTAGTAAGAAAGGATCTGGAAGCTTGCTCATTCAAAATCACCTACATTTTGTGATTTGATAGGAATGATTGGATTAAATCACACAATCGTCCAGAAATACCATAGCTCTGAAGCTGGCACATAAGGCCAGCATGCCAAACCCTGTCAAATGTTTTTGGGATATCAAGAGCAACAGCTTGAACTTTGCTGTTATCAAGAATTTGGTATATACATTCAGTAATGGTCATTAGCACATCATCGGTAGACCTGGGGGAAACAGAAGCCATACTGTTTGTCAGAGAGAAGGTTGTCAGATCTTAACTATTTTAGTATTAATAATAGATTCAAATACCTTGCCAAAAAGAAGAGGCTAATAGGGCAATAATTAGAGGAGTTGGAGAGTTCCCCAGAGAAGTACAAAGGAGGACTTCCAACAAGCAGGAAAGCAAGAAGTAGTGTACCAATAGTCATAGAGAGTTTGGAGAGGACTGGAGCCAGTTCAGTCACTTTTCTTTAGGATGATGGCTGGAATTCTATCACCTCCGCTTGCCTTATGGGAGTCAAGCTGTCTGCTGTGAGTGTGAGTACTTAAAATTGATTAAATAGAAGAGGGATTGAGTTTTCTGTTGTTCAGTACACCAGTTGCAGAACTGATAGTAATCTTTAGAACCAAACTTGTGAGATGGTATATGCTACTTCATTCTGTTTGCAAACAATAGCTTAGTGTCATTTAGGACACGCTTACATTTACTATGAGCTAAGAGCTGCCTATTGTGATCAGATGTGTCTATCCAGTAAAGCCAGTATAAGATGCTCTCCAGGTGTACCTGAACTAACTCTTCCTATGTTTGTTTGATCTTGGACAGGCCAAATTAAGATTGCTTGTTATCACCTGGCTAGGTCAGTCCAGACACGCAAGAGGTCGGTATATAGCTAAGACCAGATTTAACATCTGCAGTAGCTGATAGCTGGCAAATGGAATAAAATCAGTGCAAGAATGTAACAACACAGGTTAGTTTTATATGTATTTACATATCGATTATATACACAATTATAAGCAAGTCAAAGCTGGTGACATCAATTGGCTGGTATTTCAATAATATGTTCAGTAACAATGTTCTTAGACAGTGGTTTGCTCAGTCAACTCTAGCAGCACATCGATTTCAGATCGACCATCCTCTTCAAATCATGGGCTCCAAAGTTGCTAATTTTTTCATCTCAGTCTTATTAAAAATTCACAAAATTGGGATGGTAAAGGTAGCTACAGGAGTTTAATTTTCCCTTCACTATATAATTCTTACCATCTTGAAATGAAAACAATATCAGTTATCCATTTTGACTGAGTCTCTGGCCTTTCACTGCTGAAGAG
Source organism: Ascarosepion bandense (assembly GCA_037127315.1). Lineage (NCBI taxonomy): Eukaryota > Metazoa > Mollusca > Cephalopoda > Sepiida > Sepiidae > Ascarosepion > Ascarosepion bandense. Next base: position 3,114,672 of record JBBBDQ010000266.1, read on the forward strand.
AACTTACTCCTCCTTATTGCTTGCCAGTCTGTACCTAAAGGTTAGGGCCAAACAATTTGTCAAAACAGGATAACAATATTATGTCTGATTCTTTTACAGATTCAATCAATTCAGTTACTTTTCCTGACAAAATGTATTTTCCAATTTTAGAGAAATCTCTTTATCTTGAAAATTAATAAAAAAATTAATGCCAGCCATCTGAAAATAGGGTTAACTGGAAGCAGTGTTCCTGTGAGTGATGGCAGCTGAGCAAGCAGGAGAGAACCAAGAAGATGAACTAGGTTTACGTAGAAATTTTCTAGCTGGGATGGAAGCATCGATGCCAGCTTTCACCCAGGACACATTGACATTTAGACTATTATTTGGATAGTTTGGGAAATGTGGCTATTTTGTTTATTACTTTTTAGGCATTCTTCCACATAATGACATCCCTGGTCATTTAGTGAGTGTAAAGTTAGTGGAAATCTTCATAGGTTGTCCTCGGGTGTATTTACTTGGTTTTTTTTGGGGTTTTTTTTTTAAATAGAACCGAAAAATTAACTTCAAGTCCTATTTTATTTTTTTTCTGGTTTTGAAATATTCTTATGATATAGCAGTGTTGATTATTACATTCTCTATTTGCTTAAACTTTATTCATATTGATTCATCTTTGTTTAGCTTGTAGAGTGGTCTTTTGTTTAAAAAGGGTTTTACTAGTTTTGTTCCACAGAATAACAATTTAAAAATAATAAATGTAGAAATAAGCATCAGAAAAAATGTCCTTATGATAATTAAAATTGTATGACAATCTTTTTAGCAGAAGGAAAAGGAAGGAGATGGCATACAATCACTTGCTTGTTTGTCAGGGACTTTGACTCTAAATTTTGAAAAAGGACATTCATCTAAGTATTGATAACTCTGCTGAGTTAAGAAGTGAGTTAAGAAACTTTCAGAACTCATGAAACAAATTTTTCTTTAACTTCATGTTGCTAATTATTATGTTAGAAAATGTTTGCTGTCATTGTAATTCTTATTTCCGTCATAAGTTTGATTTGTTTGTATGGTTATTTAAATTAGACATGGCACAAGGCTACAGGGATCGCCCGGTTCACACTCCACACACGTCTATTGAACAGGTGAAGAGGCTCATCCCTTGTTTCCTGTTTAGGATGCGGTTTCCGGTTTTCTCTTTTCCAATCTTTTCACACCTATGTAGCCCCCTGCACATCAGTGGCGTTACCGCCTTGCTCGGGGTGATATGATTAAAAAAAAAATCCTCTATACTCCCAAACTACTACATTTATAATTTGGTTTATGAGGTGAGCTTGCTAATGTTGACATTATAAGAGACACAATATTTAGATGTGTCTACATGATCGTTAATGAGCCCTCTCTTTCATTATAAAGGATACAAAGGGGAATAGTCTCCAGGACTGTATGAGTGAAGTAAGATTGAGAGCAGTGTGTGCATTGTCCCCTCTACCCAGTAAACCAGGGCTTCATATGCTGATCCCACAGCAAGGCAAAAGCGTACACACAAATTTGAATAATCACCTTTGTTTTGGTAATAAAGTTCACAGTGTATATATAATACTGGTGCAGTGCTCAGTGTAATACAACAGAGCTATTAAGTATATATTAATAAATCTACCTATTATTCTTTGCCAATAGCTAAATACTAATTCTAGATTGGCAGCATTATTTTACTGTTGGAATACTCATGTCACCATAAGTCCTATTTTCATAGTTTTCTTCTCTTGCACTTCCTGTCTGTGGGAATGGCTTCTTGCTTTCTTCTAAACTACAATCTTCAAAAATTAAATGCAATGTCAATTATCTTCTTTTTTTGAATCCTATCCTTTTAATGTCCTTTTTGCTAACATTTCATTTTCTTTTCACTCTCAGTAAACTTGTGTTTTAGTGGCTTAATCATTTTACTTTAGGAGAAATGATTAAAAAAAAAAAACAAAATGCAACCTTTTTTCTATTTCCTACAAAACTGATTTGTTTCACTCCTGTCTTTAGAGAGGTGATGGTTTTGTTGTTTTCTTGACACTGGAGATTGTTTAAAATTAAAGAGTTGGTCATATCTACTTTAAGGAATCTGAATTAATAAATACTTTTGTGCTGATTCACTCAAAATCTTTTTCATGAAAGTAATATTTAAAATTGTTACTGTTGTTCTATTTTATTTTGTTGACTAATCAACGTTTATATTTAATGATGAAAATTGTCCTTATCAACATGAAACAGTAAGATCTTGTATATAAATTTAATAGATCTGCCTCTTGTTTGACTAAAGGCAAGGTTATTAGTTGGAACATATGGTTGATTTGCATAGTGTAAATAATTGAGTTGATTTGTTTATAACTTGGTTAGAAGTCACAGTTCTTATTTGTCATCAATTTAATACATAAATCCTGTAAGATATCAGAATTCTGATAATTTGAAGTAATGTTATCTGAAATTTACTTCACTTTATGTTCTTTATTTCACTTTTCTAGGATTAAATGCTATTATTGTCTGATTGCAACCTGTGGCATGATTAGCATCTTTTGTGTTGAGCTAAGAGTTTTACATATAGACATGGTAGATATATTGATAATTACAGCCTACATTTGAAATTTGGGGTATAAATTGTGTTATTTGCTCTAAATGAATGAGTGATAGTAATAAAAATGATACCAGTCAGTTAAGTGCCATACGTGATACACTACATGCTTTGGTGAGCATCTCTTTTGATCTATGGCTGACTAAGCAGAATATTTTTCTGTGGTAGACTGATTGTCAACTAAGACTATGGAACCCAGTCTGTCCTACTATTCAGCCCATAGCAGGAAGGAAGAAAGATGGATTCATATCTTTCACAAGAGTATTTGCACATAAGTGAATGCAACAAATTCAACTGGAATTCAAACACTGCTCTGCAATTTCTCATTCCAAGCTGATATCCATTACACCACAGCACACAAGATAATATCAGTTAAGTGCCATACATGATACACACTTGGGCAATCATGTCTCAAAAGAGACATGACTGACTGGGCAGAAGATTATCCCGCAGTAGGTTGCCATTGCTTTCTGTAGTAGACTGGTTGCCGACCAAGGCTATAGAACCCAATCTGTCCTGTTATTTAACCCATAACTGGAGGGAAGAGATGGATTAATACCTTTCTCAAAGGTATTTGCATGCAAGTGGATGCTATGAATTCAGCTGGAATTTGAACTCAGTTCCCCAATTTCTCGTTCCAAGCCGATATCCAATGCACCACAACACATATACTTTGCTGTAAACAGCAATATAATTTTGTTGACAATATTGCAATGTAGCATAAACTAAACATTGCTTATTAATTAAATTGTAACCATAAAATACAATTCTAAAATAATATCCATGATTTCAGTATTGACATTTGTTTCACAAGGCTAACTGGGTGAAGGTCATATTCATGGTGCACTCAGTGAGAAATGAACTCACTAAAAATAGCTTGGAAGAATAGCATCTTGTCTTAATAAAACAGGTGTTATTTGATTTCAATATACCAAAGTTTAATGTAATTCCTTCACACATGTGGAAGGTGTGTTCATAAATAGTTATTTAATAAGAATATATATTCTTTCATCAGACCAGAATCTTGAAAAGATTCCTTCATTTCAGCTTAAATTTATGTGCATAAAATCTGTCATTTGCTAAAATATTTAGGCAGGAATTTTCAAAGAAACTGCTTCATACAGCTTCACTGTAATCATAAAATTAGTAGCCCTTTTCTATCAATTGATTCTTAACTACTGACACTTCCATTTTTTTTCATTATTTTAAAATCAGTTAATGCTGTTTTTAGTATGATAGTTATTTGCAATGCTTTTGTTGTAAAATTATTATCATTGCATTAATTTCTGACCACTGACAATCTTTTTCTTCCTGATTTTCAATGTTCAATATAGATTGAGCAGTAAAAGTTAAAAAAAAAAATTTTTTTTACGAATAAAATGAAATTGCAAAATTTTGTTCATAATTTTCCCAAGAACCAAAAATAATTTATTATAGCAGATGACTGAAGTGAAAAGTGTCTATGGTGGAATAACAGTTAAGTCATTGATCAACAAGAAAAATGGAAAATTTGCCCATCTATATATTATTAATAAAATGACTTATGTTGCTACATACCCAATCCACTACTTGAATTTTCATATTGTTATAGCAATCAGAAATTAAGCATTAGTATGTCTTTCAATTGGTCCAATCTATACACTATAAATGTTTAAACATTCAAATTTAATTTCATGTTACTATCTCGGATGCATGCTTTTTATTATGTATTGTTTTTCAATGCATACATCCTGCTAATAGTTCATTCCTCTTATTTAACAATTATTTGCTTATTCCTGGCAGTATTATCCAGTTTTTTGTTAAGCCGAGGTTGTATCTAACAACTCTCCTCCTGTAGACTTTAACCATTGTCATTATTTTCCATTTTATTTCTGGGATCTCCCTTCCATTTTTACCTTCTGCTCCCAAAAAATACAGAGAGAACTTCATTGCTATAATTTTTATTGTTTATGCTTATGTTGTCATTATAAAACTGTTTTTTTTTTTCACTCACCCTCAGCTGCTCCTATGGTGTATTTGTTTACATTTCTGAGATAAGGTGTAGTCATTATTTACACTATTTACATTGTTTAAACTGTTATCTGTATTCCTATGGGGTACTAGATTACATTTCCACTTACAATTTTCGTCTCATAACATCCTTGGCCAGACATACATTATTTACCTTACAATTAAACTTTCTCACACTCTTCTGTTCATTCTCCTCTAACAGCTTATTATTCTAATAATTGAAATGTCCTAGTTAATGCTTAATTTTCAACTAAAGATTAACTTAACAGATGAAACTCTAAGTAGTGGATTAGGTATATAGGAACAGAAAATATTTTATTTTGTAATAATGTAATAAACTCTGGATTTTTTTTTTTTTTTCAGTAATGCACATTAGTACACTTTTTGTTTATTGTTACTTATATATTAATTGTACCACTTGTTGAGAAAGATAGTGGAGGACATTCTTGGCTATTTAATCCATAGCTGGTGGGGAAAAGAGATGGATACATGTCTTTTCCAATGCAATTTGTGCATAGGCAAATGAAGCAGGCTAGACCAGAATTTGAACTTGACCTGTTGATACCACTTTCTTTGTTAATAATTGTTACCCACACACAAATGCACCCCCCCCACACACACTATGTATAATAGATTCCCTATACAAATGTAATTATTTTTTCCCACTTTCTGTCAATATTTGCTGTATTGCTTTATTTAGAATCATTAGGGTAAATGAAAATTTTGACATTTCTTTTATAAATCTTACTTTTTGATATCCTATAAACAACTTAAAAAAAAAAAAAAAAACTATTTCAAGTCATTTCTTCTTATCTTATCTTCAGGAACAACTAAAGCCACTTGAAACTAATGCCTTGATATCAGATCAGATGATAAATAAATCTTCTGATTCAGACAAAATAGCAGTTCCTCAAAGTGAATCATTGCAAAAATCAGAACAATTTCAAAGTGTTGTAGCTGGACAGCAACCAGGAATTCATTTGCCTGGTGAAACGCTTGGTAATTCACTTGGACAACATCCACAGCAGTCACTTGTCAAGGCTGAAAGCAACATTGCTGTGAGGCTACCAACTCAATCTCAAAATAATATTGGTGGACTGCAGCAGAAGCCCAAGGCTCCAAATAATGTGAATGGCCTACAGCAACCAGCCCAGGCTCCAAATAATGTGAATGGCCTACAGCGACTGGCCCAGGCTCCAAATAATGTCAATGGCCTACAGCAACCGGCCAATTTTCCAAATAATGTCAATGGCCTACAGCGACCGGCCCAGGCTCCAAATAATGTCAATGGTCTACAGCAACCAGCCCAAACTCAAAACAGTTTAGCCAAACAGCCTGTAAATTATAATCTCTTGCAGCATCAACAACTTTCTAATCAACTTCAATCTCACAGTGATATAGCACATGTTTCAGAACAAAATTCCCTGAATAAACCAGTTTTGAGCCCAAATGGACAATCTGCTAATGATTTAAATCAAGTTAAAAATAATGTGCCAACGAACCAACAGGATCAGTTTAAAATTGATCCAAATCATTTGCCTTTAAATCAACAGAACAATCCTGTTATCAAGCCAAATCAAATTCAACAAATGATTGCCACTGGTAGTCTTTCTGATAAAGCACAAAATCATCTCATTGATAATGGCAGCCTCTCTGCTGACCAGCACAAACCTCCTTTAATTAATGGTAATGATCAGGATGTTGACCAGCAGATAGCTGACAAATACAACCTACCAACAAATAAACTCAAATCCACTTCAGAGTTTGGCATGAATAATCATAATCTCCATCCAGTCACTGACAACGAAGGAAATGTAAATCGACCAGACAACCAGCCAAAAGTGTATATTACTTCCCAAGCTGCCCGGCCAGGACAAATATCAGTGACACCATCAAAAGTAGATTCTTCAAGCAAAGCACCGTTTTTCCTAAGTTCAACAGTAAACAATGTACAAAAAGAACCTGAACACAGTCAAGAGTTGGGAAAGCAAGGTAAGCTGATGGTTAAAGAAACTAAATTGAAATGCAGCTTCTTCTCCTCTTCTTATTTCTTTATTTTTCTAACTAAAATTTTTTAATGAAATCTTTTGTAATTTCTTTTATTAAAGAAACTTACTTGCTATTGTCTAGATAAGTTTAACAGTCATTAACATTTGAAATTTTGTTTAAACAACTGAACGTTTCCCTCTTGTTCTTTAACACATTTTGGCTGAGCTATTCTCCAGCCTTTGTCAGGTGTCAGTTACTTAAGTACTCTCCATGTTATATACTTGAGGGATCATGCCTCAAAAAGACATGATTGACTGGGCAGAATATTTTCCTGCAGTAGGTTTACCATTACTTTCTGTGGTAGACTGGTTACCAAACAAGGCTATAAAAACCCAATCTGCTCTGCTATTTAACCTATAGCTGAAGGGAGAAGAGACAGATTAATACCTTTCCCAAGGATACTCATGCATAAATTTTCACGGCAAATTCAACTGGAATTTGAACTGTCATAAAAGCCACAAAAAACGTTAAAAAAAAAAAATCATTTGTGACCACCATATCCAGCCTATTATTTTTTTTATTTATTTATTTATTTATTTTTTATTTTTTTTTTTGAGGAAGGTTTTTCATTTATTTATGTATTGTGCACCTGACAAAAGCTGGAAAATGTATCAACCAAAACAGTATCATACCTGTAAAGAGGCACAATTGTTCAAATGAAATTTATAAATTTAATAGTCATATTTATTTTTTTATGATGCAGATTGTTAATCATGTTAAAATGTATCTCCTTTGTCTGCTGTTTTTAACAGAACTTTTTGATAATACTTGTATAATCCTCTATACATTCCAATTTGGCATATAAACTCACCTTTATCTGATTGTGTTTTGATTCAGAACTTGCTTTACTTTTTAACTTGTTAATGAAGTGATGTTTCATTCTACCTAACAATTCAATATGGTGATTTTATAAGTGCAGCTTAGATGTGGCACTAGGCCAAAAGTATGAGGCACCCAGTGAGGATCGAACTCACTACTCAGTTGTAATGATTCTAGCGTGACAAACTTGCTTACCATTACATCACATTGAGGTGTTTCAATATGAAATTATATGAACATCATAATGTAACACTATTATTCTAATCAATTCTCTATCAACTTGATATTTTTCACCTCAATTTAATGAGGGTTAACTATTATTCAATTGAAAAAAATAAAGTATTAAAAATGTGTTGGAGTCAGGCTTTGGGTCATTTATTAAATAAATGTTGAACTTGTTATAAATATATATGGTTTATTGGCACAATATAATTCCTTGCAAGCCACAAGTTTCTGTAACAAATTAATCTAAAATGAAAAAGCAAAATGTCACTTGTAGAAAAATTTTTTTAATGAAAAATATGCATGGATTTAACACTTTTTTTTTTTATACAATTGTTAGATTAATTAGAGTTTTTTTCCTCTGTTAAAAGACGATAAAATATCAGGAAAACATTCTTCTGATAATTGAATGATAGATATCATATTGAACATCATCAAGAAAAGACTAGTTTGAAGTAAAAGAGATAGCTTAGTTATTCTGTTGTATTTTATATACAGACCAGTTGTTCTCTTTTAATTAATATTTCTAGTCCTGGGTATGACAATAAACTAATCCTGTAGCAGGGCCTCTTTTCAGGAGATTGGAGGTTTTGATGAGCATGGAACTACCCCTTTATTGCTGTTGTTCCCAAGTCCCCCCTGACCCCTGGTGGTAGCACCTTTTAGGGTACCAGCAAAACACTATAAAGTATAAAAATACATTTTTATATAAAAAATAATCATCAACAATATTTATGGTATATTAATTGAAGCTATAAAATTGTATTCAAAATATTTAGATTTCATCATTAAATAACTGATAGATTGATTTTATTTGGAAGTATGTCAATCAACATAAAAGAACTCTATCAACATTAGTCCATATAATATCCTACAATTTCTTAAAGAAATCAACTGTTCCAAAATATAACTTAACAAAACTGCAACGTAAAAATGTGAGAAAATATTTGATTTGCATTTAATAATTATTGGAATTAAATGTGTAAACTAATGAAAACAAATTAGTTGAGTTGGGGTTTCTTAAGGAATTGAACCTGAATATTAACTTAGAGGTAATTTAGTAACTTCATGTCATTGGGTTCATTCCTTTACCCCCTGCTACAATCAGTATGTCAGGTGAAACGATGACAAGTAATAAATTACTTCCTCAGTAGTAATTATTATAAGCATAATTATCTCTAATTAAACATTTTAGATTAAGTTGTTTATATAAAAACTTATCTAGAAGTTGAAAATTATAAAACAAGAATGGCAAAGCATTTACATAACTAGTTCAATGTCTAGAGCGGTGGTTCCCAAACTTTTTTTCTCTGGGCTGTGTTTTCATTATGAAAATTTGCTTGTGCCTCACCAAATTTTTATGTAATAAAAAGTACATTTAAAAATAAAAAACAGATAACCAGAGATTTGAAGTCTGAATATTATTGATAACACTCTTCTCCAATTTGCAGACCCTAGTTACTATATTTTTAATACTTATATATATGATGCAAAACTATCACAAAAAAAAAATCAGTCAATAATTATTTTTAATTATTTATACTGGAACTCTTGTATGCAATTACAAGTAATTGATAATAATATTTTAAATTTTAGAAATGATATTTTTATTTTTGGTATATGCATTTTTTTTTTTTTTTTTTTTTAAACAGTTTCTAAATCTTTGATTGTCTTTCAATTATTCCACTATACCTGCTATCTTCTCCCACCACACCATTTGGGAACCACTGGTCTAGATGATATTAGTCTTGGTTACTTGCAATGTTAAGGACAATGGTAGAAAAAGCATTGGAAATCTTGAGGGAGCACTATGTATCCCAAATTCTCTCTATACAGAATTAGCTTTTTTAAGAAAGTATCACTGACAATATAAGAGTAGAAAAAGCTGTTTCTTTGAAAATGTTGAGAGACATAAACAGTAATAACCTATTGTCATGGTCTTAAAGGGAATTCAGTTATTATTCAACCCTTTTATCTTGGTCATTACTCAAAGCGAATAATGTTTCAAGGTAGTACTCAGTTTTGCAATGAATAGAACAAATTAAAATTAATTAGATTGAAAACAAAGATAAGCAAAAGAATTGTTATACATATGATAATCAAGAATATATAGCTTCAGACTGTCAAAGCAAAAAGAAAAATTCTGTTAAAAAAGATTAACTTTTTTTGAAAGTAAAACATTTCCATTTTATTTTCTCTCAAAATGAAATTCATATCATGTAAATGGTATATTGTTTGACTGCAAAGTAATATAATATGATTCATTTTTTTTCTGCATGAATATTTTTAATGATATAAAACCTTTACCTGAATTTTATTGATTAGTAAATTATAACAATACTTATTTATCAGAAGTACAAAGAAAGAAAAAAAAATCTGCTTTATATGATTATTGTTTGCTTAATAATATTTTGCAAAATGATTTTAAAAATTGTGACAGGAGTTGAAGAAGTAAATATCCATTTAAAAGATCAATTTACAGAATTTCTTTTACTGGCAAAAAACATATATAAGGAAGGACATATTTAATTTTCTAGAAATTATTGAAATTTTCCATGCTAAAACAAAATTCTAAAATTACTGCAATTCACATGAAATTTGTGATTTCAGATGATGGTTGGTATTATAATCAAGAAATTGATGATTCTTTGCATCAAGGTAAACAATTTTTCTTCCATGTTTAAAAAAAAAAGAAAAAAGCCTTCTAATATTGTCTAATCATATTAATCAGAATTAACAACTTCATTCTATCTTTTGAATGAATCTAACAAAGTGAATATTGATTATCCATAAGATTTGAACATTGTAAGGTTTAACTGATCCAATGATTATCAGCTGATCAGAGTAGCTCATTAGATAAAGAGCTAACTTTCCACACACACACACACACACATTCTCATGTGCTCTCTTGTTATGATTAAGCCGAGCACAATGTTTAACTTTGTTGATTAAACTTTAATAATGTGCAATTGCAGTAAACCAGAGTTTGGAGACAGAATCTTTTCTTTGTAATTGTAATTATTCTTGTCAAGCTTACACTCCATATCTATTAAAAGAAGCCATTTTCTCTGTGATTAATGACAAGAGCCACACTTATACAATAAACATGTTTGTGTCTGTGCAGGTGTGACAGAGACGGAGAAACATGCAGGCAAACAAATGTTGATGAGTGCCCACCATTTTGACATCCCCTTAGGAGCATTGGCTGGTGCAAAGAGTAAGTAAACCCAGATCCTTGCACCAATTCCCCACACTCAATCCCATATTCATTTCGTCACTGTCTACGTTTTACTTCTTTCTAATTTCTTTCTATCCCTAAGTTCATCTTCAGTGTCTTTCCTTCATTTCTCTTTTTGTTTTCCAAAATATAATTCTTTAAACACATTTTACAGTTATTACATCAGTTTCTTTTTTTTTTTTTTTTTTGGATTTACATTTATTTTCCTTTTTTCTTTTTGTTATTTTCCTTTTTTCTTTTTCCTTTTTTCTTTTTGTTATTTCTTTTTGTTTTTTTTACGTTTATGTTTTTTCGTCTTTTTTTTCGTCTTTTTGTGTTTTGTTTTTTTTTGTCTTTTGTTTTGTCTTTTGTTTTGTCTTTTTGTCTTTTGTTTTGTCTTTTTTGTTTTTTTGTCTTTTTTTTGTTTTTTTGTCTTTTTTTTGTTTTTTTGTTTTTTTTTTGTCTTTTTTGTCTTTTTTTGTTGTCTTTTTTGTCTCTTTTTTTTGTTTGTTTTGTTTTTTGTCTTTTTTTTGTTTGTTTTGTTTTTTGTCTTTTTTTTGTTTGTTTTGTTTGTTTTGTCTTTTTTTTTTGTTTGTTTTGTCTTTTTTTTTGCTTGTTTTGTTTGTTTTGTCTTTTTTTTGCTTGTTTTGTTTGTTTTGTCTTTTTTTTGCTTGTTTTGTTTGTTTTGTCTTTTTTTTGTTTGTTTTGTTTTTTGTCTTTTGTTTTTTGTTTGTTTTTTTTTTGTCTTTTGTTTTTTTTTGTTTTTTTTTTTTTTGTCTTTTGTTTTTTTGTCTTTTGTTTTTTGTTTTTTTTTGTCTTCCAAACCTAGCTTGTACGGTCCCTAACCTCAATTTTTTTAATATGTCCCTTTAATCATTTGACTGCCTTTTTCTCATCATAAATTGATAACCAGTTTTTCATGATGAGCTTACAAGGTAGGCAGTCTGTCTCCAAACCATTCATTACTGGACTTCTTATGATGCAAATGGTTCTAACAATATATAATTGTGGATTTCTTTTGGGACTAACACCTGAAATAACATAACTTTGCAAAAAATCTCTTAGTTTTATCAACACTGACCAAATTTAACATCAATTTTTAAAAGTTGAATCTTCTATCTTAGATGTATAGTTTTCACTAACCAGAACAGCCCAAAATTATGCCTCTGTTCTCAATTGTGTTGGTGTGCACAAAAAAAAGGTCTGCTGCACTTTCACAAGGAAAACAACTGAAATTAATACCATGTTGATTTTGTTTTCAATATATTGGGTTGTTCATTCAGGGATTTACTTCCACAGTTAGTGGGGTAGGTCCATGACACTTGGGATGACTTTTACTATTTCTGTCATGTTAGACTATGGATCAGCTTTCTCTCTCTCTCTCTCTCTTTCAGTCAAATGGATGACCACTTTGAAGATTGTACTTCATAGACTTAATTACTGCTCAAAAAATACAATACACATCAGACATGAGTAAAATCATTTAGGACTAACTTGATTTTGTGGGGGGTACCTATCATAGCACATTATCTTTATAATATTATCCTTTTGAAAGGCATAAACTTCTGAAAATGAATTATTTGTGCTAACGTTTAATAAAAGAAAAATGTTTTTGTTTCTATATATTTCTGATTTTTTTTTATCTTTTTTTGTCAGTGTTCAACAATGATCTGTGGCAAAAGAACCATAAACAGTATTTAATGAATAAAAAATCTGAAACTTTTGAACCAATGAGCATGGCATTATTTTACAGCTGGATTGCACTTGCTACACTTGCTGTCCTTGCAATCCTCACGATACTCAGACATAGGCATAAGGTATGTTTTGTGTTCTTCCATCTTATTTTTCTTGTAATGTTCTCTATGATTAACCTCAATTTATGCATCTCTAATTACTTTGATTAAAACTAAATATTATACTTGACAAATTCAGAAATAGAAAATTTCAATAACGTGAGATAATAAAATAATGTATTTCCTATTTATATCTCAAAACCTGCCCTTCAAATATCATGGATTTGAGTTTAATATTTATTTGAAAATCATCACTATCATGAACTCTAGGATTATATTTAATTTAAATATTCTGCATGGTTTCACAAAGATTTTTAGTACCCACATTTTTTTTTTCAAAATTTAAAATTTTTTCAATAGACATTTTTTGAGGATCAGTCAGTTAATTGTGCTGTACGTAATACATGTTTGGGAGATCATGTCTCTTTTGAGACCTGACTGACTAGGCAGAAGATTTTCCTGCAGTAGGTTGTTGTTACTTTCTGCAGTAGATTTGTTGCCAACCAAGGCTACAGAATCCAATCTCTTCTGCTGATCAACTCATTCTGGAGTGAGAAGAAGTATTAATATGTTTCCCAAGTTCATTTGTGCATAAGTGAATGAAACAAATTCAACTGGAATTCGAACTTGGCTCTCCAATTTCTCAGTCAAAGCCAATATCCATTACACTGCAACACACTTTTGTGAGAATATAAGTAAACAAACAATACTGGGGAACGGTTAATGCTTATGGCTCCCTTGTGGCTGCTGATTATATGACTAATGTTTTGATTTTCTGCTAACCAGTGTGTGTGTGTGTGTGTGTGTGTGTTCTGAAATGTGGCCCAATATAATTAATAAACTGAAAGAAATGAAATGTCTAAGAAATGCCAATTTTTACAATGTTGTTCATTTCATGACAGTAACTTTATAATGAAATTTAGAAAATTTAATTTGTTCTTAGTGAGTTTCCAATAAGGAAATACTATGTAAAAGTAGAAAATAGATTTTTCCTTGGGAAATAATTCCGTGAAAGGGCTTTTTCAAATTGCATAGATTTTTTGTTGCTTTACTATTAAGAAAAATTACAATCTTAAGCTCAGTTTTTACAAAATGTGATTGCTACTATAAAAGATATTTTTACCTAACAGAAAAGTCATAGTCTTTTCACCACCATAATGAAATTTTTTTTTTTTTTTACATTAAAACCTTCCCTGGACCTAATTAGTATTCATGCCAAATTTGAGGGCTGTACATGAAAACATTACATAATATATAGTTGACAGTATCTTCTCACTTTTTAATTCTTAAAGTCAAAATTATAATTCCTATTTAGCTTGAATGCAGAAGGGCAAACACTTATTTCAAATCAGGGTGAAAAATGATCATTCTCTTAACTTATTTTATGCAAGAAAATAGTAGTTGTGTCTCTAAAATGTCTTTTATCAGATACCTAGGCATGGTTTCAAGGATTAAACTTTTTAGTCCAGGAGGTCCTCATATTATACCTCCCATTATCTTCACTTCATAGATTCTCAGTCAGGTTGAATATTTTCAATCTATGTAAATACAGTTTCTGTTTAATCTTACAATTTCTTAATATATTTTTAATGTAGTCATATATTGGAGTAGATAGATCTATCTATCGCCTGGTTCACACTCCACCCACGTCTATTGAACAGGTTAAGAGGCTCATCCCTTGTTCCCTATTTAGGATGTGGTTTCCGGCTTTATCTTTTCCAATCTTTTCACTATTACGTTGCCCCCTGCACATCAGTGGCATTACCGCCTTGCTCGGGGTGATACGATTTAAAAAAAAAAAATATGGAATTTAGCAACACAGTAAAGTTCAGTTGACACTAAAATTTAAACATCTCAATTTAATAGAATTTAATCTATTTATCTGATCATGTTTTCTGATATTTCCAAAAACAATATAGAATAAATATCAAATTGCTTTATCAGCATAACATTGAATAACATTAAAAAATAAAAATATCAGCTATGTTAGAAAGTGCATCGCTGTTATAAACTTGGTATTCACTAAATTTTTTTTGTATAGCATAAGAATAAATAAATCTAAAAATGGCTGAGGACATTCCAAGCAGGAAAGTTTTGTCTGACTTGAATATCAGCATTTGAAATCACCCCACCCTTTTTTTCTCTAGCACCAGTGAAAAATCAAGACCAAGATTATAAGTTTGATGTTTTTTGTATGCTTACCATTTTAGGCATTTCTAATCCTCTTTGAACTTTTGTTCTTACTCAGCTTTTCTTGTAAATGTTTGTAGATATTTAAAAAAAAGTATTATTGCATTTCAGTTGCAAACAGTATATCAATCTGTTTTGCTGTGCATTACAAAATCTTTTGACATTCATTTTATGCTTTGTGTCTATTAATGTTAATAATGGATGTGCATTGTGGTGCAGTGGATATTGGCTCAGAATGAGAAATTGGAGAGCATAGTTCAAATTCCAGTTAATTTTTTGCATTTACTTTCACACAAATACCTTGGGAAAGGTATTAATCCCTCGTCTCCCTCCAGATATGGTTAAATAGGTTTTATATCCTTCCTTGGGAACCAGTCTACTGTGGAAAATAATGGAAACCTACAGTGTGAAAATCTTTTGCCCAGTCAGTCATGCCCCTTTTGAGACATGATTGTCCAAGCGTGTATCATGTATAGCACGTAACTGACTGAATAATGTTAAAGTTGATCTGACAAGACTTCCCAGAGCCAATTTCGAATTCCAATCAGGTTCATGACATTCACTTCTGTGCAAGTACCCTTGGAAAAGGGATGAATTTATCTCCTCCCTCTTACTATGGTTTAAATTGTAGGACTTGTATCTGGAAAAAAACTTTCTTCTTGCAAAAAAAGAAAAAAATAGAATTATTCTTACAATCCAAGGGGAATTAACTCAACATTTCAAATGTTTTGCCTTTAAATAATCTACAAAGTTGTAATATGTGGGGTGAGGGGTATTTAAATCCTCTAAGGAATTTCAATTGAAAGAAGTAGCTTCTAAGAAGAAAACTACTTAAATAAGAACTCAGCTTTTCCTGTACTACTTCTAAATCAACATTGATATAAAAATGCAAACAGTTCGGTTTGAAGACATACTTTAAGAACTAAGAATTAGAAATGTTATTTCTGCTGCCAATATTTTGTCAGACCAGAGATATATTTTCAAGTAATAGAAGCCAAGATTATTCATAGCAATGCCATTCTCCAAGAGTTTTTTATTACGGAAAATTGTATTTTATTACTCCTTTTGTTGGATGATAGCAAATGTGATTACAAATCTAATAATAATGTTGACTAATGCAATGATGCACCTGATCATTTTTGTCTTTTCTTTTTTTTGCAGGTGACTGGCTATGTGTACGATCTTCGTTACTGGCATAATGGAGGCTATGTGGAGGAAGGTCGACGATTATTACACAATGCCTATGCTTGAGTGAATTCAACTTTTGTGTGACTTCTTCCATGTTATAGAGGGAGTGTGAGTGTCTTGGAAAAAGAGAAAGAGAGGTGCCTTCAGTGTCTACATTCCTTGTCTACCATCTTCCTCAATTTCTTCCAAACATGAGAAGGGACTGTAAACATATATCTGATGTTAACCCGTTCAGCTGACTTCTGTCCTATTATTATTATTTATTATTTATTATTATCTACTAACAATTCGGACGTAATGATTATATTGATTATTTTTTCCAATGTTTCTCCCAGGTCCAACGTCCACAGAATGAAAGGGAAAAAAGAGATGGAAATTGGAGATATGCTATTTATTTCTTGAATTCTGCCATATTGTGGAAATATTTTTTTTTCTTAATGTAAGACAAACAGTAAAATCAATTCTACAATTATCAGCTAAAATTAATAATTTTTAAGCATTATGGTTTTCTGCATTTAAGCAATATAATGTAATCAAATAGAAACTGTTTGATTGTCCCAGAATGTAAGATATTTACTTTTCTAGAGTTTGACATTGAAAAAAAAATGTATTGAGGGCCCCTCCAACTTTTATTTATTTTTTTTTTTTAAAGGAGAGAAAAAGAAAAACACATTAATTAATATTGGATTCAATTGCTAAAAGTGTTAAGTAATGTAAATGTTTAACCTCTTATAAGAAGTACGGTCCCAGTTTGTTTTTCGTTTTTTTTTGTGATATTGCTGTGGTAAATATCTTTTTTTATTTTATTTGGGCTTTATTTTTAATTTTGGTTACTTATTTGTAACAACATAAAAAAAACTCTTGCTTTTATGAAACACAAGAGACAATAGATTTTTTACTTTGTGGTTATTTTATTAATTTTATTTTAGTTTTTATTTCTTTGATTTTCCATTTCTATTTGCAATTACCAATCCTTTCCAGTTCTGTAATCCCACCTTTACAATGTGCTATTTTGTAGATTCTTAACATTTGCACACAATTCTTCAACTTATTTAATTTTCTTGCATAACAAAATACCAGGCTGTGATATTTTTTGGTGTCTGTATTTTTTAGCTTCCATTTTGTTTTATGTTAATGATTCTTAGGCTGCATATTCTGAAGAGACATTCTTAAAAAGATATTGAGATGTATTCTAAATTGTATATTTGGATGTTAAATGAAGGGTGGGCACTTGACTTGTCATTTCAAATTTGTCTTTTCAATTGATCTTTATTCTCAAAAGGAGGTTTTACTTGGAAATTGTCAAAATTTTTGAAATTGTTTTCTTCATAATTTTATAAAAATTATTTTTAAATTACTGCAGAAGAAATAGTTTTCATTTTTTTTTTTTTTTTTTTATTAGAGGTAAGATTAAATAAATGATAAAGGAAGTGAACTTTCATAAATTATGAAATTTGTGCAATATTCTAGTTTTTATAACTCATCTTTTTAATAATTTTTTGTTTTACCTCTTTTCATTCTGCAGATATTGTACCAATTAAAACATAGCAATGTCCAAGCAGAATTTTTACCATGTCAATAGTAACAAAAGCAAACTAGATTGATTAGACTTTGTCCAACAATATCAGTCATTGTTTCATTCTTTGTAAAATATATAATAAAAATGTAAATACATAACTTTAAAAATAATGTTATTTTGTGGCATAAAACCTTAATTTAATTGTGTATCTATTTATGCTTATTGTATTTGTCAACTTGAAATCGTGTTTATGAGGACAATATTTTCCTTTAATTATTTTTTAGTATTTTGACATTCAAATGGTAATGTAATATTTTTTAATTTAATCTATTTTAAAATATAGTTTTCTTGCATTTATTTATAAGAGAGATAACCAGTATTCATTCAACAATATTTTCAACAATTGTTTATAATTTTAAAATTAAAAAAATACCTTAGATTTTAACATTCAAAAAAAAAAAAAATTATGTTTATATATTCAATTCTCACATGGTAAAATTATTTTCACATATTTACAAATTGTAGATGAGACTCTTCATATTATTTTCACTTATTTTTGTTTGACATGTCAAGGATGAAAGTCAAATTTGAAAACTGTCCAGAGAGAAAGGCAGCTTTCTTTTTTTTTTCTCTCTTTTCTCTCTCTTCTCTCTCTCTCTTTCCTTTTTTCTCCTCTTTCTTCTCTTTCTCTCAATGTGCAACTCTTAAAATGGTTGCTTAACATACTCTCCTCTCATTTATTCTGTAAATACAATTTTGGGTTGTGATGGTTGCAATTTTTTTTTTTTTTTTTTCACCAATTGATTACGTCCACGAAGAAACTTAATATGGTTTCATATAAGATATAGTAACCATATCTTATTAGTTATTTTAAAACAATTCATATTTAATGCAAAAAGGGATTTCTACCATTGAGATGGAGTCTAAGATAAATTTATCTTCCTTTTGATTAATGGTAAACAATTCAATTTTATGTTGAGTGTGCTTATAAATGCGCACGTGAAATATATAAACACATGAAAGTCTTTTTTTTTTTATTGAAGGCCTTGTGAAAAGTGCCTCGCTATTTTAAAACTTTCTTGCAAAATCTTTTTCACTAGCAGAAAGTTCCCCTAAAAGCTTTATTGCTCAAGGACAAGTTTTAGTCCTTCAGTTTAAGAGGATGTAGAAGAAATAAGAAACATGTGACTGGTTAAAATTTAATTATTAGAGATCATATTACATTTTTGGTTAGTATTTTAAATTTTCACTTGACAGTAAAAAGAATAATCAATTTTCCATCTAACTTACTGATGTTCCATTTAATTCTTGACCTTGAAGATAGATTAAACTTTGACAAGCTTAAAAAATTGCGAGAATTTGGAGTAAGGGAGATAACCTAACTGAATGTTATATGTGCGCATCATATATATATATATATATATATATATATATATATATATATATTTTTACTACTACAAGTAATAAAATAGAGATCCACTTTTTAAATGATATTTTTATTACATGTGTGTATATACATACACCAGTTCAATTTTCAAGGAAATTATTTTGAAAGCAAAAAGCCCAGCCATACTTCACCTATCTTTTGATTTGCACTTGTTCATTTAAGACAATTTCTGCAATTTTCTTGATTATTTTTTAATTATAATTTATGTGGATCTCAGACAAGACAGAAATGCATCGATAACATTTTTAAAGGACCTTGTGTTTGTAAAATAGAACTGATAATAATTTTTTTCTGTAATAGCTTTAATACAAGTCTAAATATAATCATTTTCAGTTCTCTGAACTTTTGTACTTGTAAATATCAAGGATAAATGTTAATTTTTCAATTTCACTTCTATGAGTTTTTTCTGCATCAATAAAATTTAATTCCATTAATACTTTGTTAGTTATTAAATCTATTAAGTTATATAAATTTCTTTTTAGACATTTTATCAATTTCATAACTTTTTTTTTCTTTTTAAAAAAAAAAAGTTTTAATTTTAATATTCTTTTTCTATTTTGTTAAATATCTGACTATTTCTCTTCAAGGCCTAGTTTTCTAAATTGTGTTTAAATATCCAATAGTTCATGATATTCATTATTCAAATGTTTTTTCTATTGGATTAATGATTACTATTAATCTCTTTGAATAATATTACACAATATTATATAATATTGATACTGTGAGTGTGGCAAACTAAGCAAAACCAATTTTGGTGACAACATTAAGGAAGAACCTTTTTAAATTTGGGGATTCTTATGTGGTAACAGTGCAATTATTTTTATTGGGGTTTAAATTTCTGCCTATATTTACATAATTTTGTTGGTGGGAAATAATGGTATTTTTTGTTTTGTCGTTGAATGTACATCCAGAAAAACAATCATGTAAATACTTTTTTTGGAAAAATGAAAAAGCTTTTTGTTCATTTGCTACTTGCTGTTGTCTTTCTGGAGCTAATTGGCTATGAATTTAACAATAAAGGGATGTATTTCTGGACTTTCTTTCTTATTTTATTTTTTAATTGTAATGGTGAAATTGCTCATTTCCACACAGGAAATCTTCAACCATCATTGAGTGAATAGTTAATATTTGAATTTAGAAAATGTTGAAATTTATTTTTAAAAAATTTCCTAAAACAATTTTTTGGGGAAATTAGACTTCTCTTGTCTACAATCATTTTTTTCTAGTATTGATGCTAGTTTAATTCCAGACCTTTTGGTTTTGGTAATATGCAAAGTTAACATCCTTATTATATAATTATTTTCTCTTGTAGTTACATGTACTGCTTATTTTTGTTGTTGCTGTTAGAAGTGTTCAAGTAATGTAGTTTTGATTATTTTTTAAAGTTCTTTGTGATTTTATAATTCCAGTCTATAGGATTTGATACAGTCTCATCTTTAAGACCTGAAGGATCCATTTACTTGAAGCCATCTTTAATCATTGATCTGAGAAAAGGGTTGTATATAGATGATAGTATATCCATTTCTACATTGATGCCATGTATGACATTCATATGAGTGTCGGGATCTAAAGAGGCTATATAAGAACATTCAATTCTTGGTTTTGTAGAATTTACAATATTGGAAAAATAACTCTTAGTGCAATATATTGTATGTCAAAATATATACCTGTTTAGAATTGTAAAGTAATATTAAATAAACTTGTTTCATGTTGGAAGTGCAAATTGACACTTGTAACAATTTAGAGGTTAGTTTAATGCTGTTAAAATAACATTTTGTTAAATCTTTTCTATTAGGTTTTTACATGCAAGTCTATAAGTTCCTAGTGTAAAGGATATAAGTCAAAATATTAGACAGTAGCCTACTTGTTTTAAAATAAAAAAAAATTTCATTTTAGTATTCAATCTATTTTTAGTAGTACCTGTGGTCATTCAGGACTATGGTCTATTGTTACATTCACATTAATATTATACAAGGGAAGATGCTGATCTGAAAACATGGTATGAAAAAATTAGTCATTTGAACTACCCCACCACTCCTCAACATAATGTGAAACAATTTTGTAGATTGTTACACATGCTATATCACATGTTAAATTGGACTGAACACACAATGTATAATCTTTGTCCTTTTCAACTTGATTTGTTTTTAAGTGCAATTATTTTAGATTCAAAAACCTTCAGGCACTGTCCAGCAGGCTTAGAGATCGGCAACATTTTGAACAGGATAAAGATAAGTAAACATTTGAAATTGGACAAACGATCAAAGAAAGTTACTTGGGTAATAATAACCTAACTCAACATCTCAATATTAATGCAATATTACTAGTGAAGTATCTTTCAGTTAAGTGCCATATGTGATACACGCTTGGGCGATCATGTCTTGAAAGAGACATGACTGACTGGGCAGAAGATTTTCCGGCAATAGGTTGCCATTGCATTCTGCAGTAGACTGGTTGCCGACCGAGGCTATAGAACCCAATCTCTCCTATTATTTAACCCATAACTGGAGGGAATAGATGGATTAATACCTTTCCCAAGAGTATTTGTGCACAAGTGAATGCAAGGAATTCAACCGGAATTTGAACACGGCTCTCCGATTTCGCATTCTGAGTTGATATCCATTGCACCACAAATGCAAAAACAGTACTGCTAGTATGTAGAAATAATGTAAATGGATGCATTACAGTAAAAAAAAAAAAAAATTCTTGAGCATGCAAAATTCTGGACAAAACATTTATTATAGAATAATAAAAAATACACAACTGTTACTTAGTGGCAAAAATAAAAATTAAACTACACTAAGGATTAGCTGGTACAAGAAACAAACTTGATTATACAATGAAGACTAAAATTTGGTGGTGAGAGTTTAATGGTTGGGGGTACATCAAAAAGAAACATGATAAAAATCTAATAGAATACTGAACAGTGAAAAATACATTACTTTGCTAGTCACACCTGATATAGGTGAAATATTCCAACATAATGGAGCACCTTGAAATAATTTTTTTTTTTTTTTTTTTTTTTTTTTTTGTTAATCATATCACTCCGAGGAAGGCGGTAACGCCACTGATGTGCAGGGGGCTACGTAAGAGTGAAAAGATTGGAAAAGAGAAAGCCGGAAACCACATCCTAAACAGGGAATAAGGGATGAGCTTCTTCACCTGTTCAATAGATGTGGGTGGAGTGTGAACCGGGCGATAGTTTAGTTTATCTAATTTCATACAGCAAATGAGCTTCCCTTAATGAAAATATTGCATTGTTACAAGATTGACTTGGCTAAGTTTATATTCCTCTCTTCTATGTCAAGTTGAGGTAGTCGTTCATACCAAGGGGGGATATACAAAGTTCCAAAGATCTGTAATGTCCCCTAAACAGGAAGCTACTTTTCCTCATAATTTTTGATTGCTCTATTTTCAGTACCACAATGGATTCAGATTTGTATCTTACTTAGATTACTGTATAGATGTGAATATAACTACTTGGACCATTGTCTTGAGTGACTACAAAGACAAATCCTGCAATATACATTGTTGCACACTAAGAACTTAATAAAGCTGTTTTTTTTTTTTGTTTTTTTTTTATTTTGGTTTTTTAACTAGGTGGCATTTTTTTTTTTTTTTTTTTTTATTGACCTTTCTCTTTTTAATTCATTTATTTATAAAGTTATATATATTGCTAAGTTATACATGGATCCATATTACATTTACTTTCAAGAAAAGTAGAAGAAAAAAAAAGTAATTGTCTTGTTCAGTTTAATTAACTTCTAACCATTACATTGAGACTAAAAGATTGTGTACTCATCTACTAGATCTAGAATGAAACTCACCAAATTATGCATCCATATCAGAAAGGTTATTAGGTACATATTAAATAGAATCTTGTTAAAGGCAGAAATAAAAGCAAGTCCAGAAAACTTTGACATTATACAGACCATAAGATAAATAATTATTCTTTACCTAGTTTGACACAAGGTCATTTGTAGCATCAGTCAGTTAAGTGCCATACGTGAGACCTTTGGGCGATCATGTCTCAAAAGACACATGACTGAATAGGCAGGTTTTCCTGCATTAGAAATTATTTCTGTGGTAGACTGGTTGCCAACCAAGGCTATAGAACTCATCTGTCCTGTTATTTGACACATTGCTGGAGAGAAGAGATGGATTAATACCTTTCTTAAGAGTATATGCACATAAGTGAATTCAACAAATTCAGCTGGAATTCAAACGTTGCTCTCTGATTTCTTGTTCCGAGTCTATATCCACTGCACCACAACGCACCATTTGTAGTATACCTACTTTAAAATCATTTGTGTTAGGCTAACTTACTAATCATTGTTGTTCTAACATGAGACATTTCCATATCTATAAAGAGCTAAGCTTTTCA
Source organism: Ascarosepion bandense (assembly GCA_037127315.1). Classification (NCBI taxonomy): domain Eukaryota; kingdom Metazoa; phylum Mollusca; class Cephalopoda; order Sepiida; family Sepiidae; genus Ascarosepion; species Ascarosepion bandense. Next base: position 3,138,100 of record JBBBDQ010000266.1, read on the forward strand.
CAAGAGAAAGTCATAATTGTGATTCCAGCAATCAGTAAGATTAATTATTGTTTGAAAAGAAATATCCTTCATAATTATTCAGATAAGAATTGTGATAACAAATAGGCATGGCTTTTGTTGGTTTATTTGGTGCACAAAATAACCCAACAAAAGCCCTGCCTATTTGTGATCATAGTGAAGATCTAAGGGTTCAGTTCAAAATTACAATCACCTGAAGAAGGTCGGAGCATACAATGGCCGAAATGCTGTTACTATTGCAACAAAGATGAGGACAACAGTCTGAATAATGTAAATAATTACAATACCTCATCTCAGAAATATAGACAAGTATATAGGTACAATATATCAATAAATGTGTGTTGTGGTACAATGAATATCGGCTCAAAACAAGAAATCAGGGAGCCAAATTTGAATTTCAGCTGAATTCATTGTACTTACTTACACAATTGTTGGTAAAATTTGCCATAATTTATGGATAAAGTGCAGGGATAGAGAATCAATCTCCCAAATGTCTTATATATTAACAACAGTCCATGATGGTCACAAAGTAAGGAATTGAAGGTAATGTTGACAACGTTCTTGGATATAGAGTATCCTCTTGGCATCTGTTGACCATGTCCGTCATAGTATATGGATATAGAGCATCCTTGCAGCACATAATCTGTTCAATGAAACGACGTCAAAGACCATCAATCTCCAGAATCGGATTTGATATCTAATACTCAGAAAGATATGGCCACCTTTTATACATGTCACATTGAATATTTTGAGCTTCCTCATTGGTTAAACCTTCTATTGATGAACTATAAAATGGATTGACCCATGGGGGTCTGCACAGTATATAATGCACGCAAGAAGTCCAATACAAATACCCTTGAGAAAGGTATTAATCCGTCTGTTCCCTCCAGTTATAGGTTAAATAACAAGACAGAAACTAATGATAACCTACTGCAGGAAAATTATCTGCCCAGTCAGTCATGACTTTTTCGAGACATGATCACTCAAGCGTGTATCACATGATATTTAACTGACTGACATCAATAAACATACATTTGAAATTTCTAAAACTAACATTACAGATGATGCAACAGTGTATAGGTCAGTCAGTTAAGTGCCATACATGATACACACTTGGGTGATCATGTCTCCAAAGAGACTTGACTGACTGGGCAGAAGATTAACTGTTGGGTTATTTGGTGTACCAAAATCCATGCCTATTTGTTATCTAAGGTCTTCCAATTTACAGTCAGACCGTTTGTAATCAGTTTGACCGTAAATTAAAATTTGAAAGATTGTAGAATTTTTTATTTAAAGAAACAGACAGGATATTTTGTTAATCACAGTAAAACAGACACCAATGCTATTTTGCCTGTCACGGTGAATGTGAAATTATAACAGAAAATGGGCTTTACTTGTGGACACAGAACAATTGTCTTGGAGATCATCTAGAAGCTAACATGCTCAAGATCTGAAGTTAATACAACACATGATGGACTGAGAGCTGCACAATATACTTAGGTACTATGATACTAATTGGTATCATATAAGAAAGCAGTGGGTAGAGGGACTCAAGCACCAATAGATGTCTTTGAGTGAGAGGATCAACAACATGTTTATAGAGCCTTTAGATCATCAGTAGCTGTGTGGGCAGAAGTTGAACAAAATGGATTCTGTGGTCTGTGACTGTTATCTCTTGAATGGATGCACTTGAAGTGAATTGGTAAAAGAGCCATGCCCAAGAGCCGGCTTTGGATTTGCAGAGTCTGTTTTGCCTCAGATATCAATGTTTTTCTTAATAATTGGTGATGAATAAATGATTTTAATTTGAGTTTTAACAATTGAAAAGATTTTAAATTGTCATAACAATTGATGGGGAAAATAAATAAACTTTTGTGTTATTTTTAACATTACCTACATTCATAATAACAACAAAATTTACTGGCAAAATAGTCTGTGGGTCGAGACTAGTAAAATAAGTGTAAAAGCATGCTTATCTATTTTACTTGGTACTGGAGAAAAGCCTCATCAAAAAAAAATGTAATTGACTAAGGGAAAATGTATTGAAAGTACAGTAATTTTAGAAAATTTACAATCGGAATCATACAGCTTCTCTCCTTTCCTCAGAAAACAACTTCTATCAGTGTGGGGATAAATAAAAATATTGATAAAAAAAACAGCTAATTCAGATAGTTTAAATTAAACATCAAGATACACTGAATGTCAACATTTAAATTTAAAGCTGAGAGTATCTGTATTTTTTAATATTTTGATTTATTTGTATTTCTCTCTCTCTCTCTCTCTCTCTCTCTCTCTCTCTCTCTCTCAATGTTCTGTTAAAAACTATCATGTGACTGGAAATCACATGAGTGTCTTTCTATTTTCAAAAAATATTTAAAACTTCATTTTCACTGTTAAATAATGTAAGGTTGATAGGAGAAAACTGATATATAGTGTCTCTTTTATAGCGAGATGCTTTTAATATTGTGATTTAAATAGATTTTTTCATATTTTCAAGCAAAATTTTTCTTAAGAGTTCTTTAAAGGGTTAATAAGTGTTTTTATTGCATTTTGATTGGATAGGTGGCATGTAAAACATCCTCTACTCAAAGAAGTGGTAGTATGTCCAATATAGGTAACTGATTTATGACAAGTAACGCAGTCTTGTATTGGGCATTAAAATTCATACACTATATTAGACATCACTAGTTTAACAGTGGAAATGAAGTTTTGAAAAATAGATGCTCACATGATTGTGTGTCACTTGATAGCATTTAAAGAATGCTCCTTTTCAAAAATACAGAACAAATCTCATTAGAGTCAAAACATTAGGATAAAATAACAACATTGGAAACATAACATCCTAAAGAATGGCCAGTGAAGTGGCTGAAAGTGCTTGGAAAGTAAATAGTTATAGAACATTTTTACATTCTTTATTAAAAAGAAACAAGTGTTGGAAAAATTAAATAAAGAATTTATATCTTCCTTGTCAGTCGTTTTTAATGAAACATGTTTAAATGAAAGATTGCTGCCCAAATATACATAGTTTCTATATATATATATATATATATATATATTGTCATCCGCAGATCTGTTTCGCTGTATCACAGCTCATCAGTATGGTTAGACTCCGATTGCTACACAACCCAGGCTCGAAACCTGACCGATTTGGTGTCAGTCGGCGACTCTACCCCTGGGCCACGGAGCGTTCGGTGGAAGAAGGCAGTCTTTTTAGCGCATATCATATTATGCACCCAATAGCTAGAGTGCTCAAATTTTTTTTTTACTGAATGAGCGATGCGTACACGCTAGAGTGGCTACTGTTTTCCAAAGTATACCTTTCTTCTAGAGTGCTCATATATATATATATACATATGTGACTCCATTGTTAAAACAGTTCTTTTTGGGAACAAAATATGTCACTTCAGAGTTTTTTTTCATTTTGTCATTTGTTTACCCACTATTAGTCTAATTTGTATATCTTTTATGTATTTCTGTCTGTGTTTTGTTTTTATTTTTATCATTTTTTTCCAAGCAAGGCAATAAAGCCACCAAGATGTGAATGTTAGAGAATATGAGAAAAAAAACTATAAAGGAGAGAGGACAGCAAAAGAACAGGAATTAAGAGGACAGAAAATAACGATTGATATTGCATCAAAATTTTTGAAGATCAAAGTTTTATTTCCATATAAAGATTTTCCATCTGCTAAAACTATTGTTCTTACCAAATTAACTGATCAAATCATTGCAAATTAGAAAGAGGGAAAAAAAGAAATGATAAAATATAGAAAATTCTGTGCATTTATCTTAATCAAAAATCTACCCACTAGAAAGAGTTTAAAGCGTGTTCTTGAAGGAGATCTACATGGAGCCTTTTACTCCAATAAGAGATCATGAATTTGAACTATGTATTACTGAATGTGAAAATCTTCACCATGAGTTTTGGGGCCACTTTTTTTCTCTTAATAAATTCACTTTAAACAAGGCGATAATACCACTAAGATGCAAGGTTCTAAGAAATAAAGAACAAGAGATAAGCCTCTACTCTTGTTTAAAAGACCAGGAAGGATTTTAAACCAGCTGATAGGTGAACATATCTTCTACTGAGTAGAAAAAAAAAATTAGTAAATAAAATTTCAGAGTTCAGGTGGAAATGTTAGAAGTATAGAGTTGGCTTGTAACATTTAATCCCTCCAAAACCAAACAAGTAACATTCAGCCATCATTGAACAGACCATGAGCTTTTACCTGTCATGATAGCACGTTATATCAAGGAGGCTCCTTGCATTGAATGCCTATTTGAACTAAAGTTCACGCTAGATCTCCTATGGAACTCATGTATACAATCTATCACAGAAGATGTTGGGAAAATGGTCAGTTCTTTGTACCACTTCAGTAAGTACCAGATGTCTGATCTGCTCTATCTTTACAAGATCAAAATCAGATCAAAAATGGAACATTGCTGCCATATGCCCAGTCCTCACTTTCCAAGCTCGACAGATTTCAAAAGTGTCTATGTGGCCTTGTAGGTGACAAGCTGTTTTCCGCCCCCTGCAACTCCTTCCCCACTGACAAGCTACATTCCTTAGTTTTACGAGTTCAGATCTTCAAAACTAAAACCTGTCATGCTGCATACATGGGGATGAACCGTCTCCATTTCCTTCATATTCCATTATTAAGAAGAATGTTCCAAGACTAAACTATTGCCCGGTTCACACTCCACCCATGTCTATTGAACAGGTGAAGAGGCACATCCCTTGTTCCCTGTTTAGGGTGTGGTTTCTGGCTTTCTCTTTTCCAATCTTTTCACTCCTTTTTCTTTTCTTTTTTTTTTCAATTGGAGTAGATAGACTAAACTATCGCCTGGTTCACACTCCACCCACGTCTATTGAACAGGTGAAGAGGCTCATCTCTTGTTCCCTGTTTAGAGTGTGGTTTCCGGCTTTCTCTTTTCCAATCTTTTCACTCCTTTTACTTTTTTTTTTTCAATTGGAGTAGATAGACTAAACTATTGCCCGGTTCACACTCCACCCACGTCTATTGAACAGGTGAAGAGGCTCATCCCTTGTTCCCCATTTAGGGTGTGGTTTCCGACTTTCTCTTTTCCAACCTTTTCACTCCTTTTTCTTTTTTCAATTGGAGTAGATAGACTAAACATTCTCTTTTTCAATCTTTTCACTCTTATGTAGCCGCCTGCACCTCAGTGGTGTTACCACCTTGTTTGGGGTGATATGGTTAAAAACAAAAAAAAAATCAGATAATTTCTTCCCAAATGCCACAACTTTGTGCAAAAGAATGCATTCAAGGGCATGCTTTGCTGATCACAACAACCGTAACCTATTAAAGTTTAGGCTTAATTGTTTTATTTCCTGAAAATCCTTATACACAGAAATTTTCACCACTTACCATTCATACAACAACCTCATTCAATAACCCTCTTACAAAAATTTTATTTTTATTGTTTTAAAAATGCTAGCCTTGTATAATCATCTAGGTTGTTTTTTTTTAAACACATTCTTTTGAGAGAAGTGTATTTTTATGAAGGCCAGATGGTTTGTGTAAGAATTGTTATAATTGTATATCTTTTTCAGCTCACTAGTTAAAACCTGCCAAAATTTGTGAAGGATCCATTTCCAGTTTATGGAAAATGTTTTTTTTTTTCATATATACTGACCAATGAGAGAAGAGTTCTCAAGCTCTAATAATATTCCAAATGGTGAAGCAGAGATGAACTTAATTTTCTGAATAAATGAAGCTCAGTTTAGTAAATATGAGAAGACCTTTTGATAGCAAGGAAAGAAGGCAGGTCAACATCGAAGACATTGACATCAAGAAGAGAACATCAAAGAAGGCTCTTGTTATCAGCCAGTTGCAGAGGCTAGAGAATTTTGATGTTCCCGTGAAAATTCTCCTGAGATTGAACTGCCTAAAATGAAAAGATTTCTGAGAAATTTTTCCAAGTACAAACAGTGTGAAGTTAAAAGGGACATTTAAAAAAAAAAAATTACTGTATCCCAGAGATGCTTGTGGGCCAATTTGTTGTTTCTTAAAGGAGTTTGAAACTTTGTTTTTTACTGGCTTCTTGTGTTGTTTTCACTTTTAGAAATTTTAGAAATCCTTGTCTTTTCTCAAGCTGTAATTTTGTTTCATTTCTCTATGGTAATCGTATTATCAAGTAATTGTTATCTTGCCTTAATAAGTGTACAAAAGGAAATTTTTGTACAAACTTTGTAATTTTTTTTTTAATCATATCACCCCAAGCAAGGTGATAATGCCACTGATGCGCAGGGGGCTACGTAAGAGTGAAAAGATTGGAAAAGAGAAAACCGGAAACCGCATCCTAAACAGGAAACAAGGGATGAGCCTCTTCACCTGTTCAATAGACGTGGGTGGAGTGTGAACCGGGCAATAGTTTAGTCTATCTACTCCAATTGAAAAAAAGAAAAGAGTGAAAAGATTGGAAAAGAGAAAACCGGAAACTGCATCCTAAACAGGAAACAAGGGATGAGCCTCTTCACCTGTTCAATAGACACGGGTGGAGTGTGAACCGGGCAATAGATTAGTCTATCTTGTACTTGTTGTGGAGTTAGGAATAATTATGTCAAATTTTACTTATGGCTGCATGAAAAATAACTTCAATAACATTTTGAATTTTTGCTAGAAGACACAAAGACATTGATTGCAATAAAAACCAATAAATGAAAACAAGATTCATTATAACAATAACAAAAATTTGTATACAAATATACACTATTTGTCTATATTTCTGAGATGAGGTAGTATTTACACTATTTAGATTATTCAGACTATTGTCTTCATCTTTGTTGCTACTTGTACAATGCTTCGGCCTTCTTCAGTTGCTAGGAATTTTGAACCAAACATTTTATTAAGATACCTGGGTATATCAATATTGACTCTGGTAAAAAGACTAGAGAAACCATTAAAATAAAAAAAAGTACTAGAAAAAACCATTGATGTCAAAAATTGCAATATGTACTCTGATAAAAAATGATTACTGAACATTAGGTTTATAAGTCCCAGAAATCCGGCTCTTGTTCCTAAGGACATGGCCCAGTGGCTATAGATGTTGCTTAGTTCCAGTGACTTGACCCAAACAGTTGTGAGTTCAATACCAGGCTACAGCAAGTAACTTACAGAGTCTAGTTAGAGGGAGATAACCCATGACTACCAAAAGATGTTTTGCACAAGAAATGAGAATGATATACCCCCAGTGATCGTAATAAATGGTTTGGTTCGAAATTCCTAGCACCTGAAGAAGGCAGGAGCATACAATGGCTGAAACAATAGTTCAAATAATGTAAATAGTGTAAATATACATTAATCCCTGGACAAATATTTAGGAAGAATTTAATTTAGATGAAATATTCTTGAGTGAGTTTTGGTATATCGTCTTAATGAGTTGATATCACAGTGTAAGTGTTACTAAAGACAGGGCAAGAGTGGTTGTGTTTCTTAAGCTGAATTTAATAAAATATTAACTTTAGACTAAGAAGTTGATTTTTATAAGAAATTTGCGTGATGAGTTTGTTCCTTTCTTTCATTGTGTTGATGGCGATTAGGTGAAAAGGAAAGAGTGGTTGACTATTTACTGCTACAACTCGACAGTTCTGCTTCCTTGTCCTTAAATGAAGAATGAACTTCGCACTAAAGAACTTATACAGTATAGTCACATGATAGGCTCCACAGAATTTGGAACAGTTTGAAATCTAAACACGTGTGAATAGGTATTTTTGAAATATTTAGATATATTAAGCAATCAATGCTGGTTATTTCTAAATTAGTTCTCGAATCCTCTTTGTGTTTAGTTTGTTCAAAATCTTTAGAAACATTATGTGCAATTATAAAATTGTTGTTAAAATGCAATGTAAAAATGGTTGCATTTGCTATTCATAATACCTAATGATATTTGTCCAAACATTTGATAGTGATTTTCATTTGTCTAAGAGTAAGGTCCTAAATACCTTTGTTTTGTAATTGTAATGTAGATAAATGATATTCCTTTAAAAAAAAAATTTGCAGTGATTGTCTTGCTTTATAATTTTGTGCATATTATGTCTTGCTATTTCTATTGTTTTTTGTGTTTGGTACAAAAATTTAGATTTGATAGGAATAAAATTTTTATACTTGAAGTTGAATAGCTCTTCTTGGCCCTTGTATTGGGTAAGTAAACATTAAAAAAAATTAGAAAAGATTTCTCTGGGGTTCAAGCTATAACCACATAAAGTTTGGTAACCATTGATTTTTATTACATACATTTTTTAAGAAGTTTAATGAAAAAGACACTCATTAGTAGTCATGTGGCCTATGTGACCTACGAAATTCTGTCATTGGTATGTGGCTTTTTTTATCCTTCAAAAGCGCATTATAAGGAAGTATTTATGATAACTTTAAACTATCTGGTAAGTTAGGGTTACGGTTGGGATATGGAGAAATACGGTAATATTTTAAATTAGTTTCAATAAATTAAATTATCTGAATAATACTTAATTTAAATCTTACTCCCAGGCAGGACACATTCAAACCGGGTAAAAAAAATCATTCACTTCAATTCAATAATATTAAGATGAATTCGTTTTTCTTTTCTTTTTTTAAATGATATTTAAACTTGCATTATTTTGTTTTACTAGGTCGCACTACTACTGAGTATTTTTAAATTTAAATCCACCTAGTTGACCATTGTAAGTGTTAATGTCACTACGTTGGATAAAAGAAAATTTTAAAATAATAAATAACTTCTTTTTTTTTAAGGTGTTCACAAAAATAAAATAAAAAATAACAAACAAAAAAATGCCGACAGTCGCCGACAAGTAAGGTTTCGAAAGGTATCCTGTCAAAAAAGAGACATTTAATTTAAATGTAATCATTTATCTCATCACATGGTTTTACCGGCATGTTTAGTTTTTCTCTTTCACGATTGAATATTTTCACAAACATAGTGCTAAAATAAAAACTGCATTTACTGACGAAAGATTTTAGAATGTTTCACAAATAAATAAGGCAAAAAAATTAGAATTATTTATCAAATGGAAAAAACAAAAAAAACAAATGCAAGATATGGACGAATGTCACATTTTTTTAGGGGCAGCAGAAAAACGTAAGCCAAAAAATAGGGCAGTACCCTTAATTGGACAGATAGGCAAATTTATCTGAGAGATTTTTTAAAAAGAAAATGTTAAGTAATATTACTGGAAAAATGGAATTGGTAAGCTATTCAAATTCAATAGAGAGAACTAAAGTTCAATCCCAACATCTTGATCACATGTTCTTTTTAAAAAGATATTTTTTAAAACTTCGAACTGACAACAAACAGAAACCGAAAAACACTAAAATTCAGTTGAGTAAAAACTTCACGAGTAGTAGTAGTAAATCCCGTGAAAACTATGAATTAACTTGAAGTGTAATGAATTGATTTATGCCAGCATGGAAAGACTGAATTCAGCTGGCTTAATTTAAAAAGTACAATTGTTATAACTTAACTGAATGTAAAAAAAAAGGATTTACGAGGAGAAATAGGCATAATTACAAAGGAGGAAAACTATAGCAGTGCTAAATTTTTCTTACGGAACAAAAAAGGCTTCGGTACTTCCAAATATGGGCATACGTGGGTACACACGAATCGTCCGCTCACATCGAAGAGAAGCGTATTTATTCAATTATTAATTATTCTTAAGGTTTTTTCTACGATTAAAATTACAAATTTTTATGTTGCATATACATAAAAAATATATTAAAATCTTTATTATACCGTGACAATAAACCCGGCATAACTCAATATAATTATTAACTTTTTACTATTACGGGAATTGTACGCCTCCGTGGCCCAATGGATAAGGCACCGGCCTCCTAAGCCGGGGATTGCGGGTTCGAGTCCCGTCGGAGGTATAATAAATTTTTTAAAATATTTTTTTGCTCTATTTTATTTAAAATTATTTTGTTGATTCTCTGATAAATATAATTTGACTTTCTTTTCTAGTTAATAGTTTTTTACAATAGTTTTACTACAATAACAAGTTTTGACTTTGGTACTGCTTGTTCCATTTTTGCGATGATGCTAGCCTAGGTTAGGTAGTCAGTCAGTCAGTTAAGTGCCATGCGCGATACACGCTTGGGCGATCATGTCTCGAAAGAGACATGACTGGCTGGGCAGAAGATTATCCCACAGCAGGTTGCCATTGCTTTCTGTGGTAGACTGGCTGCCGACCAAGGCTATAGAACCCAATCTGTCCTATTATTTAACCCATAACTGGAGGGAAGAAACGGATTAATACCTTTCCCAAGGGTATTTGCGGGTAAGTGAAGGCAATGAATTCAGCTGGAATTCGAACTCGGTTCCCCGATTTCTCGTTCCTAGCCGATATCCACTGCACCACAACAAGTATTCGAATACTAGTAAAATATTTTTTATTATTGTTTTTTGAAATAATTTTAAATGTTTGAAAGATAAATTAAAACTCTTCAAAAATTAGTTCATTCTTATTATGACTTAACTTAACTCTCTAAATTATTTTCGTTCTTTTAAAAAATTGGGACAGGGAAAGATTTTTTGTGAATAAATAAAAATTATTATTTTTGGGGGGGGAGGGGGCAAAAAAGTTTGATGCTCCCTCATGAGAAGATAGAAATTCTGCTTAGTTTCGAAAAATATCACTGGCTCCAGGGGTGAGATGGGTTAACTATAACCAATGCTCCTTCGAAGTTCAAACTCCATTAAGCAAATTCACTCAAACTGCCATCATCATCTTCATCATCATCATCACCAACAACAACAACAACAACAACAACAACACGAAGGGCTTTTTTTGGTTCGTTTTGTTTGTTTTATCAACCTCAATAGGTTATTTAATGCCGACAAGATTTTTTACAAATAAATCGGGTTTCATTGACGTATTTTTGTAAGTGTTTAGTCTAAAGTCAAATGTATTGCTTGTACATATATATATATATATTTTTTTTCTTCATAAATATACTGGTAACTGTTGGTATTTTTTTCCTTAAAAAATGTATTACTGTTATTATTTTCTTCTCCAAAAAACTATTGCTGGAATTTTCACTATAAAAATTTATTTATATACTTTTATAGTGTTTTGACCCCAGTTTGGGGTGTTAATTATTTGGCCATAGCTTGGACCCTAACAGGTGCTACTACCCCGGGTGGAGCTGGAAAGAACAGCAATTGAGTGGTGGTCCCATGCTCCTCAAACTTCCCAATTAGAGGCCTTGCTCCTGGATGCAGTTGGCAAATCCTCGACATGGATGTAGTTTATCGTCATATCCAGGACAGGGTTTTTTAGTTTTCGTGTAATATCGATCTCATTATTTCAGATAAAGTGAACGAATAATTACGTTTTATGGCGATCTGTTTCTTCAATATTTAGAGACTATCAACATTGGTTATGGCGTTAGGTACATTTTTAATTAACATAGGTTTTATTGTTTTTTTTTTGCTTCTTGTAACTTAAAAAAATGTCTTAGTACAACTGTAGAAGTAGGGAGATGATTAACCAAACTTCCTACAACTTACAGGTTTCATTCAGAATTATCAGAAGGTTGTCAGAATGTGGATTTGTGGAAGAATAAAAATATACGTTTTGTATGTTTAAACAGAAATTTATTAACAGAAAAGAATAGCATGAATTGGTAGAAGTTGTTGTGTTGCTTCATTTTTGTATAATTAGAAGATAACACAAACTTGAATTAATGATGTTTATTTTTAGTATAAAACTTTAGGTTTTTACATCAAGTTACAACCTTTAAATTTTGTGTGGATACAGGAGCAGACTAGCTAAATTCTCTTCACTGTGGGATGCTAGTAGTAAACGAGCCTATCCCTTCTGGACTCTAGTGGTCAACTGACTAACGTCTTTCCCTTTTCAAATCTCCTACCCAAAAACTACTGTCCTTAACTCCTACTTTTTACTCCTACTCTTACTCCTACTCCTACCAAAAGAAACGGTTCGTTATTTTGCCACCCAATTTTGAATTCTTGGCGTCAGTGTGTCTACCTTTTTCTATTTTTAGAATACTCGCCATTTTATAAACCATAACAGAAGTTCCCCCTTTAGAACGGAGTGTACTAATAATAATAGTACTCGTTATATTTCTTCCAGGACACTTTTCGACCTGAACGAGATTTAGTATTTATCATGGGAGAATCTTCTTTTTTTATTTCTTGTATTTATTTCTTGTTCTGAATCACTAAGCGTTTTGTTTTTATTCATCTTTTCTTCTACTTGTTTCTCTACTATTTGTTTTTGTACTTCTATATATGGTTTCAACCTGTCTACAGAAACTTGAGTATCCATATCATTATTTATCTAAACCAGAAAATATTTAGGCGTTCGCTGAAGGACTATGTAGGGACCTGAATAAGGTGCCTCCAAGGGTCTTCGAACACGATCCACTCTAATCCAAACTTTATCACAAGTTTGAAGTTTTTCTGGGACATAAGATTTTGCGGACTTATTAACTCTTTTGGTGAAGTCTCTCACATCAATTTGTGACATGGTTTTATGCAAATCTCTTGTGAACTTTTGAGTTATAGCCTCCTCGCTTGTGCTATCTATTAGTAGCTGTGGTAGCAAACATTGTGTGCCTGTAACAGCATAAAAAGAAGAAAAATCAGAGCTATTGGGCATACTGCGAATCCCAAGAAGTACTATTGGAAGAGCTGAGAGCCAGGACTCTTTTCGTGCTATAATAGCAGTTTCAATGGTCCTGTGCATTCTCTCAATCAAACCATTACATTGAGGATGTTAAGCTGTCGTACGTAGTCTATAAAAACCAATTATTTTTGCTACTTCACTAAACAACTCACTTTCAAATTGTCGGCCTCTGTCGGTTATAACGTGCAGCGGGACACCCCAACGTGTGACCCACGTGTTTATAAAAGCCTCAGCTACACTAGCTGCAGTGATTTCGCTGATGGGTTGTGTTTCTACCCAACGAGTTGTGCGGTCAATACATGTGAGGATATATCTATACGGGCTGATGTAACTGCTATTTGGGCTTTTTGCTGGTGGGAGTGGTCCTACTATATCTATGTGGACTGTGTGAAATCTAACTGATGGTATTTCTAATGTCTGTATAGGTGATTTTGTATGTTTGTTGAACTTTGCTTGTTGGCAGGCTGTGCACGATACACAAAAGTCTTTGATTGATTTATCCATGTTTGGCCAGTAATATCTAGCTTTAATCATCTTAATGGATGATTAAATGCCAGGGTGAATTATAGAATGGATACTATAGAATATGGACTCACGCAATTTATATGGAACAAAAGGTCTGGGGTAAGACGTTGATAAGCCACACCATATAAATTGGTTATCTCCAGGTATGGTGAATTTTTTTAAGTCCTGAAAAGATTGAATTTCTATATCAGATGCTTGTGCTTCTGCAAGTGCAGGTAAATCACACGCATGTATTTGTACAGCAAGAGTTGGTCGGGATAGACAATCAGCAACTATATTCTGACTATCTTTTACATGTTCAATATCTGAAATAAATTCTGTCAGGATAGCTAATTGTCGTTGTTGTCTGTCTGATTTAGCGGTGTTTAAACTATAAAATGCACCACACAATGGCTTATGGTCAGTTAAAAGTAGCACTTGGCGACCTTCTATGAGGTGACGGAAGTGCAGTACTGACAAATAAGCTGCTCGCACCGACAGCATAATTACTACTGTCAGTGACTAATTGATAAATTGTACAGTTAGGTTCAGGGTGAGCTAATGAGGATGTATCATTAAGTTCCTTAATTACAGAATTGAAAGATTGTCGTTCAGATTCATCTTATGTGAACGAGCCTTTAGGAGATAACCTCATTCTCTCAGATAGGGGTAAGACTATCTCTGAAAATTTTGGTATTAATTTTCTGTAAAATCCTACCATTCCAAAAAATCTGCGTAGCCCTTTTGCGTCCTTAGGGTAAGGAAAAGATTTTAATTCTTCTATTTTACTAGTTGTAGGTTTAATGCCATCTACGCTAATATGAAAGCCTAAGAAATCTAGGGAAGTCACATTGAAAACAGATTTTGTGGCTGAAATTTTTAAATTGTGTTTCTTTAAAATATTAAAAACAGTTTCAATGTCTTTTTTATGAGAAATCTCATCATTGCTGAAAATTAAAATGTCAATATATATAAAAACACAATCAATATCTTCAAAAATTTTGTCCATATACCGTTGAATGTAGCTGAGACATTTTTTAATCCAAACGGCATATAATTATATTCATAAAGACCAAATGGGGTGGTGAGAGTAGTTTTTGCTATATCGTCCGGATGCATTTTAATTTGGTGGTAGGCTGAAATCAAATCGATTTTGGAGAATCGTCATTTGTTCGCAAGTTTTGCTGAAAAAGAGCTTTTATTTGGTATAGGGTACCTGTCAGTCTTGGTTATGCTATTGCGAGAATTATAGTCTCCACAACATCTAAATCCTCCGCTTTGTTTAGATACTATATGTAGTGGGCTAGATCACTCGCGTTTGGAAAGGGAGATCACTCTGTCTTTTTGTAGGGTTTTAAATTCGCTACGCGCGGCTTCCCGTTTTTCTATATTAAGCCGCCTGGGTTTTGCAAATACTGGCGTATGGCTTCCTGTGTCAATTCTGTGGTAGACGCCGCAGTGTGTTTTGCTACTGTTCTTATGTGGTGTGATTAGGTTCGGATATTTTTCTTTAATCATGTTCCGTATGAATGACGGGAGCTCGGTTTCATTTACGACTAGATTCACCGCTGATGCAGATATTTTTAAACTCTTTCTCTGGGTTGTTGTAGGATCGTAAATGGTTTTGTTACTGCAGTCTACTATTAGACCAAACTTGTTGAGAAAATCCAGTCCAAGGAGTGGGTTGGTGATATCAGCGATCACGAATGTCCAAGTAAAAGATCTCCTTAAAGTAGATATTCCAATTTCCAAACTCACTTGTCCGTAGCATTTTATTTTCTCCCCATTTGCAGTGGATAGTGATATGGGAGTCGGTTTTAATGTAATACCATTTACTGCAGAAGTTGGTAATATTGAGATACTTGCGCCAGTATCTACAATAAATTTTAATTTGGTAGCCCCTAATTTTGCGGTAATTTCTAATAGCGGCGAACCTCGTGGGACTGAACTTGTTCGCCCTATTAGTTTTCCGAATCACTTCTCGTAGGTGTTGCTGGTCGGGAACTAGGCAACATTTGTAGATTGTTCTTTTTGGGCCATTTACACCAAGGTTTACATGTTCTTGCTTCATTGGCGAAATAAATATGTGCTCTGCAAATTTTTGTCCGTTGGTTATTCCGATACGGCCTGACATTTAGTGGCACTGAAGTGTCTTGGCTGTATTTTCCTTTATAATTTGTTTGTGAGTTATTCTTAGTAGATAAGGGTCGCTGAGCAACAAATGCCTTATCGTTATTCAATAATGGCATCAGTTCATCTGCTAACCTGCCAAGTTGGGTATGGTTTAAATCTTTTTGCGAGGCTATTACTGGAGCTATTGTTGACGGTAATGCCTGCAGGAATTTGTGTCTCAATGTCGTCGCTAATATCTATCCGTTTAGCTACGGATAGCATTTCGTGCAAATATGTCGACGGTCGTCCTGAAATAGTCGTAGCCGACATTAATTTTTCTAGAAGCTCCGGTTTTGTTTGTTCTTGAGCTTCTATCAGAGTCCGTTTTAATTCCTCGTAGTCTTGTGATGCGAGGGTAACATTTGGTAGTTTACCCACTTCTTCGGCTGGTAACGACGATATTACTGTATAAAACTTTGTTTTCGACGCTGTCACATTTCACAAGTGAAACTGGGCTTCTAATATCGTAAACCATCCATTTACAGCAGTTTCCATGAATGCCGGTGCCTAGATATTGACTTGATGAGTCGTTTCCTCTCCTGTCTGCTCCATTTATCCTTTTATATGTATATATATATATTTTTTTATATGAGGTTGCTTTCTGTTCGTATGTTGTGGTCACCACTGTTGTGTTGCTTCGTTTTGGTATAATTAGAAGATAACACAAACTTGAATTAATGATGTTTATTTTTAGTATAAAACTTTAGGTTTTTACATCAAGTTACAACCTTTAAATTTTGTGTGGATACAGGAGCAGACTAGCTAAATTCTCTTCACTGTGGGATGCTAGTAGTAAACGAACCTATCCCTTCTGGACTCTAGTGGTCAACTGACTAGCGTCTTTCCCTTTTCAAATCTCCTACCTAAAAACTACTGTCCTTAACTCCTACTTTTTACTCCTACTCTTACTCCTACTCCTACCAAAAGAAACGGTTCGTTATTTTGCCACCCAATTTTGAATTCTTGGCGTCAGTGTGTCTACCTTTTTCTATTTTTAGAATACTCGCCATTTTATAAACCATAACAGAAGTTCCACCTTTAGAACGGAGTGTACTAATAATAATAGTACTCGTTATATTTCTTCCAGGACACTTTTCGACCTGAACGAGATTTAGTATTTATCATGGGAGAATCTTCTTTTTTTATTTCTTGTATTTATTTCTTGTTCTGAATCACTAAGCGTTTTGTTCTTATTCATCTTTTCTTCTACTTGTTTCTCTACTATTTGTTTTTGTACTTCTATATATGGTTTCAACCTGTCCACAGAAACTTGAGTATCCATATCATTATTTATCTAAACCAGAAAATATTTAGGCGTTCGCTGAAGGACTATGTAGGGACCTGAATAAGGTGCCTCCAAGGGTCTTCGAACACGATCCACTCTAATCCAAACTTTATCACAAGTTTGAAGTTTTTCTGGGACATAAGATTTTGCGGACTTATTAACTCTTTTGGTGAAGTCTCTCACATCAATTTGTGACATGGTTTTATGCAAATCTCTTGTGAACTTTTGAGTTATAGCCTCCTCGCTTGTGCTATCTATTAGTAGCTGTGGTAGCAAACATTGTGTGCCTGTAACAGCATAAAAAGAAGAAAAATCAGAGCTATTGGGCATACTGCGAATCCCAAGAAGTACTATTGGAAGAGCTGAGAGCCAGGACTCTTTTCGTGCTATAATAGCAGTTTCAATGGTCCTGTGCATTCTCTCAATCAAACCATTACATTGAGGATGTTAAGCTGTCGTACGTAGTCTATAAAAACCAATTATTTTTGCTACTTCACTAAACAACTCACTTTCAAATTGTCGGCCTCTGTCGGTTATAACGTGCAGCGGGACACCCCAACGTGTGACCCACGTGTTTATAAAAGCCTCAGCTACACTAGCTGCAGTGATTTCGCTGATGGGTTGTGTTTCTACCCAACGAGTTGTGCGGTCAATACATGTGAGGATATATCTATACGGGCTGATGTAACTGCTATTTGGGCTTTTTGCTGGTGGGAGTGGTCCTACTATATCTATGTGGACTGTGTGAAATCTAACTGATGGTATTTCTAATGTCTGTATAGGTGATTTTGTATGTTTGTTGAACTTTGCTTGTTGGCAGGCTGTGCACGATACACAAAAGTCTTTGATTGATTTATCCATGTTTGGCCAGTAATATCTAGCTTTAATCATCTTAATGGATGATTAAATGCCAGGGTGAATTATAGAATGGATACTATAGAATATGGACTCACGCAATTTATATGGAACAAAAGGTCTGGGGTAAGACGTTGATAAGCCACACCATATAAATTGGTTATCTCCAGGTATGGTGAATTTTTTTAAGTCCTGAAAAGATTGAATTTCTATATCAGATGCTTGTGCTTCTGCAAGTGCAGGTAAATCACACGCATGTATTTGTACAGCAAGAGTTGGTCGGGATAGACAATCAGCAACTATATTCTGACTATCTTTTACATGTTCAATATCTGAAATAAATTCTGTCAGGATAGCTAATTGTCGTTGTTGTCTGTCTGATTTAGCGGTGTTTAAACTATAAAATGCACCACACAATGGCTTATGGTCAGTTAAAAGTAGCACTTGGCGACCTTCTATGAGGTGACGGAAGTGCAGTACTGACAAATAAGCTGCTCGCACCGACAGCATAATTACTACTGTCAGTGACTTAATTGATAAATTGTACAGTTAGGTTCAGGGTGAGCTAATGAGGATGTATCATTAAGTTCCTTAATTACAGAATTGAAAGATTGTCGTTCAGATTCATCTTATGTGAACGAGCCTTTAGGAGATAACCTCATTCTCTCAGATAGGGGTAAGACTATCTCTGAAAATTTTGGTATTAATTTTCTGTAAAATCCTACCATTCCAAAAAATCTGCGTAGCCCTTTTGCGTCCTTAGGGTAAGGAAAAGATTTTAATTCTTCTATTTTACTAGTTGTAGGTTTAATGCCATCTACGCTAATATGAAAGCCTAAGAAATCTAGGGAAGTCACATTGAAAACAGATTTTGTGGCTGAAATTTTTAAATTGTGTTTCTTTAAAATATTAAAAACAGTTTCAATGTCTTTTTTATGAGAAATCTCATCATTGCTGAAAATTAAAATGTCAATATATATAAAAACACAATCAATATCTTCAAAAATTTTGTCCATATACCGTTGAATGTAGCTGAGACATTTTTTAATCCAAACGGCATATAATTATATTCATAAAGACCAAATGGGGTGGTGAGAGTAGTTTTTGCTATATCGTCCGGATGCATTTTAATTTGGTGGTAGGCTGAAATCAAATCGATTTTGGAGAATCGTCATTTGTTCGCAAGTTTTGCTGAAAAAGAGCTTTTATTTGGTATAGGGTACCTGTCAGTCTTGGTTATGCTATTGCGAGAATTATAGTCTCCACAACATCTAAATCCTCCGCTTTGTTTAGATACTATATGTAGTGGGCTAGATCACTCGCGTTTGGAAAGGGAGATCACTCTGTCTTTTTGTAGGGTTTTAAATTCGCTACGCACGGCTTCCCGTTTTTCTATATTAAGCCGCCTGGGTTTTGCAAATACTGGCGTATGGCTTCCTGTGTCAATTCTGTGGTAGACGCCGCAGTGTGTTTTGCTACTGTTCTTATGTGGTGTGATTAGGTTCGGATATTTTTCTTTAATCATGTTCCGTATGAATGACGGGAGCTCGGTTTCATTTACGACTAGATTCACCGCTGATGCAGATATTTTTAAACTCTTTCTCTGGGTTGTTGTAGGATCGTAAATGGTTTTGTTACTGCAGTCTACTATTAGACCAAACTTGTTGAGAAAATCCAGTCCAAGGAGTGGGTTGGTGATATCAGCGATCACGAATGTCCAAGTAAAAGATCTCCTTAAAGTAGATATTCCAATTTCCAAACTCACTTGTCCGTAGCATTTTATTTTCTCCCCATTTGCAGTGGATAGTGATATGGGAGTCGGTTTTAATGTAATACCATTTACTGCAGAAGTTGGTAATATTGAGATACTTGCGCCAGTATCTACAATAAATTTTAATTTGGTAGCCCCTAATTTTGCGGTAATTTCTAATAGCGGCGAACCTCGTGGGACTGAACTTGTTCGCCCTATTAGTTTTCCGAATCACTTCTCGTAGGTGTTGCTGGTCGGGAACTAGGCAACATTTGTAGATTGTTCTTTTTGGGCCATTTACACCAAGGTTTACATGTTCTTGCTTCATTGGCGAAATAAATATGTGCTCTGCAAATTTTTGTCCGTTGGTTATTCCGATACGGCCTGACATTTAGTGGCACTGAAGTGTCTTGGCTGTATTTTCCTTTATAATTTGTTTGTGAGTTATTCTTAGTAGATAAGGGTCGCTGAGCAACAAATGCCTTATCGTTATTCAATAATGGCATCAGTTCATCTGCTAACCTGCCAAGTTGGGTATGGTTTAAATCTTTTTGCGAGGCTATTACTGGAGCTATTGTTGACGGTAATGCCTGCAGGAATTTGTGTCTCAATGTCGTCGCTAATATCTATCCGTTTAGCTACGGATAGCATTTCGTGCAAATATGTCGACGGTCGTCCTGAAATAGTCGTAGCCGACATTAATTTTTCTAGAAGCTCCGGTTTTGTTTGTTCTTGAGCTTCTATCAGAGTCCGTTTTAATTCCTCGTAGTCTTGTGATGCGAGGGTAACATTTGGTAGTTTACCCACTTCTTCGGCTGGTAACGACGATATTACTGTATAAAACTTTGTTTTCGACGCTGTCACATTTCACAAGTGAAACTGGGCTTCTAATATCGTAAACCATCCATTTACAGCAGTTTCCATGAATGCCGGTGCCTAGATATTGACTTGATGAGTCGTTTCCTCTCCTGTCTGCTCCATTTATCCTTTTATATGTATATATATATATTTTTTTATATGAGGTTGCTTTCTGTTCGTATGTTGTGGTCACCACTGTTGTGTTGCTTCGTTTTGGTATAATTAGAAGATAACACAAACTTGAATTAATGATGTTTATTTTTAGTATAAAACTTTAGGTTTTTACATCAAGTTACAACCTTTAAATTTTGTGTGGATACAGGAGCAGACTAGCTAAATTCTCTTCACTGTGGGATGCTAGTAGTAAACGAACCTATCCCTTCTGGACTCTAGTGGTCAACTGACTAGCGTCTTTCCCTTTTCAAATCTCCTACCTAAAAACTACTGTCCTTAACTCCTACTTTTTACTCCTACTCTTACTCCTACTCCTACCAAAAGAAACAGTTCGTTATTTTGCCGCCCAATTTTGAATTCTTGGCGTCAGTGTGTCTAGAACACTCGCTATTTTATAAACCATAACAAATTTAAACGTACATGAGAAACAGTATTAAGAAGTTAAGGGTATCAAGAGTTCGTAGTTCGTAGTTGTAACTTGTGTGGATGTAGATAGGAACGTATGTATGTATGTATGTATGTATGTATGTATGGATGGATGGATGGATGGATGGATGAGCGTTATCTTTGGGTAGGAATGTATTTGAAGTATTAGCCCAGTCTTAAAGGGTTCCGTTCGGTTATCAAGTCTAAAAATGAAGAGGAAGGCGGTAAGAGAGAAGGAGAGAGGTAATAATAATAACAACGATCGCTTGATGCTTGTCAAGGGTACGTATTAATGATGCTCGTCATCTTCTCTCTGGCGACAGTTGAATTTGCTCCGTTTTTTATTTCGTTTGTGGAGCTCGAAAAGGTCATTTGGTAATTCACTCCCGGATGTGATTCTGGTCTTTTCATTCTTCGTGTCGGCTAGCGAAAAGGTCCGTAAAATAATTTGTTTCTGATAATCGAAAATTATTTGAATTTTGTTTTTAGATGTTTCCTAGTTTTCTATTGACCGAAAAACATTTCGCATCGAGGTGTGAAATTTCACGAGTTTTGCTTTGGATTCGCTTTTGTGTGTGTGCTAAGCAAAGTTTGTAATTCGAGTAAATCCGTTTATTTCTAACAAAATCAATGCATTAGTGTTTAGCATTTGAATTGTTAAATCTGGAACTTGTTTTGTTCACTACACAACCTGAAACCCAAAGTAGTAAGTAAATATAAGAAGTCTGTGTTGATCACAAACGAGAGAAGCGTGTCTACATTGAAAATAAACATTTTCAAAAGATTTTGTCTTTTATTCACTATTGAACATAGATTTCAAGAATTGGTAGCATATATATAAGTTTCATTATACGGTTTGCTCAGGACATTTTTATATTTTGTAAATGGAAATAAATCTTTGGTCATTTCTCCTAATTTGTTTCTTTAATCCAACCAATCCTTCACCGGATCAACTAGTGACCCCCACAAACGAACACGACTGTAAAAAAAGACCCTTCATTGTCAGTTTCAGACATGTGTAATGAATACGGCTTTTATTCACCACTTTTTAATTTTAACTTTTGGCAATTGACAATGAACAACAAAGGATAAGTAATAAACAAAGAATTTCCTAATATTTGGGAGACAAAACAGATAAAATTTATATCGTGAAATATGTAACATTTGAAAATGATATAATGATATCTGGAGAGAGTAAATAGGGAATGAAAATGTGTCTTATAAATGCAAAGTTCATATAATTATGTATGAATAAATTCTAATCGTTCTTAAGCAAATATAATTTTATTGCCCTTTTTTTTATCTGGACTCACAACATGTGCGATGATAAGATTTAAGATTGCAAAATGGATTCCACACATGTATCCGAAACAATACGAAGCAAGACTAAACGTCATTTATTTAACAGAGGAAACTCTCGGCCTGTTCAACCAAGTAGAAGCTTCATTGCAGATCCGAAAGGTAACTTCACAGCAACTTTATTTATGTAGTGGAAGCCCTACCAGATGATATAGCTAGGTTAGCGACATCACTTAGCACATCATGACCACACACCCGTACGACATTCGAAATACAGCCATCTTAAAAAGAATCGAAAACTCAAAGGCGAGCAGGTTGGAGGAAATTATTATAAAAATGACGGTGAGTATTAACCAATCCGTTCAAGAGACGTAAATCACGACACCAACACAGGCGAGCCAACAATCATCCGTTTCTCTTTACTGTTCTCTTTACTGTTCCGATTGTTTCATTCTGACCAATGAAACAATCGGAACCTCGACGTATTTGCAAAGTTCTGCGCCGATGTTCACGACTTCGTTGGACATTTTAGTTAATCTATGCTTAGGATGTGCGTTGTGGTGCATTGGATATCGGCTCGGAACTAGAAATTGGGGAGCCGAGTTCGAATTCCAGCTGAATTCATAGCATTCACTTACGCGCAAATACCCTTGAGAAAGGTATTAATCCTACTATTCCTTCCAGTTATGGGTTAAATAGCAGGATAGATTGGGTTCTATAGCCTTGGTCGGCAACCAGTCTACTGCAGAAAGCAATGGCAACCTACTGCGGGATAATCTTCTTTCCAGTCAGTCATGTCTCTTTCGAGACATGATCGCCCAAGCGTGTATCACGTATGGCACTTAACTGACTGACTGAATATAATAGCTGAAAACATGATTAAGGTTTGTAATGGACATAAAGTGGGGGATCAGTATAATATTATTATGAAGTAATGAAATGATCCCCCACTAATTAGTACGTAATAATATTATACATCATTTCTCCCTCTACTTATGAGTCAAATAACAGGACAGACTGGTTTCTATAGCTTTTGCTGGCAACCAGTCTACCGCAGAAGGTAATGGCAACCTACTGCGGGATAATCTTCTTTCCAGTCAGTCATGTCTCTTTCGAGACATGATCGCCCAAGCGTGTATCAAGTATGGCACTTAACTGACTGACTGATGCTTAACTACCTGATCCTGATGGAGCTCGCTAGCCGAATGCTCCATGGTCTCTCTGGTTAAGACTATTCTTTACAGCCACCGTCCGTTCAAACTCTCCTTTAAAGTCGTCATCTTCTTAGCCTTATCTAAGCGAGTCGTTTTTCTATATTCGTTAGTAAAAAAAGACCTAACCTTATCCTTAAGGATTTTGTTTAGCAGAAATAGAAAATATTGTAAGTAAAAAAAAAACTAATATTTTTCTTTTTAGCTACCAATGTTTCTTATGCGTGTTGTTAACATTCACATGAAAGATGCTTGAGCGTTTTTTTCAAATATTTGAATTGTTTTGTTTATTCAGCTGCTCGTCTGAAGAGGTTACAGAAATTGAATAGAATCATTGTTTGGTAGAAGAAAGAAAAGCTTCATGCACGTCACATCGAAATACTAATTCTTTTCTTGTGAACAACAATGAAATAATAAAATAAAGAAGAGCATAGATGGTGAAACTGGGATTATTTCCTTTCCACATGAAACCACGTAACCCTAGTGGTATCAACGCAAAAAGGCTTTTAAAATATCTTGCATATTTCCCCTTATTTTTCTGTTCTCTGAGAATCGCCCGTTGCCGAGGGAGTAAGTAATTACGCCACAACAGCAAAACACACGGACACACCTAATCACGTTGTCTAAAAAGAAAATGTGATCTTTAAGTACATTGTTTTTATATTTTAAACAGAAATGTTATTTTTAAATATTACATTTCATGTGGCACAAGACCAAACGAGGGGTGAGAAAAGCTTGGTCATCGCTGACTATCCTTCACCTAGTTAATCTAGGTAACGACCCATCTATTCATTAAAATTTACTTATACACCACAAAAACTCGTTGTATTCTGTTGCTAAGCAGACTCAATTGCTGGGGGCAAGGAAGAGACAAAATAAATTATGCCATTTTCTTTTTTTTTCTTTTTATGTATAATCGTCATTTCCTTTTTTTTATTATTTATGTATAATCGTCTGTCCCCAAGCAAGGCAGAACTGCCACTGGTGCGAAGGGGGTTACATAATAGGAGAGTGAAGAGGGAGGAGAACAGGTCACAGTAGGTGTCGGAGAATGGGTAAGAGAAGAGCGGCGAACACTAGTGTGAAGAGAGCTGCGTGAGAGCAAAGTGTAAAAGGAGATGACAGATGAGTGTCAAGGAGATAAGAGATGACAGTTGACGTTGCATTTAAACGCTTGGAGATTGTAGTTATCAGCGAAGCAAGAATACAGAAGGGAGTTCCATAGGCGGGAAGTGCGATAAAAGAAGCCGAGGAGTAGATGTTGTGGTTAAACTTGATTGTTTTCACTGTAAAAAGGTGGCTCAAGTAAATAGTAACTCAAGTCATTTCGTGCAGGAGAGCACCAAGGAGCTAAGTTCGTCGGAACAGAATCTGTGAAGTTATTTGTGTGTGTGTGCGTGTGTGTGTGTGTGTGTGTGAGAGAGAGAGAGAGAGAGAGAGAGAGAGAGACTGGACTTCGAAATCGGTATGAACTTGCTCAGTTAAAGTGATAAATGTTTTTGCACGGAAACTTTATATATATATATCTATACATATATAAATACATATATATATATATATATATGTGTGTGTGTGTGTGTGTGTGTGTGTGTGTGTGTGTGTGTGTGTGTGTGTGTAAATAGCAAAATACAAAGGAGGATCTGTAACGTGGTTGATACTGACTTGGCAGACCGGCTGCAGCCGCTCTCACACCGGCGTGATGTAGCTTCCCTGTGCCTCTTCTACAAGTACTTTCATGGCTTCTGCTCCGATGAGCTTAGATCACTGGTGCCGCCTAAGCACGAATTTACACGAGATACTAGATTAGCAACTAGGTCCCACCCTTTTACAGTTAAACAAATAAGATGTAACCGTAAATTCTACTCCAACAGCTTCTTTTCTCGCGCTTCCCGCCTGTGGAACTCCCTTCCACAAGTCTGCTTTCCCGACAGTTACAATCTCCAGGTGTTTAAATGTAGGGTCAATAGACACCTCCTATCACACTAACTCCCAACTATTCTCACAACACTCTCATCTACCCAACCCTCATTCTCGATATCCTCACCCGCCTAACACCCACCCTCTGTTATTTCCTATATTTAATCAGCCTTTTGCCACTCTACGTAGCCCTCTGCACAGTAGTGGCAGTGACATGCCTTGCTCGGGGTGAAACGCTTATAATAAAAAAAAAATTACAATTTTTTTGTATCAACGAGAGTTAATTCGTTGACTCATGTGATTACACAGTAAGGAAGTTAATAATAGTAGTAGTAAAATTGAATGTAATAAATATCGTCAACCCCACTATCTATTATATACGGTAGACACACAGACAGACAGACAGACAGACAGAGAGAGAGAGAGAGAGATAAAAAAAATAATAAAATAACCAATGACAATGCTACAATAAAAAGCTATAAAACTATATTTTTGTAGTAAAATTACCAACAATACATTTTATGATCTACATACTATATATCTAAAATCATGGGTTCCTCGATGCAGTATAATGGTTATCAAACTTAACTCGCTACAACATATTACAACTCAGTAGTGAGATCGGTCCTCACTGGGTACCCCGTACTTTCGTCCTTGTGACATATCTAAGCTGCGCTTAGAAAATCATTATCTAAAATCATACCTTTAGCCTGTCATTGACGTTTACATTAATTCGCGACCACTAACAAATTCTGGTTGCCTAATTTTCAAACATTGGAACAAGCCAAGTCAAATTTTGTCTTTAAAAAATGAAACACGTGTTTCGAGTAACTGCACAAGTTTGTGTGTGATTTTAAACAAACTTCATTTCACTAAAACATGAAGACTAAGCACGCATTTATTTGTGAATTTTAGTTAACGTTAGCGTACACCGACGTGGTGTAATGGTTAGCAAGCTTGTCTCGATAGAATTATTACAATTGAGGAGTGAGTTCGATTCTCATTGGGTGCACAGTACTTTCGGCCTTGTGCTACATCTAAGTTGCGCTTAGAAAAACCCCAGACATTGAGGCACAGCACGTCTTCCTACGTGATTTTCAACAAACGTCAGTGTATAAAGACTTAGAGAAATAGCAGAGTTTCATTCAGCTTACTATTCTTCTAATTCTTCTAATATGTTATATTATTTAAGAGCAGATGCTGAAATTATCTTCCGTGAATATGAACAAATGATTAAACTTTGTTAATTTTCTAAATCTATACGTTTTCATTAGACTTCGTATGTTAATTGGAGTAGATAGACTAAACTAAACTATCGCCCGGTTCACACTCCACCCACATCTATTGAACAGGTGAAGAGGCTCATCCCTTGTTTTCTGTTTAGAATGCGGTTTCCGGTTTTCTCTTTTCCAATCTTTTCACTCTTTTTTTAAATTTTTTTTCAATTGGAGTAGATAGACTAACCTATTGCCCGGTTCACACCACCCACGTCTATTGAACAGGTGAAGAGGCTCATCTCTTGTTCCCTGTTTAGGATGTGGTTTCCGGCTTTCTCTTTTCCATTCTTTTTACCCTTACGTAGCCCCCTGCGCATCAGTGGCGTTATCGCCTTGCTTGGGGTGATATGATTAAAAAAAATAAATAAATAAATAAAATAATAATAAAATGTTTTTCTACTACCATAAATGTTTAGTTTGTGTAAAATGATTAAAGCAAAGATAGGTGTGATAAAGTATCGGTAAGGTCAATGGGCCAAAGAAAACCCCAAATTATGCCTATTCAACATATATCAGATTTAAATTGTCGGTGCAATTCTAAAAGGATTCAGTTGATATACACCCTTTTGCACATCTTTCGATATTTTTTGAATGAATAAAACTCGTCTTTCAGAGATGACATGGGCAATATTATGACACAAAGATTTTTTCTGAAGTTAGGTAACAATATTTTTCTTTTCATAAATCGTAGAAAGGACTACAAACAAACTGCAAGAAAAACGAATGCTGGGTCATCATCAAAAAGGGCAGCCCAAAATGCAAAATAAAGGTGGAGGATACTTAAATTAAGCAGGTACAAATATTTAAATACCTGGGAAGTGTTCTAACATAAGACGGAAAGTGTGACACAGAGATCCGAAGGCGAATCGGCATGGCAAAGGACGCATTCCAGAAGCTGAGCAGAGTATTAAGAGGCATGAAAATTTCGCTAGAAACTAAGAAGAGAGTACTGGATTGCTATGTGATGTCAGTTCTTCAATATGGCAGTGAATGCCATCATCAAAGATGAAGGAAAAACTTGAAGCAACTGAAATGTAGTTATACAGAAGGATGCTGCGGATATCATAGATCGAGCATGTGAGCAATGATGAGGTTTTGGAAATGATGGAAACGAAAAGGAAATTAATACTGAGCATCAGGAAGAGACAGCTTAAGTTCTTCGGACATGCAATGAGGAAGGAGGGCTTGGAGAACCTGATACTAACAGGCCAGATAGAGGGAAGGAGAGACAGAGGAAAACAGCGTGTAACGTACTTGAATGGCCTGAGCAGGTGGATGGCAGAACGGGGGTTGCGTGGTGTAACAGGAGAAAGCGTGCTAAGAGCCACCAGGGATAAGGAAACGTGGAAGGCCATGATCACCTACGTCCTGAAAGGACAAGGCACATAGAAGAAGACGATTATACAGAAACGGCGTTATTTTTTCAATAATATTATAAAAAATGCACATCCGCTAAAAAAGTATCAAACCTATGAAATGTGTAAACGAAGTAACGTCAACAGTTTGTTACGGGGTCATCAGTTTATTTCGTCGTTTGTTGAAGAGATACATTTTTTGTGTTAGAAGGAAATATATATTTATGTAATAGGATGAACTGGATATTTTATTCTAGTCGCATATTTTTGTTTTTTCGAATATGAGATAGTGTTTTGTGTCGTACGCGATGCGACACGTGGTTCGCCTGTAGACTAAGAAGAACGCCGGAGTGGAAAAGAGACACGTCTTCTCCTTATGGCATCCTGCGGTTGAATGTAATATATTACCTTGACCGGCAAAAATATGATTGACAAAAATATATTCCGGCTGTGGATGGTGGCGACGGGGCGCAACATCAAAGACAGAAACACAGGCAATAGCCGACAAAGATACGATTGACATCAAACGCAGAAAACGCAGGCGATAACAAAGTTTTGAAAGGCGATACCCAACGAAAATGATTGACAGATGTCAAATGGATGACGTCAATTAAGTGACAATTCGAAAAAGCCATAATACGTAGGAACTTTGGACTATATAAGCCTCGGGTTTCTGGCCGAAAACAGAAGACGAAGAAGAGATCACACACACACACACACACACACACACACACACACACACACACACACACACACACACAAAAACAAAAAAAAAACCCAAAAAAAACAAAACAAAGAACTCTCGCTGGTTAACGTTTCCCCGACATCTCCTGTGTGTGAACGATATCTCTCCTGCTACCTTCCTACTATACACAATTCTCACCGACGTAGAATAAAATATGTTTATAATTTTATATATACGTGTTCTTGATCCTCGTTGTCTGTCAAGACGATCGTTGTTCGCTAAGATCCAGAACCAGGCAGTATACAACATGTAGAGTGAGACAGAAGGTTTTTTTCTTTCTTTTTGTACTACTGTGTACAGCGCCACCTCTCGGGTTCATTTTTTCTACTTACCACAAGAATGTTAGTTTTCATGATGGCGTTACTTGGAAAGACTGAATAAATATCATTTTTCTTCCTTCTCGAAGGCCCATATTAGGCATCAGTATAGTCGTGATATACAAACACCTTAACACGACAGAAAGAAAGACTAGAACAACTCAAAGAAATTAATTCTATAAAGGAATTGTGCGTGAAAACATTATAGCGGGTATCTCTTCTCTTATTTCATTTGTAGTGAGGGGTAGTAAGATTCCGTAGTAGGTTAACGGAATTTGGCCTTGTGGGAAGATAGCCCACTATAATTCATAAAAGATTATAAATTCAAGAAAGGCAATTTTGAGTGTAAAATAACATTTATACATATATACATTTCAATTAATGTTTTACAATTAAAACAATACTTGGAATAAAGGTCCAACGGAAGTTAGAAAGCGTTCATGGTGGATAATAATGAGCTGAAGGAGATAAAAGAATGTTCAAGGAAGATATAACGCTGAAAGGTAAAAAGCTGGGTAGTATGATTAATGTTCATTATCAAGTTGCCGTTTCTAAGGTCAGTAGGTCAGCAAGTTGATTTGTGGAATGTCTTAGAAAAGGTCAGTTAGTACTTTGAGAATAGAGCAGGAAGAAGGAGGCGAACATAGTAGCCGCTCGACATATGTCAAGGAAGAAACTAATTACATTCTTCTCCTCTGTCTGTGCCTGTCTGACGAAGCGTCTATGTCTTCGCTTTTTATATCGGCATTTTGGATCAAAACAGCTAGTTTCGAATTTCATCCTTGTATTTGGTTCCGGGCTTCTCATTGGCTGATAAATGAAAATGGTAGTTTGATATTTGATTAATTTTTATTTTTCAACCGGAACATCTGCGCGGATCCACTTGCGTACGACGACTTTTTATTCATTAGCTTTCTGGTCGGCATAGAGCCAACATCCGGTTTGCTCGCTTTTGCTCGGTCAGTGGTATCACCACAACATGTAATATACAACACCACAATATACATGTACTCCATATGTATATACAAATTTATCTATAATTGTTACAATTTAATCCACACAGAAAAAACTATAATACATATGAAAAAAAAAACATGAACAAAAACAAACAACAACAACAACAACAACAACAACCGAAAACAAAAGCAAAAACAGCTAAAAATTCAGCGCTTAAAAATACAACTATAAAGATGTTCATATTTGTCATTTTTTCTAAGAACAAAATGGCCAGCCCGGTTGATATGTTCCTTGTTTAGAACGCAATGATATCATTTATGTTCCTTGTTTAGGAGACAAGGGTTGTGCGTTGTGGTGCAGTGGATATCGGCTAGGAACGAGAAATCAGGGAGCCGAGTTCGAATTCCAGTTGAATTCATTGCCTTCACTTACGCGCAAATACCTTTGGAAAAGGTATTTTTTTTTTTATAAGCGTTTCACCCCGAGCAAGGCATGTCACTGCCACTACTGTGCAGGGGGCTACGTAGAGTGGAGAAAGGCTGATTAAATATAGGAAATGTCAGAGGGTGGGTGATAGGCGGGTAAGGATACCGAGAATGAGGGTTTGGTAGATGAGAGTGTTGTGAGAATAGTTGGGAGTTAGTGTGATAGGAGGTGTCTATTGACCCTACATTTAAACACCTGGAGATTGTAACTGTCGGGAAAGCAGACTTGTGGAAGGGAGTTCCACAGGCGGGAAGCGCGAGAAAAGAAGCTGTTGGAGTAGAATTTTCGGTTACATCTTATTTGTTTAACTGTAAAAGGGTGGGACCTAGTTGCTAATCTAGTATCTCGTGTAAATTCGTGCTTAGGCGGCACCAGTGATCTAAGCTCATCAGAGCAGAAGCCATGAAAGTACTTGTAGAAGAGGCACAGGGAAGCCACATCACGCCGGTGTGAGAGCGGCTGCAGCCGGTCTGCCAAGTCAGTATCAACCACGTTACAGATCCTCCTTTGTATTTTGTCAAGAAGCCCAAGGAGAGCAGCAGGGGCACCCGACCAGATATGGCAGCAATATTCAATACACGGGCGGATGGTAGATTTGTATATGTGCAGAATAGATTCAGGTGGGAAAAATTTCCGGGCCCTGCACAGGGAGCCCACTTTCATAGCAGCAGAGTTGGCAATGAATTCAATTCCGTCTCTTCCTTCCAGTTATGGGTTAAATAACAGGACAGATTTGATTCTATAGCCTTGGCTGGCAACCAGTCTACTGCAGAAAGCAATGGCAATCTACTGTGGGATAATCTTCTGCCCAGTCAGTCATGTCTCTTTCGAGACATAATCGCCCAAGCGTGTTTCACATATGGCACTTAACTGACTGACTGATATAAACACTAGAGCTTTGAGGTGAGTAGCCTGAGATTACGATACCTTTGATGATTTAACTTTTCCTAGGACCTGTACTTATAACTAGTATAAACATTAATTTCTACAAAAAAGAACTTCTCGAACTTTGAAAAAAGATAGCAAGACTTTCAATGATGAATGGGAATTTAAATATTTTTAGTGTTTAACAATGCTTTGTGACACTGCAATTTCAGCAGTTAAAAGATACAATGCGCGTCAACCTTAGGCTGTTCATAAAGACAAGAAATGTATTAAATTGGAGAGTGAAATTCCAAAGATTGCTCTGCAGAAATCAAAGAATGGAAAGTAAAAGCAGAAAGAATTGTTTCTTTCTTCAATAAATTCAGGAAATGCTGCAACAGAAGCAAGTTATAATGTTGCATACTTGCTTCGAAAAAAGTGAATCCTTCAGAGATGCAGAGCTCGTAAAGGAATGCATTGTAGAAATCGTAAAATGTTTAGATCCGCATACAGTTAACAAATATAAAAACGTGCCTCCTTCAAAAGCTAATACAGATCCACATCATAAATTGTCCACTAATGTAAGAGAGCAATTCCAGAATACGTACAATAAAAAGATGATACATATTTATCCATAACATTGGATGAATTGATAGATTCCACTGATTCAGCACAAGTATTTCAAGTGCAGTAACTGACGATTTTCAATTATTTGAAGAATTATGGTGATACCGAGCAAAGCGAGGGACCGGATGTTTGCCCTCAGAGATTCAGATATTTCTTTATATAAATATAAAAACAAAATATATTAAGCATCACCACTAATTTTAAAAGTATTTTCAATGTAACGAAATAGGAGTTCAGTTAACTGACCCACCAAATATGTTTTATAATGTTTTCTAATAAAATAGTGTATTTAGTATACATTTCACTAACGAAGAACTGTTAAAATTTCATTGAAATCAGATAATTCCCTGATTTTTGGTAATTTTTTAAAAACGTTGAGTATCGCTTTTTTTTTTTTTTTTTTTTTTTTTTTTGCTTTCGTTTTGAAAAAAACTCATTCATTTTAATGGTACATAGGAATGAAAAAAAATGCATTGGGTGTTATTCAATGACCATCGAATGCAGACGTGAATAATGTTCCGGATGATTAATGAAATAATTGCAAAAACTATAGCTAAATTTTGTGTTGAAAGATAAATTTATCATGAAGAATAAGTTTTGTCTTTATTTTTAAGTGAGGTGCTTTAACCATTTTATTTAGTTCAGGTTTTTCGAATGTTTTCTTTTCTTAGAAATAAAATAAAATTGAGGACATTACTCGGAATTAAAATGAAATGAGAATCAATATAGCTAGAAAATCTTGCCAATTAAACAACGAACTACCATTAAAAATTGTCCACGATTTAGTTTGGAACATCAACAACAATTTCAGAAGTAGAGACAAAATCAGATGACTTCGTATTGTGAGGGATGGATGAACGTACCCTGTTAAATGTTGCATCTAAAAATATAATATGCATAATATTGATACTGCGTGCAAGAATATTTCATCATCTCATTTATTTCAACATGCTTACTAAATGCACGTGTTTGTCTGAATAGCTACTGCGCAAACGCTTTCGTGGTCTAATTGATTAAGCACTTACCTCCAAATACGTGGATTGCGATTCTGAATTTCATAGAAGGTACTTGATTACATCTATTATTTCCTAAAGTTACATTCGAAAACTTCGTTCATTTTCGTGTCAACTCGATGTGTTGATCAGGAGGAGGGACGTATTTTCTGAAGCAGTAAGGGAAGCGGAAAGTTTCTCCAGCATTCTTAGCAATGGATCGTAAGATTATAACAAGTTCCACTTGAGGTCTGGACTAAGCTTGGGTTTTAATAAACATTCAAAGCAAGGAGCCTCATTGTGACTATAAACGTCCATCATGGCTGCAGAATATTGAGGCTCTGCTCGGTGACGATATTATGGGATACACATTTTTTTTCTATTAAAATAAGCAATAAGAAAATACATAAAAACATTATAGAAATTTTGGATCAAAACGGCATTAGAATTTAAATTACATTTTTATATTTCTCAACCAATCAGCTAAAAACATAGAATAAGAATGTAGCAGCCACAGATCTATTTCCTTTAGCGAATCAATGCCCCCGACGGGAGATTCGGTCACTCACTGACCAATCAACGGGCGGAGCGCATTGATTCCTCTCTAGAACTATTTTTCCTAGTCCCTGTTTGGAGAACGGAGGAAAGGCAGAGAGCCATGAGCCCGCGGCAGTAACGGACGTCTCTCTCACATCGCTGCCCCTGATTCCCCATGGAATGCTTTCGCGGAAGACGCTGCTACTAGCTTCACCAGGGACACTTACATACTATCTGCTGCTAGCTTCACCATGGACACTGACATACTGTCTGCTGCTAGCTTCACCATGGACACTTACATACTACCAATCTTGTACGTTTACTATGTAATAAACCATTCTTTGTTGTTATTCTAAAAGCAAGTTTCGTCATTCATTTGTGTGCCTAAAAAATATAGTGTTGGGGAAATTAAGCACACCCCATTAACTCCTATAAAATGGTGACCACGAATGGCACCTTAGGATGGCGAAACGAATTAAAAAAAAAATAACACGAAACTCGGCCTCCACTTTCGGACAACAGTACAAGCAAAGTTAAAAGGAGAGAGAGAAAAAGCTTCCTGACTCAAAGAACCTAAAAAAAAAAAAAAAAAAAAAATACAACCACCCACGAATTTTGTTTGTGACACACGTGTGCGTTAAATTCATTCGTCGGCTGAGAAGACATTGGCAAAAATTTTTGCCCTCAGTAAAACAATCTTTCTAAACAGAGATATCATCTTTCGTTTTGCTAGACATACCGACGCCCATTCCCAAGTGGTCAAATAGGAAGATAAAAGATTCTCCCTTTACTCAAATAACATTTTTTTGAACACGTGCCTTTACAACAAAAACCCCAAAAACTTTCCGACTTCTTTTCAGCCCGTACACAAGAAAAACACCAACTCAAGCAAGCATAACGAACATTACATTTTGTTCAAAGAAAGTTAAAAAAAAAAAAAAAAAAAAATTATTACCCTCGGCTTGGCCAACAAGGCAGACAAAAAAACTTACTACTCTGCTCTTTTCAACTGACCACGTGGTACAAAAAAATATATTTTTATTGCAATAACAAAAAAAAAAAATACAAGTGAGTAATACACTTTTACATTTTATTTTTTCGAAAGTTAAAGCTAATAGAGCGCCTCCTGCCTTAACATTTAACTTTCCCGCCTAAATGGTGATTGGGCGACGCCATCTTTAATTCCAACTTTTGTTTTTAGACAGGCCTTGAAACTGACAGTTATCTCCCTTACTAAGGAACCTTAAAGCAGCACCTTTCTCTCGTTTAACACGAATATCACTATTTTCTTGTGTCTTTTGAAATGTTTTCCCTTTCGTTTCTTTCTCATTGAGACGTGTTTCTTTGATATATTTTTTTTTGGTGGTCTGTCGTCACGCTATATATTAAAAAGAAGATGGCGACTACTTTACCTGCTTTCGCTGGCGACGTTCGAGTTTGGTTTGCCCAACTCGAGTCATATTTTATAGCGAACAACGTCGTGGAGCAGCGGCAATTGCCTATTTTATTTAGTGCATTTCCCGCGTCATTGACACCAGTTGTCAAAGATTTGATAACTGACACCCCCCTTAATGCTACTTATGACAGTATTAAGCGGGAAGTTCTGCTCCGGACGTCGCTATCAGCGGAAAAGCGGTTCCAAACTTTAGTTAATGACGAGCTGTTGGGAGACCGCATGCCAAGCGAATTGCTCCGCAGAATGAGAGAGTTGGCAGAAGATGTCCCTGCTGATAGTGCCATTATAAAGCAACTTTTCTTCTCAAGATTGCCCCCTCAAGTAAAGGCAATTCTGGCACCCATGGTAGAGAAAAGCTCTGTAGACGTAATAGCGTCCTCTGCAGATAAAGTGATGGAATTCACCAAGGGGCCTATTACCGCGTCCATTCCTCAGCCAAAGGCTGAAGTCTCTACCCTCTCTGCTGCTGGGAACATAAGCGAAGGTGCCACACAAGTGGCGATACTCAAAGCTTTAGTGCAGCTTACCAATGAAGTAAGCAAATTAACCGTACTTAATCCACAACAGCCTAGACGTCGACATAAAAGTCGTTCGCCATCCCCACACCACCGCCGCCATTCAAGCAAGCCAGGACTATGCTATTATCACAGTTGTTTTGGCGTTAAGGCTCGGAGGTGCAAAATGCCCTGCTCCTTTTTAAACCAGGGAAACTTAAATCTGGAGAGCTGAGCACGGCATACTCTCCACAAGATTTATGTAACAACCGTGCCTATTTTATCACTGACTCCAGGTCCCAAGCACTTTGTTTGGTTGACACAGGAGCAGCTTGCAGTATCTGGCCACTGAAACTCCTCACTGAGAAGCCGCCACTGTCGCCCATCACACTGCAAGCGGTAAATCACTCCCCTATTCCCACGTACGGTCAAATTTCTCGTTCTCTGGACTTGGAATTACGGAGAGACTTTACATGGATTTTTACTGTAGCTGATTTACCAGACCCCATTCTAGGCTCGGACTTTCTGCACCACTTCAACCTTTTAGTGGATATGCGCAAGCGACGACTTATTGACGGCAATACGGAACTTTCCGTCATGGGTTTTAAGGCAAATATCTCACCTATCAGCCCGGTATTTTTCATTGCCGCCACTGACGACCCATACCAAACATTACTACGCTCTTACCCAGAGTTAACTAACTTAAATTTCGTTGTGAGCAAATCAACTCACTCTACAAAACACCACATCGAGACCACAGGCGCTCCGGTGTTCTCACGCCCTCGCCGCCTCCCTGCTGATAAACTAAAGGCGGCGAAGGCAGAATTTAACCATATGCTGCAGCTGGGAATTATACGCCCCTCGTCCAGTCCATGGGCTTCCCCTTTGCATATGGTTCCAAAGCGTTCTGGAGATTGGCGTCCGACTGGGGACTATCGACGACTAAATGCCATTACGGTACCTGATCGTTACCCAATCCCACATATACAAGACTTCGCTTCATCCCTGCATGGTTGTAAGACCTTCTCCAAACTAGACCTCGTTAAGGCTTACCATCAGATACCAGTGAACCCAGACGACATACCTAAAACTGCAGTAACTACTCCATTTGGAGCGTTTGAATTATTAACTATGCCTTTTGGTTTGCGAAACGCGGCTAGTACCTTCCAACGCTACATGGACGAAGTAGTGCGTGATTTGGACTTCGTCTATAATTATATAGATGACATCCTCGTAGCAAGTGCCTCACCTGAGAAACATGTTACTCACCTCCGCCTACTGTTCGAACGGTTTCAAAAGTACCAGGTGAGGATTAACCCTGGTAAATGTGTTTTCGGTGCTTCGTCGTTAACTTTCTTGGGACACATTATAAGCCCCGAAGGGATATCTCCCTTACCTGAAAAAGTGAAGGCTCTACAAGACCTTCAACCACCCACTTCACTTCGCCAACTGAGGCATTTTCTCGGTCTGCTTAACTATTACAGACGTTTCATCCCACACTGTGCGGATCTCCTGTCTCCACTGTCTGACATGTTACGTAACAGGAAAAAGAAAAATGAGTAGATTTCGTTGAATGACATACAGCTAAAAGCCTTTAACGAAGTGAAGAAGAAATTAGCGACAACATCGCTACTTGCACATCCTGTACCCGACTCCCAGTTTTCATTGGTCGTTGATGCATCGGGCACAGCTGTAGGTGCAGTTTTGCAACAGCAACACCAACAACAGCTACAACTTCTCGCTTATTTTTCGAGACAGCTAAAACCGGCAGAACAACGTTACAGCACGTTTGGCCGTGAACTCCTGGCAATGTACCTCGCAGTGAAACACTTTCAGCATTCACTAGAGGGCCGACAATTTGTGATCTACACCGATCACCGTCCGCTTACTTTCGCTCTGCGCTCAAAGCCGGACAGATATTCTCCTCGCGAAACTCGCCACTTGGATTTTGTTTCGCAATTTACAAACGATATCCGACATATCTCTGGTGAACAGAATGCTGCGGCAGACGCCTTGTCTCGCCTTCCCATTAATTCACTGTTCTCACCTTCAGATATCGACTTACGACAAATGGCCTTTGACCAACCACGCCTGGACACCTTTGATCTATCGTCACCTGAATTTGCAACTTGCAAGTTCGCATACTTACCAGTGCCTACTGCAGATACGCAGATCATCTGTGACACCTCAACAGGCGCACCTCGACCTTTTGTTCCGATGGCACATCGTAGGGTTGTTTTTGACACACTACACCAATTGGCACACCCCGGACCCAAAGCCACAGTGAAGCTGATTGCAGCTAGATTTTTCTGGCCAAACATGAGGCGTGATATCACTGCCTGGACACGTTCTTGCATATCCTGCCAAAAATCAAAGGTGCACAAACATATCCGTGCACCCCTCGGAACATTCAGCACCCCAGACGCTCGGTTCAGCCATGTCCATATTGATCTGGTTGGACCATGGCCGGTCAGTCAGGGATTTACTTACCTCCTGACCTGTATAGATCGCTTTACACGGTGGCCCGAAGCTATTCCCTTAAAGGACATTTCAGCTGAATCTGTAGCGCAAGCCCTTATATCAGGCTGGATAACGCGTTACGGAGTTCCTACAACAATTACCACTGACCGTGGCAGACAATTTGAATTCCACCTATTCCAGGAACTTTCCAGAATTTTAGGGATCAATCGAATTCGAACTACGAGCTATCACCCTGCTTCTAACGGGATGATAGAACGCTTTCATCGCCAATTAAAGGCCGCATTACGTGCCTATCCTGACCAACAGCGATGGATCGAATATGTACCTGTTGTCCTTCTTGGCTGTCGTGCAGCTATCAAAGAGGACCTAGGATACTCTCCAGCAGAACTTGTTTATGGAGTACCTCTATCATTACCAGGTCAGATGTTGAACCCTATAGATTTAACAGGAACAGATCCTGCCTTGTATATAAACAGACTGCGATCTTATTTTGGTAATCTCCCACCAATGCACCCTAGGGAACAGACCATCAAATCATCAGTCCCAAAAGATATTTCTTCATGGACTCACGTTTTTCTAAGAAGGGACGCTGTCAAAGCCCCTCTCACTCCACCTTACACTGGCCCTTAACGCGTGCTTTCACGCACTGACAAACTTCTCACTCTTGACATTAGTGGCAAAAAAGAAACTGTATCTATTGACAGGGTGAAAAGAGCCTTTCTTAACACAAACACACAAGAGCCACATATTCCCCCTACTTACATACATGAACATATCTTTACACCCGTGGAAAAAAATACGATGCCAACAGACAACTATGTCACCACCACACGCAGTGGTCGACGAGTACGTTGGCCCAAAAAGCTCTGTAAAACTGTTTATATATAAATTGTACCCTTCTTTGTTTTATGGCCGCTATCTTTTTCTCTGTCGGCTTTCCGCCTAAGCAGGGGGTGATGTAGCAGCCACAGATCTATTTCCTTTAGCGAATCAATGCCCCCGACGGGAGATTCGGTCACTCACTGACCAATCAACGGGCGGAGCGCATTGATTCCTCTCTAGAACTATTTTTCCTAGTCCCTGTTTGGAGAACGGAGGAAAGGCAGAGAGCCATGAGCCCGCGGCAGTAACGGACGTCTCTCTCACATCGCTGCCCCTGATTCCCCATGGAATGCTTTCGCGGAAGACGCTGCTACTAGCTTCACCAGGGACACTTACATACTATCTGCTGCTAGCTTCACCATGGACACTGACACTGTCTGCTGCTAGCTTCACCATGGACACTTACATACTACCAATCTTGTACGTTTACTATGTAATAAACCATTCTTTGTTGTTATTCTAAAAGCAAATTTCGTCATTCATTTGTGTGCCTAAAAAATATAGTGTTGGGGAAATTAAGCATTTCCCATAACCCTATAAGAACATTCTAGAAAAATAGGATCGGAAGTCAATTAACAAAAAATATTTAGGCCCCAAAACAAAATAGTAAAATACAAATCTGATTGGTCAATAAATGTCTTCACACCGAAATGTTAGGAAGATTCTTTG
The DNA here is from genome assembly GCA_037127315.1 of Ascarosepion bandense. Lineage (NCBI taxonomy): Eukaryota > Metazoa > Mollusca > Cephalopoda > Sepiida > Sepiidae > Ascarosepion > Ascarosepion bandense. The sequence goes on from JBBBDQ010000266.1 coordinate 3,177,369, forward strand.
ATCCACTATTATGGTATATAAATAACACACAGTTAGGAAGAAAGAGGTCAGTCACCAAGCTAGCCATTAAGTCAGCATGTAACCGATACTTTGTCCGGCCAAGTCATTCTTCCACACCAAAGTTCATGACCTAGATACAGATGGCCGTGAAAGGAAAAACCCGACAAACTTTCTTTCATCAACGCGACACGCTGTCGCCACCCGAGATGAACTTAATGTAAGTAAGAACGACTTATTTACGGACTCCGTTAATATAAACTTACACACACCTTTAAACAAATTTAACTTCTTGCCAAACTTTATTTTCCAAAAGGCAATTTTTCACATCTTGTATTTTATTTGTTTCCACATGCTAATTTTATTTTATACATATTAAATTGTTTGTTGTTTAATGTTCGTTGTGACTTATTCCATTTCTTTTGCGCGATTGTAAAACATTGTGTTGTATTTGTGGGGGAACTAATCTCGAGAGCAATACCCGTAAAATACGGAAGCACATCAACCAAGCACTTACCAAATCCCCTACAATATAGAGTTACATACTTGGTATTTCAGGGATATTACATATTTACAAGACAGCATTTTCAACTCAAATGTTGGTTTCCTCAGTTATTTTCGCCCTCGCAAATTTGGATAACCTTGTTTTTAATAATGAGGATAGAAATCAAATAAAACGTGGCGTGTTTCTGAGCAAATGCTTATTTTTTTCTTAGTAAATAAATAGTAACTCGTTTGAAGAAATGCGTCAAAACACGACCACCGAAAAGTGGCCGTGGTCACCTTCTCTGAAATGTGAAAACAATCCGAGGAAGTTGCGCCCGTACTTTAAGAGTGCAGTAAAAAGAAGAATCTTGCTCATTAGCCCACATCAAGTTATTTTTACGCTGATCTCATGTTGACCGATATTCAAAATATGTTTTTTGACTTGGTGATTCGTCTCACCCGATTTTGACAAATATTCAACTGTGTATAATTTTTTAGGGAATTCATAAAATCTTGGTAAAAACTTTTTTACATTTGTTACCCATTAACTTTATTTCATGAAATTTCTACAAATGAAATTCTGTCCACAAACTTTGTTTTATTAGTTAAATACAGAACTCTTTAGAGGATGTAAATAATTTTCTTCTAAATAGTTGCCACTTTCCCGAAAATCTGCCCCGAATAGTTAGAATAAAAAATATAATAAAATTATGATATTATTTAATTAGATAAGCTTTTAATTTCTTTTATAAATAAAATATTATTTAGGACATTATTGTCCTAAGGAAAATATTTTTGCGATGAATAATGAATTTTTACAAAAATTGTTTTCAGTTTTTCTTTTTTAAATTATAATAATTTATAGATTCGAAAATAAAATGCGTTAGGATATTAAGTGATGACTATATTTACGAAGCAAAAATTGAAAAGCTTAATACAAATAATCACGTTCTAAAACTTTTAAAATATTTTTTTATGTATGCCCATTTTAAAAGTATGGGTAATCATACGCGACATTATCAGAAAATAAAATCGATAACTACAGTAAATTTAAAGTCACCATATATAAAATTGAATTGACCTTCTATTTTCTTAAATTTTGTTTTAACTCATAAAGTCTCCGTAGAACAGCAATAAACATATGAATGCTTGAAAAAGTGCTTGTCGGGTGTTGAAAAGATCAGTAAATCACTACTATTGTTCGTTTTAAAATCTGTTTTTCTGCATTTTTTTAACTTAAAGTAAATAATACTTGTTTTAAATCAGATTAATTATAATTTAAATCTGCTAATATTCCTTAAATAAAATTTCAGAAAAGTATCCTTGCATTAAACTTACGCGCAAATACCTTTGGGAAAGGCATTGATCCGTCTTTTCCCTCCAGTTATGGGTTAAATAACAGGATAGATTGGGTTCTATAGCCTTAGCTGGCAACCAGTCTACCGCAGAAAGTAATGGCAACCTACTGCGAGATAATCTTCTGCTCAATCAGTCATGTCTCTTTCGAGATATGATCGCCCAAGCGTGTATCACGTATGACACTTAAGTGAGTGAATTTATTTTGGGGAGATTGTTTTAATAAAGAAAATTACATTGCGAAGAAAGACGGCTAAAAACGGTACTAATCAACTATTTTAGAAAAAAATAAGAATCAATTCAACTCAATTTAATTTGTTTGAAAAAATACACTACAAAGTATTTTGCATAATGGAAATATTAAATTTAATCCGTTAGCTTTCAATTAAAGCTAAAATGAAACCTTCAAAAAGCTTTTCAATTTATACATTAATTTTAAAACTTAGGTACCGCGAATTATCACGAAAAAGTGGAGGTACCTCCTTTCAACCGGAAATATCACTAGAGGAAGACGATTAAGAGATAAAAAATAACACTCCCAACATTAGACTTGTACAAATTCGTAAAGGATTTATTTTTTAAGCGATTTTAGAGGTTTTATTCCCATTTAATTGCAAAGCTACTGAGAAGTAACCTTGTATTCTATTCAGAACCGTCTTAACTTATGGGCTCGGGGGTGTGAGATGTACCATCATAGTAACCCTATGCTAATCTGTGTATGTTAAGTGACTTGTGTTGGAGAAGCCCCTGTTTAGGAAATACTAAAAATAGAATTTACATCAAGCTACGCGTATTGCGATTGGTGACAATATATGTTATAATAGAAAGATCCATTTCATTTGAGTTGGTTCTCGAATAAAAAAAAATGTGTGAATGTCCCCTTTTGACCTAGAAGACACCAGAAGTAGCGAGGAATGTCTTCAAAAATGGCCACCCACCTATACAAATGGAAGAGTTGGTTTGTCTCGCCAGTTCAGTTTACTTGCAGACATTTTCCCTATCACCGAAAAGTGACCTTGATTTTGATGATCAGTCTTCGGACAATTATAGCACAGACTCGCCGGTAAAACTCTTATCGTTTAAAATTTGTGACCAAGACTACTTTTGTCTGTTGGAGACAATACGATGTTTATTTTTTCTAGTTGGATTTAATTGATTTAATTCTTAAATTTCTACTAGACTGAATAAATATCGTCTTGGATATTTAATTGTAATATATTTATATTTGTTACTTTTGTAAATAAATTATTTTCATTGTTACAAAACATTAGCAGTGATAATATTTCTTTATTCCTTCTTCTTTACTCCTCCGCCCTCTCTCTTCATTTTTGTCGAAGCCGTCACAAAATGCGGCTCGTTCTAAGTTTTGATGTCTATTTCGACACAAAAACAGCAGTTCTGCTTAACTAAAACAAATAATTTTCTCATTCGATATTCATTTCACAACAGCAGCAACAAAAAAGTAATATTTCTCTTCAGATATCTATTTTGATAAAACGTTGTATTTATTTTTGTTTAAAAAACTGCTATTCTGTTGAAAAATTTATTTTTTATCCAATTCTGATGGAGAATTTCACTTTTTAAAAATCACAGTTATTGCAACTTGCTACATATTTTGATTTAAACATTAAGGCAAATATGAAAAAAGTAGAAATAGCATTAAAAATACTGTAGTACTATTAATAACAATAGTATGATTATTGAATATATATTTATACATTGCAAATGAACACAGGTATAGTGTTTTGCATAGAGTAATTAGTAATTGAACCTAAGATTAAGTCACAACATTGAACACTAGTAGAGTAAGCATATTGTGGTTGTTTAAAATTATGAATTTGTGGTGTAGTACTAATTACCAGGTATTGATAGATTGTGAAATATGAATGGATGAGTTTTTTAATTATGCAAGTTCAGAACAGTCTTGTAGACCTATACACAGATAAAGTTAGATTAGTGTCAGACACTCGAGATAGACCACTAAGATAGATCAAGGTTTTGGCAAGCAGTTTTGTGAATCAGCACGCAATAGAGATGTAGCATCTACATCAGCATCCATTCCTGCTTCCAATCATCATTGCGTGTTGCTGTTGCAGGTGATAGTTTACAAAATGAAATCAAAGAGAAAGGCTTATGGAATACTAGCAGTATAGCCCGGCGTTGCTCGGATGTAATGAAAGCTTTAAAACTAATCCATGGTCCTGGAGCTCAGACTCAGCCGAAAGAATGTTTGTGTGAAGTTTGGCGAGAATCGGATAAAATTTGTGGATTTGTATAAAGGACATACAGACAGATAAACAGACAGACATACAAACATCTTGTATATATATATATATTGTCGATTTTCTGTACTATTGTAAGAACTTCAACATTGAAACTTCTGAAGATCGTTTCTTATGTCTTTGTCTATGAGTGTATCAAATTTGATTAAAATCGGACCACTCCTTCTATAACCCGATTTTTTCGATTATCGATTTTCGATATTTATCGGGGGTACCTCAACACAAAACCTAGCTAAGAACACTCGCAGACGCTTATAGCACAACTGTGTAAATTTTCAAGAAAATCGGTTCAGCCGTTTCGGAGTCTATAGGTAACGGACACACACACACACACACACACACACACACACACACACACACACACACAAAGTTCCATTTATAAATAAGTTTAGATTTATGATACTAACATAATGCATTGCTGGATTCGTAGTGGGCCCTCATCATATCAGAATAATTATAGCAACCTTTCAGGCTCACGATGAATGTAGAAAACAGCTCAAGTAGAGAATATTAAGGCGGTATATCTATCAAACAATCTCTCCAAACGTGAACTGTGGAATGGTGAGTGTGTAAAATGTGAATGGCTACTCTATTCGCCATCCCAAGGTCGTTTGTATTGTTTTGTATGTCGCCTATTGTCAAAGAAAGAATCTCCCTTTGCAACATCAGGGTTCAATGATTGGAAGCGAAGGAATGTTATTGTAGAACATGAAAATAGAGAAGAACATTGTAAGTGCATGACAGCATATTTGGTAATCCTTAAATAAGCTGGAAGTGTAGATTCTTTATTATTTGAGCAACATCGTTCAGAGAAAAAATATTGACATAAAGCGTTGACATGTGTGGTTTCTGTAATACCATGCAATCAGAGGTTTGATATTTCGTGGGGAAAATAAGATTATTGGGTCAGCAAAAATCGCAACTACTTAGGTATACTAGAGCTACTGAGTAAAATTGACCCTATGGATATTATGGTTATTGCTGGGTTGATTTTGGGTTTGTTTCACTTAAACACCCAATATTTGTTGAATTGCTGTCGTTATTGAAATAAATAGGCAAAGATTAAAAAAAAAAAAAAGAGACGAAGGAAGTCGGAATATTTTAGGACTGGTTTTGTTCACGAGGCGGTGACGATCTTTTTGAAGGGGAAAAAACTCGCCGAGCAGGTACGTCTTGCTCATTGAGTGTCCCCGCTAAATAAGACTGAGATTACTTGGTTTCAAGTGCGAAAATCCGAATACTATAAAAGGCCCCGGTCAGCGTCAATCACGGAGAGAGTCAGATCGGAGCCGCGAGACTAAACATCTAAAATGTAACTTCGACTTTAAGGGACTGGGAGATTGTCCTTTTTCTCTTTCTCCTCATCTCTTTCAACAATTACTATTACGAACATTTTGTACGAACTCTACTCTTAACTTCTTAATAATGTTTCTAATTGAACATTAACTCCTACAACTTGTGTTATTCTTTCCTTATAATAAATTTCTATTGTAAAATGCAAAATGTATATTTTATTATTACACTATTCCACACAATTCTACATATTCCAACCTGCCGACAACTAACCTTCTGATGAAAGCCTTCTGATGATAATTCTGGATAAAACTTGTAAGCTGCAGGGAGTTTGGTTATGTCTGACACAAGGCCGAATCAAAGAAACATTAACCAGCCCCTACACGTTTCAAGTTTACCTGTATCCCCTGTGATGGACACACTCTGAACGTGGTGGGAGTATAAGCAACAGTGTTGTCTACAGGCTGTGAAATTCTGTGTTCAGCACCTGTATTAATTTTTTGCTGGTTCTACTTATCGCTGAAATTTTTTTTTCTTAATCATTTCACCCCAAGCAAGGCATTTCACTGCCACTATTGCGCAGGGGCTACATAGGGGAAGGCGAAGAGAAAGAGAGTTTAGATATAGGAAATGTCAGAAGGAGGCTGATAGATGGGTAAGGATACCGAGGATGAGGGTTGGGCAGATGGGAAGAGTGTTTGAGAGAATGGATGCGAGTTAGTGTGTTAGGAGGTGTCTATTGACCTTACATTTAAACTCCTGGAGATTGTAGCTGTCGGGGAAGCAATCATGTGAAAGGGAATTCCACAGGCGGGAAGTGCGAGAAAAGAATCTGTTGGAGTAGAAATTGCGGTTACATCTTATCGGTTTCACTGTAAGAGTGTGAGACCTAGTTGCTAATCTAGTATCTCGTGCAAATTCGTCCCTAGGGAGCACCAGTGATCTAAGTTCATCGGAGCAGAAGCTGTGAAAGTATTTATAGAAGAGACACAGGGAGGCCACGTCACGCCGGTGAGAGAGTGACTGCAGGCAGTCTGCCAAGTCGGTATCGATCACATTACAGACTCTCCGTTGTATTTTGTCAAGAACCCCGAGGAGAAGGGCACCCGACCAGATGTGGCAGCAGTATTCAATGCACGGGCGGATGGTAGATTTATATATGTGCAGGATAGATTCAGACGGAAAAAAAACTTCCGGGCCCTGCACAGAGAACCGACTTTTATAGCAGCGGACTTAGCAATGGATTTGATATAGTCATTCCACTTGAGGTCCGCTGAGAGTGTGAGGCCAAGAAGGCGTAGTGTTTTACTCTCAGGGAGGCAAGCCTGTTCCATGCTAATGGGAGGTACGTGCGATTGTCTATGGTGGTTAATTGATAGCAGTTTCGTTTTAGATGCATTAAAATTTACGAGCCATTTCTTACCCCAGTCCACCACGGATTGGAGGTCCTTTTCAAGCTCGGCTGCGAGATTCGCTTTGTCGCTCACACTACATTTTTGGTCAAGGCGTGAGTAAACTGTGGTCTCATTGGTGTACATACCTACTTGGAAACTTATGGCATCAGGGAAATCATTAATGTAGACCAGAAAGAGCGTAGGACCTAGGATAGAGCCTTGAGGGTCATCTGTGTTCGTATGGTAGATCTGGGAGGCATGTCCGTTTAATACCACCTTCAATGTGCGGTTAGAGAGGAAGGACTGGATTAGGTCAAACAAATGTTCAGTTATACCATAGCTCCGCAGTTTGCGTAGAAGGCCAGCATGCTAGACACTATCGAACGCTTTAGAGATATCCAAGACAACAGTTCGGGCTTCACCATTCTTGTCAAGAGCCTGGTATATGTATTCGGTGATGATCGTTAGCATATCAGCAGCAGACCTGGTGAAGCGGAAGCCATACTGTTTGTCCGAGAGAAGCTTGTGGGCTGTGAGATGCTGGACCACCTCGGCGTTGATAATGGCTTCGAACACTTTGCCAAAGATCGGAAGAAGGCTGATAGGGCGTTAATTTGCGGGGTCCGAGGGTTCTCCAGTGTTCTTAAATATAGGAACTACAGAGGAAGACTTCCAACAGGTAGGAAAGCAGAAAGCAGATAGGCAGAAGTTGTAGAGCTTAGAGAGGACAGAGGAGAGTTCGGGGGAACATTTCTTCAAGACTATGATTGAGATTCCGTCACCTCCGCTCGCTTTGTGGGGATCAAGTTTTGAGATTATGTTAGAAACAAGCGAGGGTGTAATGTGGACGTTATTCAGTTGAGCCTCAGTTCTAGGTGGGAAGTCGGGTGTAGAAACTGCAGACGAATCTAGTCTCGAATTGGTCGAGAATCTGCGAGCAAAGCATTCAGCCTTGTCCGCTGAGAAGAAAATAAAACATGTACTGGATTGTCTAACAGCTGACAATGAACAGCAAGTGAACACAAGGCGAGAGGCAATATTGAGCAAAAAATGGAAAACCTGGAAACAATCATTGTCACAATTCCTCAGAATGACATGCGAAAAAGAATGAACAAAAGAAGTAATGTTCTGCAATCAAAGGATGGGAGCATACCTGTTGCCACGAATCCCTTTGAGACCATAAAAACCCATCTAAGAGAAACTAATGACAAATTTAGTGAATATGAATTCAAAGCCCAGAGTATTTGTCTAGATACAGATTTCAGTTATGAGAAAAGAAAAAAAAAACAAAAACAAAAAAAAAAAGACAAAAAACAAAACAGGAACGTCAACGAAATGCGCGTCTTGATAGATTTGATGGATTAGCAGAAAAGATACTTTTCAGTTTCACTGAAAAGTTCAGGGTGGAAACTTTCCTCCCAATTTTGAACACTCTAATCTTTGAACTGACAAAACGTTCGGAGGCTTACTCACAGATTGGAAATCTGTTTTCTTTCTTCAATGAATTGACAAGCCTTGCTTCTGATGCACTAAAGAAAAAGTGTAAACATCTGGTTAATATGTATCCCAAAGAGTGATTTATGATTATATTTTAAATGAATGTGAGCATCTCAAACACTACATGAGTTTTGTTGAAAATTGTGACACTCTGCCTGCACTGCACAGGAAAATAATTTTGGACAATTTGAAATTTGTATTCCCGAATGTTGAAATTGCACTCGGAGTGTTCATGTGCATGATGATGATGAAAAATCCTACGCGTTTTTTTTTTTTTTCAAGAATGAAACTTATAAAAATCTGCTTTCTAGCACAATGCAGCAGCATAGTTTGGACTAGCTTTTACTCATGGGCATGGAAAATGACATCCTATTCCTGAAGGTCATTGACTTCAAGCCAGTAATAAAGTAATTTTCTGAAAAGAAATACCGAAAATGCTTGTTTTAATAACAAGTTCGTAGTAATTTCAAACTGTGCCATCTAATCTGTGTGGCTTACTGCGTCTTATTAAGTTTTTCAAGCATTGTGTATTATTTATTATATTGGCAAGTTAATGCTTTACCACAGTTTTTAATGTTTTGTTGTGGCGGATCTACCCATGGTAATGGGTTAACTCAACCTGAATAAATACCATGTGACTAGTAGTCACCAGGAGAGCACCAGTCTGGAATGAGTCAGACACCCGTAGAGTGACTTACCGAACAGAGACTTTGATATACAACACCGCTTGATAGTCAGCTAGACGAAAAAGCTGGCATATTGTACCTTTACCGTGATTTTGTTAATACAATTGTTCCTGTTTTTATTTGTGACCTTAAACAGGGTTACAACATGTTTTAATATCAGTTTTGTTAAAATGCGGATAAAATAAATGTTATGTTTAATATTATCGACTATTTACTTTTTTATTTCTGTGAGTGGTTGTCGTATTACACTGGTTTGCCCAGGGAGCCATAATGCTGTTAAGACTGCCTTGGTCCCATAGAGGCGCAACAATGTTTAAAGACATTCCAATACTTAAATCAAATCCTCTGTGCAATAATAGAAATATTAAGTAGCAACAGTGATTAATCATAATAATTTCTTTCTATATACCATGGTTGTCATCTCTAATTTCTTTTTTGCTTCGTTCATCTGGCTGAAGTAATTTTTAAAAATATGGGCCAGCGAAAACATCTGTAATCTTTGCGACTTCAATTTATATTTGATTTTTAATTTCCATTTTTTCATGATCTATTTCTTCCTTCACTTAAGAAACGACGAGACACGTTTCTTTCTTGCACTGATAAACACAAGACATGTAAGTATTTCAGAGACACATACTGAAGTTTACTTTGAATTCTTTAGAACTTTAAATTCGCTTCTTATATAATATTTCTGTAACATGTCTGCTTAATAATACATTCATTAGCTGTTGTTAGTGTTGTTCGTTTGAATTCCATGCTTTATTTTAAATTTTTACCCGGATTCACCCGAATCCGCCAAATATTGTTTGCGGGGCATAAAATGAATAATTAATTTCCGTTGCCGCAACGATTTCTACTTCACTGGTTTCTCTATGATTTTAGAAAAACAAAAGATAATTTGAAAGGACATTCCTCAAAATAATACGAATATGTCTAATAATTTCTTCCATTTTTGAGATGACATTTCCAAAACGAAGAAGACGGATAGACTCATCATGAGAGATAAGAAAAATAGCGATCACATTTGTTGAGAAACTTAAAGTTTTTGTTGATTTGTTTCCAACCTAGAAATAAAGTTGCGTTTCTCATAGATATTACCTATGCGTATAAACAATATAAATTAATAGAATAATCAATACTAAAAAAAAAAAAGAAAAAATGGTGGCAATCAACCTCCGGCGGGACTCGAACCCGCAATCCCCGGATTAGGAGGCCGGTGCCTTATCCATTGGGCCACGGAGGCTACATGAATATACTTCTTTGATTTGTTCTATAATAACGTTAAAAAAGTATATAAATATTTCGATTTTTCTATTGGGAATTTAAAAAGAAACGCTTAATGATGAGCGTCTTTTATTTCTCGTCAAACTCCTTGTCATAAAGCAATGCAGCTTTATTTCGAGAAGAGCCTAAAAAGAACTACTAATAATATAAAATTCTAACAACGCACGTAAAAGTTTAGAAGAGCTTGCTTGTATGACTTGCATCACTTTCGTGAATAAAGAACAGGACATGGAGTTTTGGAGATGACTGATTTATTTACTGAGTTATTAAGTTGATGACAATGAGGAATTACATTGATTTGTAATGTGCATTTAAAACAGCTCGGAAGATGATGAATTGAATCGTGAATGATATTTGTTTACACGCGTGTGCATGTGTATTTAAGAAAAAACTGGACTTTTTGGACGGAACCTTTTTTTTTCAGTTAAAGTTTATTCTTGTGATTTTCCCGGGAATTGTTTGGAAAAGCAGATAACTTATATTTGATGTGCTAAGAAGAAAATCAGATGACTTAGGACTTGACAAAATCAGAGCTTCTAAACTCGTGTCCTGCGTCAACTTTAGAAAACCTGACAATCAAATCCATCTTCTAGTTATTCACCTTGTCGAAATTTCCGACATCTGTCGCGGTGTGCCCGATCACCACTCCCACTGTGCAAACAATCCCTGATACGCCTGTCGGCAGAGAACAGTCACGACCCACGTGTGCTAAAAATAGCAACGAACTCTTTTCAAACAAACAAAAAAACACAAAAACTTAATTTTCGCCACGAACCGAAATTAATTTAAATACAGTCAACAAACACCGAATACACTTTTGACTGTAATTGATACGGCCTGAAATTAATTATATCGCCATTTATTTGTTTAGCGGGCTCGTTACTGTTGTATGAACGTTTTTATGAATGCCAGCGATTTCACAGCAAATGGGCTGTCGATACGAGAGGGGGGCTCCGGCCTTCCAGCTGGGTCCGAAATGACCAATTAAGATCGAATAAGACCAGTTTAAGAGCAGTTTAGACCGATTTTGAACCTATCCACTGAGGTGGATAGGTAATGTTTTTGTTTGATCAATACCTGAGCGTACGCGCTCAGGTTCCCCACATTAAAAAAAAGACCTTGTGTTACATCTCTCTCAAGTGGGGTGAAGAGTAAATATCTCTTGGCTAGGAGGGCTCTGGCCTTCCAGCTGGGCCCGAAATGACCAGTTTAGACCGGTTTTGAACCTATCCACTGCGGCGGATAGGTGATGTTTTGACCAGTATCTGGGCGTAAGCGCTCAGGTTTCCCACATTAAAAAAAAAGACCTTGTGTTACATCTCTCTCAAGTGGGGGAGAAGAGTAAATATCTCTCGGCTAGGAGGGCTCTGGCCTTTCGGCTAGGTTCGAAATGACCAATTAAGACCGAATAAGCCCAGTTTAAGAGCAGTTTAGACCAGTTTTGTTTGAACCTATCCACCGCGGTGGATTGGTAATATTTGACCACGACCTGGGCGTAAGCACTTGTGGTGATACCGAGCAAAAGCGATGGACTGGATGTTTGCATTAATCTCTAAGTATATAGCAGGAGCACCAAACCAGATTTGCAAACAATATTCAATGCGTAGGCAACTGCAGACATTATAAGTAAGATAGATTTTAACGAGAAAAAATTGTCTAGCATGATGCAGTGAACCAACTTTCCTACCAACAGACTTAGCAATTGATTCAATATAATCTTTCCATTTCATATTAGCGGGAAAAACGTTAACCTGGAAATGTCCAGTGAGTCAGTTTTCTGGTAGTTAGTATCATTCATGCTAATGGAAGGCAAAATTCTTTCTCTCGAATGATTAAAAGAGATCGGGTTGTTTAACAAGCCGTTTCTTGACTTAGTTAACAAAAACTTTTAGATGGGTTTTATATGAGCTGACAGTTTAACGTCATCAAACAGATCAGACTTATTATTAAAACTGGAGTACATTGATGAACAGTGATGATGTGTTGAAAAATGATGACATCTGGAAGGTCGTTGATGAAAATTAGGAACCAGGTTGGTCCCAGGGTTGAAATCTGTAGACACCTGCATTAATGCAAGATCTAGAAGAGTGGTCGATCAAGATAACAGTCGTTTCGCTATTGGATATGATTCGACCAGAAAATTAAAACAGTGAAATTATAGAAGACTAGCAGTATAGCCGGGGGTTGCTCGAGTGTAATGAAAGCTTTAAATATACTCCATGGTTGGAGATCAGACTCTTTGGACGTTGGCACGAAAGAATAAAAAGCAATAGTTGTTTTCAGTTAAAGCGAAACCTTAGACTGAAAGAAAAATGAATGGATGTAAGTCAAATTTTGATTTCCTGGTATCGATATCAAATAAGTTTTTTTCGTCGTAAACTGAATTTTGAAGGCTAAATAAGTCCTCTGAGTAAATGGTATCATGGCTGAAACTAAGAACTACAATTATACCTACTTAGAGCCAAACCCGAAGCAAAAATTAAAATAAAAGAGCTGAAAAAAATACAGACATACAGGCAGATAAACAGACACACACACAAACATCTTGCCTTATATATATATATATATATATATATATATATATATATATATATATATATACGTAAAAAAATCACAAGATCGCCAAAACCTACCGCGGTTTCACACAACGGCTCGTCACACGGTTTCACACAACGGCTGACGAGCCGTTGTGTGAAACCGCGGTAGGTTTTGGCGATCTTGTGATTTTTTTACGTGTCTTTGCTCTACATTGCTTCCGATTTGTTATTTTGCTTTGGTTAGTTCTGTATCGAGCACTTTTTCTTTCTTTGTGGTTGGTTCCGTTTGGGTTTTTTTTTCTTTACTGCGGGGTATTGTATGTATTGTCTGTATTCCGCAGTTTTCTTTTTTTTCTCCCCTCTTGTCCAACGCCTTACAGCGACGGATAGTAACGGAATTAGATTCTGTCTGTTATTTGTTGTCCTTAAAGTTTATTTTCGTATAGTTTTAGGATTTAGATACTTACAGAGTCGGTCTTATTATTATTTTATATTATATATATATATATATATATATATATATATATATTATCGATTTTCTGCACTATTGTAAGAACTGCAACATTGAAACTTCTGAATATCATTTCTTATGTCTTTGTTTATGAGTGTATCAAATTTGATTAAAATCGGACCACTCCTTCTATAACCCGATTTTTTCGATTATCGATTTTCGATATTTATCGGAGGTACCTCGACACAAAACCTCGCTAAGAACACTTGCAGACGCTTATAGTACAACTGTGTAAATTTTCAAGAAAATCGGTTCAGCCGTTTCGGAGTCTATAGTCAACGGACACACACACACACACACACACACACACACACACACACACACACACACACACACACACACACACAAAGTTCCTTTTATAAATAAGTTTAGATGTATGAATTTATCTGATTCTACTTAAAAATTACAACGTCCACAAAGAAATTGGTAATTTGATTAGTATAATATAAACTTAAAAAATTTTGTGCGTCGCTGTGGAATGCGCCAAACTGGCTGCAAAGCAGCTGGTGTTCTGTTGCGTCTCTTTGAATGTGTAGTTGGCTTGGTCGAATCCGTTTTGTGAGAGTCTTCCACTGGTATTTGCCCCGGTTTCCAGGTAACACAAGTTTATATTTAGACGAGGTACCGAACAAGTAAGCAACGACGAGGTTTTGGAGAGGATGGAAAATAAAAGGAAACTAATATTTAATATCAGGAAAAGAGAGCTGAAGTTTCTACGACATGTAGAAGGACGTGTTTGGAGAATCTGATACTCTCAAGACAGATAGATGGAAAGAAAAACTGAGGAAAGCAATGCGCAACATAGTTGGTGTGCTAAAGCAACTGAATGACAGACCAGGGCTTGGAAGGGTTACAAGAGAAAGGGTATTAAGAGCCACTAAGGATAGAAAGATGTGGAAGGCCATGATCGCCTACGTCCTGAAGAGACACAGCACATAGAAGAAGAAGAAGAAGAAGAAGAAGAAGAAGAAGAAGAAGAAGAAGAATCTACGGCTGCATATTTTTAAAGAATCAAGGGTTTCGCATGATTTGGTGGTCAACATATTACTTTTTTTTTTATAACTGCGTACAGCTTCCCTGAATGAGATGATGATGTTTAAATCCGACGTATATGATCTGCATTTTTCTTTATCTGGTATTTGCTGATGGCACCATTTGTGATGATGCGTGAATTGGACGTGAACCGAAATTTTGGTGTGAGAGGCGCATTATATACCGATATTCATCTTCCTTCTGTGAAAACTTTGTTGTATTGTGGAGTGTGGACCTGTAATGATAGAGAAAATGAGGTAACGGTTGCACGGATAAATTTGTTCATTGTCTTCGTTAAACGCTCGGCTTCACCATTTGCTTCTAGTCAAAAATTTAAAAAATCTCAAAGTTTTAGATTCCAATCAATATAATTCCTAGTTTGAAATACACCAGAGTATTCTGCTTACTGAAAATAGTAAATTTAATCATTTAGCTTTCTATTAAAACTAAAAAAAAGTTTCAAGAAAAATTTTATTTTTAAAAATTCAATTTAAAAGTTAGTTATCGAAAATGAATGGAGGTACTTACACATTGCGCATTATACAATGCTGTTAACTATGGAAACAACAAAAAATGACTTCGAATAACTTACCAATGATTGCATAATTAAATAGAACAAAATTTGTAGTTGTATCATTAGGATATAAGAGAGAACCTCTGTTAATCCCCTGAAAATAGCAGTTTATTTCAGGTATTTCTTCCACATTATCTCTTCCAGATATTAAATCTTTGCAACTATTGCATTTAATTTTCTTAAGAACTACATGACAGCAATAACCTGCTAAGTATAGTATTACAGGAAGAACTTCTCTACATTTATTAACATCATCCTCTTTAACATCAATTCTAAATTAATACACATCTAACTTTTGCTCCTCTGTCACTTCATCCCATTTTGGTTCTTGTAAATTATTTAAATAAATTTTAATGCATTGCTGATTAAATGGTAGGCTCAGTTTTAAAACCAATAGCATTCTAATGTTTTTCACACTCGAACACTTGCCATATTGATCCCCACCAAGTTGCCGGTATTGACCAAACCTTGCCTCAAGATGATCAATTTGAAATTTGCCAGGTAATATGTATAGCATTTTCAATTCTTCTTTGCAATACTTGGTCAGTTCTAGAAATGCATAGGTTGTTTGATGCAAAGCAGTAAAAGTTTCTTTTGTTAATTTCTCATTTCTTTCAAAAATGCTATTCTAAGATTCTAACTAGTCACAGAATAGAGAGAGAAATTTAAAATTTTCTTCATTTACTCTAAGTGGATTACAATACTTATTTCTTAGTCGACAACCTTTTTATAGCGTTTTTACATTCATTAGTGTCCACCAAATATAAAATATGTTTATATATTCTGCAACTTCTGCAAAATTAGGCAAACATTTCTGTTTTCCTAAGGTCAATAATCCATGAATAGTGTACACATTAAAAATTTGAAAAACTAAATTAACATTTTGCCTTTCAAGATAAATAGGAGAAAGTGTCTTTGAGGTCAGTTTATGACAATATTTCAAAATTGACTGAGATTCAAGGACATGAAGCTTCTGTAGGGTACAAAATGGGGCCATTTGAATACTATCTGATTCATGATTTCCATTGTGACAAAATTTTGGAAACAGCATGCATTTACTTGCATCTCTTTGACCAAGCCAGTTGTTTCTAAAGCGTTTTAATATATGGAGTGAGTCCAATAGGAAAAAGAGAGGTCGAGACTTCATAACTGGATGCGGATATACAATGGAAAGCTTTGGGGGACTGCAAAAAATATAATAGCTTTTTTATTTATTGCATTATTATCTGTTATGATTGATAATACTTGAAAGCCTTTCTCCTCTAAACCAATTATTATACGTTTAACTATATCAAATAAATTCTCAACTTTATGGCATTTAGTTGTTGTGAGAATAAACTGCTAACCATAAAGGCAAATGTACTTGTAGCTTTATTGCTGTTGTCAGATTGTAACACGTTAACTGCATTGCGTGTGGAAAAATATGATACTAATTTTAGTACGACAGTGCGAAAGAAATTATTACTAGTAGTATTATTAATTCTGCAGATCACAATATAAGTGGAGAGGAAAATAAGCCTAATAGATGATAAAATTGTTTATTGTTGATCGCAAAATGAAGACGGCTAAGAAATTGTGAAAAGGGAATATATTGCAAAATCAAAATATTGCAAACTGAAAATATTAATGAGAAGAGAATAAAAAAATATATTTTGCAGATGTAAAGCGACAGGTCAAATAGGGTCTTCATATTGACAACCATTATGTGACAAAGCGGAAGCAAGTGACTAAGAAAAACACCATTGGAAGCCTTGAGCTTTACGGCTGGTGGAACTGAAAATTAACGGTAGTCAAAACATTGTTTCTACGATTGTTGAAATATTTTGATGGCCACAAGGAAGGTCAAATCCTTAATTTTCGAATTCGCTGGGAAAGAATTTGACTTGAGAAATAAATGATGTAATCAGTTGAATCAGGGAAGAAGAAGAAAAGAAATGACGTCAACAGAAATATTGCTATTTCATTGGTTAAACCAAGGGAATAAAATCACTCCACCTCCTAATGCGAAGGCGAGAGTAATTTCATTGGTTAAAGATTTGATTTGCATGGACACCCCCTGTCTGTCATGCCCTTCCCAAGAGAATTCGGGACAGGCATAAAAACTAGAGACCAGAGGGCCAACTTCAGAGTGGTCGCTGTATCGAACTAAGGCAGACGAGACGAAATTACCGCCGCCGTCACACAAACGCACAAAGTCGCATCGTCGGCTGTTTCCGTAAGGCTTCGGTGAAAAGCTCTGATAATATATTTTGAACCGTAAAAACTTGAAAAAACTTAAAATCTCCGATTGGAATGATAAACGTTACCAACCGAGAATTTGAATTGAAAACTTTCGCTCCGTTGTAAAGATAAGAAATCGACGACTGTTATTATTTCTTTTTTCTGGTTTTTTTTTTTTTTTTTTTTTTGTTGTTGTTGTATATAAAGACTTTTCCGCAACTTATTCAAGCATCATTGAATTTTTTTTTTTTTGTGCCGTTTTCATTAACCCAAGTGTGCATGCGCGTTCGGTTTGGTTCGACGTGGTAAAGATACAGCTGGCGGGATTTCACCGTGCCTTCCTTGGGATAAAAATTCACAGCGTGGGCAAGGAGGAACACCGTTGTAATAGACGACTTGAAGACCAGCTATTGTGACGAGGCCATAACGACAAGCGACTCGAGAGCGTCGTCATATCTGGTGCTGTATTGACCGGTTAGATACGGGGCGACATACGTGTTACAAGATAAGCCAACAATATTATCACCCTTATAATCAAAATAAGGCTTTAGGTAAATTTCATCCACAAGTAAAGATACTGTGGTGTCCTTATGCACTAGTAACTTAAATTTATTTTTAATATACATAAGAAAATTGTTATCATGTTGCTTAATCAAAGGATTCATATGTGTTGATAAGGTAAGTCTTTTAATAGTTGAATAGCTTGGTAAAATTATATTTTGCTGTCTCTTAATAATCTGTATCCTTTAGGGGAGCAGTTATATAACAATGAAGAAAATATCATCATTTCTGTTGAATAATAAAGCTTATTCAGTGTTATTAAGTTTAACTGCTCATATACAAATTTGATGGAACTAAAATATTTGTTTGATTCTTCTTGCACCAATACTAGAAATGACATTACCAATTTTAACATAAAAATCATATTTGGAGGTTTGATTTGCTGATGTTCTGTGTCAATTTTTCAATCAGAATTTCAAGAGTATTTTGCTTGGTTACATTTTTAGGAACCTTATAGTCCCCTATTGTATTTATTTCCACATCTCTACAAAACACATGTACAGTAAAATCAGATTAAATTACAAGAGACAGATGGGATTTTGGATATGGGGATTTGATGATACTGCATATAATAAGTGTTTCTTGCTGCCTAACAACATTCTAGTAATTTCTATCAAGAAAATGTAATTTCCCTTCTACATCATCAATATTATGAAATTTCTTCTGCTTTTTATATGCTAAGTCATCAGTAATACTTTTATTTAAAGCCCTTTTAAGGGCAGAATTTTCCAGGCGAATTCTCCTAGAATCTGGTGACTCTCTAGAGGTGCTGAATGAAGATAAATATGAGGGACAGTTTGGGAAAATTCTAGGGATAGCACCGTCCTGAAGATATGTTTTTTGAAGTCTAAAAATCGCTGACGATTCTCCGGTCGAAAATGTAGTTCACATACCTAAATCAATTTTAGAAAACAAACCTATTTAAATGTCTTGTGAAAATATTAAAAAAAATCATTCAACAAAATTTTAAAAGATGCAACTTTCTTACAATTCTAGGAAAAGTGAAGTTTTCTGATATTTTTAAGGAATATGTTTTAATTTATTAATTCAACAAAATGATTATCAGTGACGAAGCTAAGTACAAATAAAGAGAGAATTTTAACATACATTTTTAAATAAAAATAACAAATAAAAACATTTTTTATGAATAAAACAATTCTAAAAATTGTTAGACTAGTAGAAATATATGCCTATAAAAATATACCTTTATAAATTTATATTGAAAATTTCTTTAAACTTTTTTTATGAGGTTCTAGCTTTTAAAAACATTCGCAATTTCTTTTTAAATGTGTTGTGAATTACAAAGATGAAATTAATTTATCCTTAAAGTTTCTTTTATTTACAAATAAAACAATTCTAAAGAAATGTTAGAATTATTAGAATTCTATGTCTATAAAAATATTTCTTTATGAATTTATATTAAAAATTTCTTTAAAGTTTATTTTTTAAAAATGAGGTTTTTTTAACTTTTAAAAACGTGAGCGATAAAATCAAGTCATGTTGAATTAATTAATTTTCTCGCTAGATTTATGTTATAACTTTGTGTTGTGTATTACAAAAATTTGAAATTGATTTAATCATAAAACTTATTCTTTAATGCAAAAATATACTCACTCTACTGAATTTAAGTAGGCAAAAATGTTCTCTTTTGCTTTTGAATAGTACGAATCTAAACATCAGATAATACTGTATCTTTCGGAAAAGAAAATACATGAACTTTTGGGCCGTTTTTATAATTTCCTTTGCAATTTAGTACAGCACATCTGTAAGGCAATGTTTTTGTTTATAAGTTAATGCAAATTTTAAAAGAAAAACAAAAACAGACAATTTTAAAACACCGCGAAAAATCTAAATACACAAATGGCTTGTTGAAAGTTAGGACTTAAGATGATGACGGCACGAGTTCTTGACGTCGCATGTATCAGGTCTTCATTTTCGATGGTCTCGGTTCAATCCAGATATGTACGGGGAACTGGTCAGGTGCTCAGTTGCACAACCACCCTACGAGCCTCCGTACCAGCCACCCTACGCTTGTGGTGATACCAAGCAAAAGCGATGGACCGGATGTTTGCGCTTTCACGACCAAAAAGAAAATGACCAAAAGTCGTCCGTGCGCCGCCGGCCCCGCGCAGATGTTCCGGTTGAAAACTAAAAATTAATTAAATATTAAATTTCCACTTCGCGAGTCTACGCGAATTTTATTTATCAGCCAATGGGAAGCCCAGAACCAAATACAAGTGTGAAATCCCAAATGAGCTGCTGTGATCCAAAAAGAAAATATAAAAAGCGGATACAGAAAGCATTCGACAGGCAGACCGACTCAAGGAGAAAAGAGTAATAAGTATCTCCCTTGACACAAGTCAAGCGGCTTACTACGCTCGCCTCCCTTACCTCTTTCCTTCTTCCCTGCCTCAAAAACTACTTACTGACCTAAGGAGCGAATACATCAAAGACATTCCTTACTTATACGCTCCCAAATTCCTAAGTATTAATTCTCTTTCAGCATTTAATTGCCATTAACATTATAAAGTCCGTTGTACTCATATTCAAAGACTGTTTCCTTACATACAAGACGCCTCCACACTACTTTAAGCATTAATTATCTTGTCAGTCTTCCATTGCCACTATACGCTCGCACTTGATCATTGGAATGATGATGATAACGATGATGATAGTTGTAAATGTTCATAATTCCAACAGTGTTTTTTCCTATTTGATAAACAGAAGAAAAGAACTCTTTCGACCAAGAGGCTTCTAATACAAGGTTTTTAAAAGTTACACGAAGAAAACGTTATCCTACATACAAAGTTATTCTATACATTACATCGACTCGTATCTTCTATTTCATTTTCGTTGTTTTTATTGAAATGTTTCGTCTGATATTATTCAGTCTTTTTCGGTTGATGTTAGTGGATTTGAGAAGTTAATTATTAAAATCTGCTTCAACTGGCAGACATATATCAGGTTCAAGGCAATACCAATAACACCTTCTCTGATATTTTGAGCAGAGAATTGGAAATGGATTACAACAGGGTTGTGGCCCCCACTCCCACCCCACCCCGAGTCTATTATATGGTCTACCCACTCTACTACATCTCAATTCTTCTATGGTTGTATTCATATAAAATACAAATTTTATTGTGGCCTAATTATGTACAATAAAGGATCATATGCAACATAAATGAACAATTCAACTAGAAAAGTTGAAAATAAATACAATGAATCTGAACACAAATAGATCCATATCATGATAGATTATTCCGTCTTAAATTAATCAAGAATGTTTTGGTGCAATTTTTAATAGCAATCTGAGATTATTTTTGTATTAAAAAGTTGAATAATTTTAACACATTCAATATTATTATGAATAGAAATAAGCGA
The DNA here is from genome assembly GCA_037127315.1 of Ascarosepion bandense. Taxonomy (NCBI): domain Eukaryota; kingdom Metazoa; phylum Mollusca; class Cephalopoda; order Sepiida; family Sepiidae; genus Ascarosepion; species Ascarosepion bandense. The sequence continues at coordinate 3,198,460 of JBBBDQ010000266.1, forward strand.
ATTTTTCATAGTGTTTTTTCAAGACTTCAGTCAGTTAAATGCCATATGTGAAACACGCTTGGGCGATCATGTCTCGAAAGAGACATGACTGACTGGGCAGAAGATTATCCCACAGTAGGTTGCCATTGCTTTCTGTGATAGACTGGTTGCCAGCCAAGGCTGTAGAACCCAATCTGTCCTGTTATTTAATGCATAACTGGAAGGAAGAGACGGATTAATACCTTTCCCAAGAGTATTTGCGCGTAAGTGAATGCAATGAATTCAACTGGAATTTGAACTCGGCCCCCCGATTTCTCGTTCCGAGCCGATATCCACTGCACCACAGCCTGCGTAAAACAAATTCACGGATTTGAACGAAAACAAAAGACCCAAGAATGTTGTCAAAATCTGCGAACATTTTTCATCATTTAATAATCAGTTGTGCTTAGGTTATTTTATAGGAAGAAAACAAAAAAACAAAAAAACAAATGTTGATAAGAAATCGAAGACCACAAAGCACTCCCCGGTGGCATGAATAAGACTTACCCCTCCCCGATCGGGGAGGTTTTTTCCAGAGCCTTCCAGTCATGGCACCAATTTAAATATATCTTGCAGACCACTCCGACGAAGAATTACCTAGGAATCAAAATTGGCGACCAGCTTGACATCAGCAATGAATGACGAACACGGATTTATAAAATATACAATTATATTTTTATTCTTTCTTTTTCTTCGGTGACGTAGAACAGAGGGTGGTCGGAACGAGAGCACACACGCAAACGAAGGACAGTTGACTCATGGGTTCTTCTCTTCTCAATCCAATCTGCTCTCCATCTCTTCCTCGTTCTCTCTGTCTTCCGATCTCTCTCTCTCTCTCTCTCTCTCTCTCTCACACACACACACACACACACACACACACACCTCATATAAACGAGTTTCGTTACGTCATTTTCCGCCCGCATATTGTTTATTATTTTAGGGTTTATATTCTCTGACATTGACCACGCCGCCTATCAAAATACTCCACAATTCCCCAAAGCAAAGCTGGCCCTGTATTCTTCAATTTCCAAAACAGTATCAATCTAAATGTAAATAAACTATTGTTTTTTATATTTTTCGACTTTTGAGACAGCAATTTCGTTTGTCACACTGTGTTTGCATTCCTGACCTTTCAAAATATTATTTACCTCTTTTAAATTCTGCCAGCATTGCATTGTTCCAATATAAAATACACTTCTGGGTGAAATTACACACAAGGTCAGAACATATATAACAAGTGGAGATACCTAAGTTAATGTATATTAGAAATTTTCGTATTCTTTCACTCACATATCCTTGCAAAAATTAATAATTGTCGGATTTTAATGAAACTTATTAAAAAAATTAATGAATTCATATTTGAATTTGTTGTTGTTATAAAATCTTGGTAAAAATATTTTTTTTACATTTGTTGCACACCACCACCACCGCCAATAAATTAATTTCATGAAATTTCTAAAAATTAAATTCTGTCCGCAAACTTTATTAATTAAACGCATGTTCTGCCATGTTTCCAAAAATCTGCCTCGAATAGTTAAAATGAAAAATGCAATTAAACAATGACATTATTTCATTAGATAATCTTTTAATTGCTTTTATAAATAAAATATTATTTAGGACATTATTTTCTGAAGAAAAAAGAATATTTTTGTAACGAATAATGAATTTTTACAAAAATTGTTTTCATTTTTCTTTTTAAAATTATAATAATTTAAAGTTAAAAAACTTCGTTATGCTATTCAATTATTAAGTGATGGCTATACTTACTAAGCTTTAATTGAAAAGCTTAATACAAATCATCACTCCCCAAGAATTAAAAAATTTTTTTCATGTGTATAAAACGGGATCATTTTGAAAGTATGGTTGATCATACGCTTCATTATCAGAAAATTAAGATCGATGTCTATAGCAAATTTAAAGTCAACATTCCTAAAATTAGATTATGGAGAATATTCCAACATTTGTAAGGTTACTGAGAATTTAAAATTTATATAAAAGTGAATTGACCTGCTATTTTCTTAAATTTTGTTTTAACTCATAAAGTCTCCGTAGAACAGCAATAAACATATGAATGCTTGAAAAAGTGCTTGTCGGGTGTTGAAAAGATCAGTAAATCACTACTATTGTTCGTTTTAAAATCCGTTTTTCTGCATTTTTTTACTCAATGTATATAATACTTGTTTCAAATCAGATATACTTTAAATCTGTAATATTTCTTAAATAAAATTTCAGAAAAGTATATTTCATTTTTGGGAAATATTTATAATAAAGAAAATTACATTGCGATATAAGACGGCTATTTAAAAAATAAAAATAAAAATTGATTCCAATAAAAATAATTTGTTTGAAAAATACACTACAAAGTATTTTGCGTAATGGAAATATATATTTAATCCTTTTATTTCAATTAACGCTAAAATGAAACCCAGTACACTGATTTACCCAGGGTCCTATAATGCTGTTAAGACTGGTTTGGTTCCATAGAGGCGCAACAATGTTTATAGACATTCCAATACTTAAATCAAATCCTCTGTGCAATAATAGAAATATTAAGTGGAAACAGTGATTAATCATGATAATTTTTTTTCTATATACAATGGCCGCCATCTTTAATTTCTTTTTTGCCTTGGTCATCCGGCTGACAACTGTGGGCCAGCGAAAACATCTGTAACCTTTACGATTTCAATTTACATTTGATTTTTTTCAATTTCATTTTTTTTTTTTTTTTTTTGGGTGGTGGTGATGATGATGGATGGGCATACCACCCGCTGATGGCAATCACTGGTTGCACGAGATTTGAAAGTATTATCTCTTTCTCCTTTGACTTGCGAAACTACAAGACACATTTCTTTCTTGGACTGATAAACACGAGACATGTAAGTACTTTTGAAGTTTACTTTGAACACTTCATAACGTTAAATTTGCTTCTTATATAATATTTCTGTAACATATCTCCTTCATACATTTAATAATTATAGTTCGTTTGAATTCCATGCTTTTTTTTTTTTTTACTTTTTACCCGGATTCACACGAATCTGCCAAATATTGTTTGCGAGATGAATGTGCCAAAAGGCATAAAATGAATAATTTCCATTCCCGCAACAGTTTCTTCTTTCTGGTTTCTTCATAATTTTGGAAAAACAAAAGATAATGTGAAAGGACATTCCATTAAAAGAATACGAACCTGTCTAATATACATCACTTCTTTCATTTGAGATGACATTTCCTAAACGAAGACGGTTGGGAGATAAAAATAAATGGCACTTACAACATTTGACAAAGTTAATGTTTTTGATGAATTATTTCCAGTAAAATTGCCTAGAAATATCTTGTGCTTCCCAGAGATAGTACTCATAAGAATAAACCATACAATTCCTGAAATGCCAAATAAAAATTAGAAAAAATTAACCTCCGGCGGGACTCGAACCCGCAATCCCCGGCTTAGGAGGCCGGTGCCTTATCCATTGGGCCACGGAGGCTATTCATATACTAGACCAAAATTTGTTCTATTATAACGTTAAGAAATCAAAATTATGTTGATTTTTTTTATTTGGAATTTTAAAAAGAAACGCCTAATCATGAGCGTCTTTATTTCTCGTCAAACTCCTTGTCATAAAGCAATGCTGCTTTATTTCAAGAAGAGCATTAAAAAAAAAAATACCTACAAAATTCTAACAACGCGCGTAAAAGTTTTGAAGAGCTTTTAAAACCTGCATCACTTCCGTGAATAAAGAACAGGACATGGAGTTTTGGAAATGACTGATTTATTTACTGAGTTATTAACAAAGTTGCTGACAATGATTTGCAATTAGCCATTAAAACAGTTCGGAAGATGACGATGAAGCGTGTGCATGTGTATTTAAGAAAAAACTGGACTTTTTGGACGGAACCTTTTTTTCAGTTAGTTTCTTGTGATATTCTCGGGAATTGTTTGGAAGAGTAGACAACTTTTATTTGATGTGCTAAGAAAATCAGATGACTTAGGAGTTGACAAAGCTAGAGCTTCTATCCTAGTGTAGAGCGTCAACTCAGGAAAACATGATATTATTATATGCAAATGCCTGTAGCTGTCACCTTGTCGAAATTTTCTATTTCTTTAGTGATCATATAAAGTTAGAGACTTAAACTATGGGCATGATAGTCAACAACCAAAGAGAATTGAACTATTAGACTCTCTAGACTCTCTCGTCAATACAATGCATTTCTACGGTATTTTTAAATTTCTTCATTTTAAAAATCTAAAAGAAAACATTGATAAGCCAAATCTTCCAACTGATATGATCGGTTTTCTGCACTGACTAAACGATTTTCTGGAAATTCAGTCAGTCAGTTAAGTGCCATACGTGATACACGTTTGGGCGATCATGTCTCGAAAGTGACATGACTAACTGGGCAGAAGATTATCCCGCAGTAGGTTGCCATTGCTTTCTGCGGTAGACTGGTTGCCAACCAAGGCTATAGAACCCAGTCTGTCCTGCTATTTAATGCATAACTGGAAGGGAGAGACGGATTAATACCTTTCCCAAGGGTATTTTTGCGCGTAAGTGAATACAATGGATTCAACTGGAATTCTGGAAATTATACTGATTTAAAAAATAATTTTAAATTACCATTCATTCGATGTTAATTTTTTGTTGTTTAAATACATAGTTAACAACATTGTATAATGCGCAATGTGTATGTAGCGAAAGTGTTACTATCGAATCACAAAGTTCAGTGCATTTTCGAAGCCAAGGCTTTGAGAGAGGCGTAAAAATCCATTATTCCCTCCACACCTCCATCTATTGGTTAAATTATAAATATCAGGGTAGACTGGACTCTTAAATCTAGGCTCGCAGCTGTAGGATTATGGCTAAAGCTAGTGAAAGACTAGAGTGAGAGAGACTGGTTAGGCATATAGAAAGAAAACATGAAGACTAGTTTAAGGCTTGCACACACAAAAAGCTTGCTAAAATCTCATACGCCGTGTAGTCTACATATGGCCTTTTCTTTGAATAACTGCGTATATAGCTTCAGGTGCAAGAGTAGGCAGGGTTTTTTGTGCCTAGTTTGGACATCAAGCGTGCTGTCCCTTGAAAGAGATGGTCAGAAAAAACATCAGAAAAATATCGTATTCATCAACATCCACTTGAACATAGTTGTCATAATATGAGTTATCTCCCATAGAAGTCCTCTCGAATAAAAAGATAAATATTTTAGGTACTTCCGCCCCACGGGACTTCAGTAATAAAATGGTTAGGTTAAAAACCTTACCCTGTCTTCTGTGTCAGTTCTTAATGTTCCATCCGTTTTAATCCAAGTTCAAAGAATACTATTTCATGGTGGCAGCGACGGGATTTAAAAGAAATACCCACAAACAAAATGAACGCAAGGAAAACGGAGAATTATTAAAAAAAAAAAAAAAAAACATCGTCACACAACAAGTCGTGTCTCTAAACGCACATGGTGACCACAAGCGCCATATTGAAAAAAAAAAGTAAACAAAGTAAGTTCGCCAATTTAATTCCTATATCATTATTCAAAAAAAAAAAATTGTTATTAGAATAATAATAATACAAAAAAAAAAAATGAATACAAACACATGCGAGAAACCCCTTATGCACTGGGACTCGGAAAATCTGGTCGACTCGTTCAGATTTTTCAAGCAGCGGTGTTCACTATATTTCTCTGGAAACAGTGTTCCCGTCGAGAAGCAGGTAGACTATATACTACTGCTATCCGGCGAGGAAGGACTCAGGCGATATAATGCTTGGACGTTCGATAATGACTCCGACCGGACGGACCCGGAAATTATTTGGAAAAATTTTGAGGAACAGTTAGAGCCTCAAGTAAACTGTCGAATAGAACGTTTCTACCTTTGTAAATTTAAACAAAAACATACTGAAAGTATCGACGACTTTGTGGCGAGGTGCCGACTACAGGCAAAAAAATGCAGGTTCAGAGACACTCAGGAAACTGAAGAACGTATCATAGAGCAGGTAATTACTGGCACAAAACACCCGGAGTTACAGAAACTTCTGCTGTCGAAAAGCATGGATATTCCGCTTCGAGAAGTCCTAAATTGTGGACGATTGCACGAAGCATCCCTCAACCACATGAAGCAAATGGCTGAAATTGGAGGCGACCGACAAGAAATAAACGTAATAAAAAAAAGCCAGTGTCGACGGTGTGGAACCACTCACCAAAAAGAAAAATGCCCAGCCTGGGGCACTACATGCTCAGCGTGTGGAAAGAGAAACCATTGGGCAAAAATGTGCACTAACAAAAATGAGAGCACACGAAAATACAGCCAAGCAAGGGCGACACACAGCCAAAAACAGACACAAGAAAAAAAAAAAACGAAACAACAGAATATATTCAGTGAACTCCGAGCCTATGGAGATGTATAGAGAATTTGAGCAGTTAAGCTTTGATGCTGTTCAGCAGCCAAAAGATGAGCGGACTGAAATCATCACAGAGCTAAAAATAAAGCTTCCCAACCGAACAGGCACCCATCTACTCAAGGCAAAAGTGGACACAGGTGCAGAAGGAAATACGCTTCCCCTGCGAACATTTCGTAACATGTTTCCAGACAGAGTTGATGACTTAGGACGACCCATTCCAGGCTCCTCAAAAAAAGAGCACACCATTCTGACGGCGTACAACGGCTCCAAAATAATACAGCACGGATCAATTTGCATACAATGCGGACACAAAGACAAGTGGAGAACTCTAAAATTTTTTGTAGTAACAACAGAGGGTCCCACCGTAATAGGACTACTCTCCCTCAGAGACTTGGAGCTGATAAGCCTCCACTGCACCATACAAAAAAAGAAAGATCCGATTAACTCCGTCGACGATTTTAAAAATGCTTACGCAAGTCAGTTTGATCGCATAGGACATTTTAAAAATGACTATCATATAGTCCTAAAACCTGATCATCATCCCGTGATACATGCACCAAGAAAATGTCCCATCCATCTGAGAGATGAAATTAAAGAGGAACTAAAATCAATGGAAACCCAAGGCATCATCAGGAAGGTCACCGAACCGACTGAATGGGTCAGTAGCATAGTATACGTTCGAAAGAAGAACGGAAAACTGCGTCTATGCCTCGACCCAAAGGATCTGAACCGGGCAATAATGAGATGCCACTATAAGACTCCCACACTTGAAGAGCTAGCGCACAAACTGTCTGGCGCTCAGCACTTTTCAAAACTCGTAGGCAACTTACCCATGAAATGTCCCAACAATTCGACCCAAAAAGAAGAAATAGCATCGCGCCTATATAAAAGGCAATCATACCAAAAAAATCGATACGATCAGCACACCAAAGTGCTGCCAGAATTACATGAAGGACAACCTGTTCGTGTATATGATCCGGACTCCAGCAAATGGTCCCCTGCTATCGTCACACAGAGATGCGTCGAACCACGATCATACACGGTGCAGACTACATCAGGAAAGTCTCTTCGTAGAAACCGTAGACATCTAAGGACAGATAAGTCTACAACGAAGTCGACCCCAGAATCAAATGACGAACCATCAATCAGTATACCAATGGATCGCATGGAAGATACCAACACCACAACATCTAATAGTAGACCCATCACAGAAACACCACACAAAACACCAAACACTCATCCCGGAACTCATAAAACATCCAGATCTGGTCAATAATCAGACCACCCAAGAGATATAGCTATGAGGAAAACAGCCCTTAATTGGACAATTACACTACTGCATATAGTGTCACAGTTCCTGTGTTTTGACTGTTGTTTTTTTCTGTATGTTCCTTTTTGGAAGAAGGGGGATGTCATAATATGAGTTATCTCCCATAGAAGTCCTCTCGAATAAAAAGATAAATATTTTAGGTACTTCCGCCCCACAAAACTTCAGTAATAAAATGGCTAGGTTAAAAACCATACCATGCCTTCTGTGTCAGTTCTTAATATTCCATCCGTAATAATCCAAGTTCAAAGAATACTATTTCAATAGTCAGCCGAAATAAAAGATCTTGAAACGTCTTGGGCAATTTCTGTCTCTGGAGAAGAACGTAATGGTGTCAGTTGTATTGGTCTATGCTGTACTCAGTGTACATGGGTTGACTTATGACATGGAATACAATCTCGGGCGATCTTTTCCTACATCCTATCTATGCATGGAAAGCACACTTCTCTAATTAGCTGCTTCGTCTTGACGATCCTTTGATGAGTGTGGTGCCCAGTATCAATTATTCTTCTCTACCAGGCGGTGATCATACAGAACAAAACCTTCTGTGATAGATTATTCATCCCAGGACTGAACTAAAGAGTGATGACTTTGAATCTGTAGTCGATAGGAAATTAAGAATTAAAATCAACTTTCTTCACTTTTACAACACTTCACAATGACTTGTGAAATCCTGGTTTTGGCGCATAGATTTACCTCGTGCTTACAGAAAAAGCCGAAACCAGATTTCGCGAGTAGATGTTAAATTGACTTTATGACCAATGGAAGCGATCTGCAAGACCATAAAGACTTAACGATCCAGCGTGAAAAATCTCTATGACTATAAAGGCTTTGATCAGATCAGAGCCAGTCAAAGTTAGGGATGAAAGCAACAGAGACGATAAGCTAAAATGTAACGGGAGAAGCTTCAAGTCAACCCGGACATTCGTCCTCTTTCTCCTTCTTTCTCGTGTGTTGATTCCTTTTACTTCTTCTCCATCCAAAGATATTCCTACCAAACAAACGCTTATACATACATACGTACGCATGAACTCTTTCCAACAAATTACTACTACACGAACATTTCTTCAACTCTCGAAACCCTTAACTAATTACTTGTTTCTCATTGAACTTTAACTGCTACCTATTCTTGTTATCTTTTTCATTAATAAATTTCTATTCTAAAATGCAAAATGTATATTTTATTCTTCCACACTAATTAACACATTTCAACATTCTGCTGATAACCTTCTGATGATGATAACGAAAATAACCTTCTGATAATTCTGGGTAAAACTTGTAAGCTGTAGAGAGTTCGGTTATGTATAACACAAGGCCGAATCAAATAAACATTAGCCATCTCCCTCAGGCTACAAACCTTGCACCTAGACGACTGGATTGCTTAATCCAGCTTTTGAAGCTTGACATCCTGTTGTTTTGTTTCTCTGACTTCTCTAGTCAGTGTTTTTTGGGGGGATCGAATTTTTTCAACTGTATTTTCTCTCCATGGCGACTGTTGTGTATGTCAACGAATGTGGTCTGCCGGATTCTTTTCGCCTCTTCCTGGGGAATGTATTAATCACACGGTATGGTTTGTGGTTTCCAACTCTCATGTCCTAGTCAACATCTAGCTTTTGACGATGACAAAACGTGTTAGGTGGTCCGGTATCAACCTGCCATTTTCAGACAGAAGTGTATAACGGCATAAACTACTGCTAGTATTTCATTTTCACTTTGGGTATAAACTTGGTATACAGCTATGAGCGGTTTGCCTTTGCACTTCTTCAATGAGCATTATACCTACTTCCCATGATGTCGCCCATTCTTTTTTTAACTATCTGAAGGTGTAGCGTAGGAAGCTGGTTAATGTTTCTTTGATTCGGCCTTGTGTCAGACTTAACCGAACTCCCTACAGCTTACAAGATTTATGCAGAATATCATCATCAGAAGGTTGGTTGTTGGCAGGTTGGAATGTGTAGATTAGTGTAGAAGAGTGGAATAATAAAATATACATTTTGAATGTTAAAATAGAAATTTATTATGAGAAGGAACAACAAGAATTCGTAGAAATCTTCAATGAGAAAGTGAAGGTATCAAGAGTTCGTAGAAAATGTTTGTAGCAGTAACTGTTCAGAGAGATAAGGAGAAAGAGAAAGCGAACAAGGTGCAACCTGACCTTATCTCCGGGTAGATTTGAAGTAGGTTACATTTTAGATGTGTATCAACAAACCGCCTCCTCTGACTGACCGCTGTGACCGGTTAGAGGCCATCCTTAAATGTTGAATCCAGTCATGCGGGATGGCTCAGAGAGACGATTTTTTTCTTTAACTGTGGAAAAACTGTTACTCTCGCGTATTTTGAATTGAATTTTGCGATTTGATGACCAATCAGGACCCAGAGTTCCGCTACAAAGGTTAGACAGTGAGTTCTGGGCAGCACCAGCTCAGATATAGCGCAATAATCCATTTCACCCCTGATCTGATTCTTGTAAACATACGGCATCAAGTCTGTTTTTCTTTTCTTTTATTTAACCTTATTTTGGGGGTTTTTTTGTTACCTTTTGTTTATTTTATTTTTGTTTTTTGTCTCTAACTTAAGTAGTTTGTGTAAATTATTTTGGCATTCAAGGTTCGTTTCGACTTTTACTTAGTAAATTTCAATTACTCTTTTCTTTTTCTTTTTTTTTTTAATTGGAGTAGATAGTTCCTACTATCACCCGGTCTCACACTCCACCCACTTCTTTTGAACAAGAGCAGAGGTGATCGCCTTGTTTCTTGTTTAGGAAGGGGTTCCCGGTTCATCCCCCTTCTTCGGTCTTAGTGTTAGTTCAGCTGGAAGCTCTTTACAGTTACTGAGTATGGTGGCAACGTCTTTTAATTCTGAGGGTACTGGGTTGGCAGTTTCCTGGTTGCTGCTTCCGACTGGTAGTTAGGAGCCCGAACTCTTGCGTAACGTCTTGAGAGGCTGCTCTGATCAACAGTTGAATAATACCGGGGTTCTTGTAGTGCCATATCGCGCATGGATGGGCGTCCCTGCATGAACGTTCGGTGGGCAACCCCGAGGCCACATTATGTTGTAGGCCGCGCCAGTCTCCATCCTTCACATACTGCAAACAAGTGACCGACTGGTTCTACTCTAGACCTCTCCTTAACTACATCACTATGAAAAAAGCAAACATAATAGCAAAACTAAACCAGCTAGTCTGAAAACGCTCAAACCCGTCTGCGTCTCTTTCACTAACATACGTGGTATCCGCACTAACTTTTACAGCGTAGAATCATTCCTTCACACTAACTCACCTGATATTTTAGCCCTATGTGAAACTAACCTTGACCCATCTATCCCCTCTTCCGAGTTTTACGTTCCTGGTTACCTTCCCCTCTTCAGGAAGGATTCCAATCTTCATATGCATGGGCTTGTATGTGTATGTCAGCGAACACCTCCCCTTAGCTAGGGTGACATCTCTTGAATCCCTGGATCATTCTTTCATGTGCTTCCGTCTCTCACTCCTAAGCTCGATTAGCTATTTCTTCTTTCTCTACCACTCCCCTTCCTCCTCTGACTGTTCGTTACTTGACAACATCTCTGACAATATCGACAAAGCCATTTCTTCCCATCCCTCTGCCCATATATTTGTGCTTGGGGACTTTAACGCCACCACACCAAGTGACTGGAGAACTCTGTCACCGACCTTGCTGGCGTCCACACCATGAATTTTTCAATCACCCAATCCCTTACGCAAGTGGTGGACTTCCTAGCGCGTTTCTCCGACAACCCTAACGGAAAGGACTCACTACTAGACCTCTGCTTCACTTCCATCCCAGACTCTTGCACTACCAGACAGCTCTGCCCTCTCGGAAACACTGACCACACCGTCGTTTCCGTCAACATTTCATTTCACTCCCACCCGACCCAAGAAACCCAGACCAGTAGAATATCTTACTGCTACCAAAGAGCAGACTTGGATTCGTTCCGAGACTTCCTCTGTAACGTCCCATGGAACAACGTTTTTAGTCTTCCCGTTGAAGACTGCACATCTGAGGTCTCCTCCTGGGTTAAGGCTGGCATCGATGCTTTCATCCCTGCCAGGAAATTTCAGCTTAAATCTCATTCGTCTCCATGGTTCTCTCCCGCTTGCTCGCCCGCCATTGCCCACCGGAATCATTTCTTCCGGCTCTATCGTAGCTACGCGTCGGACCAAAACAGGCGCCTTTTCGCCTCAGCTCGTAATAAGTGTAAAAAGATACTTAACGAAGCTAAGATATTGTTTGCTGCCAGAATGAAGCAACGTATAGCATCCTCTAAGTTCGGTGCCAAAGACTACTGGCGACTCTGTAAAAGAGTGCTTAACAAGAGCAAGTTCTCAATACCCCCACTAATCAATGAATTTGAGGTCCCCACCTCCTCAGAGGACAAGGCTGAATGCTTTGCAGATTCTCGACCAATTCGAGACTGGACTCGTCTGGAGTTTCTACACCCGACTTCTCACCTAGAACTGAGGCTCAACTGAATGACGTCCACATTACACCCTCGCTGGTCTCTAACATAATCTCAAAACTTGACCCTAACAAAGCGAGCGGAGGGGACGGAATCCCAATCATAGTCTTAAAGAAATGTGCCCCTGAACTCTCCTCTGTTCTTTCTAAGCTCTACAACTTCTGCTCATCTGCTTTCTGCTTTCCTGCCTGTTGGAAATCTTCCTCTGTAGTTCCTATATTTAAAAACACTGGAGAACCCTCGGACCCCGTAAATTACCGCCCAATCAGCCTTCTTCCAATCTTTGGCAAAGTGTTCGAAGCCATTATCAACGCCGAGGTGGTTCAGGATCTCACAGCACACAGGATCCTCTCGGACAAGCAGTATGGTTTTCGCTTCACCATGGTCTACTGCTGACATGCTAACAACCATCACCGAGTATATATACCAGGCTCTCTACAAGAATGGCGAAGCCCGAACCGTTGCCTTGGAAATCTCTAAAGCGTTCGACAGAGTTTGGCTTGCTGGCCTTCTATGCAAACTGCGGAGCTATGGTATAACTGGACATTTGTTTGACCTAATCCAGTCTTTCCTCTCTAACCGACATTGAAGGTGGTATTAAACGGACATGCCTCCCAGAACTACCATACAAACGCGGGTGTCCCTCAAGGCTCTATGCTAGATCCTACGCTCTTTCTGATCTACATTAATGATCTCCCTGATACCATAAGATCCCAACTAGGTATGAACGCTGATGACACCACAGTTTACTCTGGTGTGGGCAACAAAGCTAACCTTGATGCCGAGCTTGAAAAGGACCTCCAATCCGTAGTGGACTGGGGTAAGAAATGGCTCGTAAATTTTAATGCTTCTAAAACGAAGCTGCTATCAATTAACCATCATAGACAATCGCACCTACTTCCCATTAGCATGGACCAGGCTTGCCCCCCAGAGGGTAAAACACTACGCCTCCTTGGTCTCACACTTTCAGCGGACCTCTAGTGGAATGACTATATCGAATCCATTGCTAAATCCATTGCTAAATCCGCTGCTATGAAAGTCGGTTCTCTGTGCTGGGCCCGGAAGTTTTTTCCGTCTGAATCTATCCTGCACATATATAAATCTACCATCCGCCCGTGCATTAAATACTGCTGCCACATCTGGTCGGGTGCCCTTCTACTCGGGGTTCTTGACAAAATACAACGGAGAGTCTGTAATGTGATCGATACAGACATGGCAGACCGGCTGCAGTCTCTCTCTCACCGGTGCGACGTGGCTTCCCTGTGTCTCTTCTATAAATACTTTCACGGCTTCTGCTCCGATGAACTTAGATCACTGGTGCCCCCTAGGTACGAATTTGCACGAGATACTAGATTAGCAACTAGATCCCACTCTTTTACAGTGAAACCGATAAAATGTAATCGCAATTTCTACTCCAACAGTTTTTTTTCTCGCACTTCCCGACTGTGGAATTCCCTTCCACATGATTGCTTCCCCGACGGCTACAATCTCCAGGAGTTTAAATGTAAGGTCAATAGACACCTCCTAACACACTAACTCGCATCCATTCTTTCAAAAACTCTTCCCATCTACCCAACCCTCAGCCTCAGTATCCTTACCCATCTATCACCCTCCTTCTGACATTTCCTATATCTAACCAATCTTTCTCTTTATCTTCCCCTATATAACCTATTGCGCAATAGTGGCAGTGGAATGCCTTGCTTGGGGTGGAATGATTAAAAAAAAAATAGAAGTTAGGTACTTTCTGGAGCAATCCAAGGATTTGAATACGCAAGTTTCATTTGAGGTCTAGTGTTATATTTAGAAACAATAGACGTTCGAAGCCATAAGGCAATCTCTAGTCGAATTCGTTCCATTCACTTACGCACAAATACTCTTGAGGAAATTATTAATACATCTCTTCTCCATTTAGGTATGGGTTAAATAACAGGACAGATTGGGTTCTATAGCCTTGGTTGGCAACCAGTCTACCGCAAAAAGTAATGGCAACCTACTAACTACAGGATAATCTTCTGCCCAGTCAGTCATGTCTCTTTCGAGACATGATCGCCCAGGCGTGTATCATGTATGGCACTTAACTAACTGATTGATACATGAGTAAATATCTTTCCGCCTTTCATTTAGACCGATCATTGCCCGAGATTGTTACTACATAATCCGCAGAGACATAGATATTGGCACATAAAGTAGAGAGATCTGGGCAGCTAAGCAACAATCCTGGGAACATACTCGATCATGAGGCTGTACACGTAGGGGAGATGGTTAATGTTTCTTTGATTCGGCATTGTGTCAGACTTAACCGAACTCCCTACAGCTTACAAGTTTTATGCTGAATTATCATCAGAAGGTTTTCATCAGACGGTTGGAATATGTGGAATTGTGTGGAAAGCGTAGAAGAGTGGAATAATAAAATATACATTTTTTTGTATGTTAAAATAGCAATTTATTAAAAGAAGGAATGACAAGAGTTGTAGAAATTAATGTTCACTGAGAAAGTTAAGGTATCAAGAGTTCGTACAGAATGTTCGTAGTAGTAATTATTGAAAGAGATAAAAAAAAGAAAAAGAAAAAGAGAAAGAGGACAATGTCCGAGTCGCTTGAAGTTGAAAGTTACATTTTAGTGTTGTCTTTCTCGCTGCTTCCGTCTGACTGACTTGACTAAGTCCTTTCATTGTAATCTAGATATTTTCGCACTTACACGCGAAGTCTTTTTGGTTATAGTGGGTTGCTTATCTTATCTATTCTCGTTTAGTGGGAGTCCGTTCTATTGAAGGGTAGTTGAATACTGATGCAGGTTAACGAAATTTGGCTTTGTGGTAGATAGCCCACTATAAGTCATAAAATGATTATAAAATCAAGAAAAGCAAATTGAGTTGAAAAATAACATTTTTATATATACACATATCAATTAATGTTTTTACAATTAAAGTAATACTTGAATATAGGTCCAACGGAGGTTAAAATGTTCTTGGCAAATAATAAGCTGAAAGAGAATTAATGCTTAGGAATGTGGGGAGCGGTAAGTGAGGAATGTCTTTGATGTAGTCGCTCCTTAGGTCAGTAAGTAGTTTTGAGACAGGGAAGAAGGAAAGAGAGGTGAAGGGACGAGCATAGTAGCCAATTGACTTGGTCAAGGAAGATATTAATTACTCTTGCCTGTCACCGTCGGTCTGTCTGCTGGGTGCTTTCTGTCTCCGTTTTTTGTATCATAGCAGCTCGTTTGGAATTCACACTTGTATTTGATTCTGGGCTTCCCATTGGCTGATAAATAAAATTCGCGTATGCTCGCGAAGTAGAAATTTAATATTTAATTAATTTTTATTTTTCAACTGGAACATCTGCGCGAACCCGGATGCGCAACGGCGACTTTTGGTCATTTGCTTTCTGGTCCTTATAGAGCAAACATCCGGTCCATCGCTTTTGCTCGGTATCACCACATGGTCTTGCAAGTCGTTCCCATTCATCAAAAAACATTTTAACACCTACTTGCGAAATCTGGTTTCGACTTTTTCTTTAAGCAAATGGTCAATCCTTTTTCTATTTGGGAAAAGCCAGGATTTCACGCGTCGTTGTGAATTTTTGTAAAAGTGAAGAAGAGAGTTGGTATTAATTTCTTATCCGCTACAAAGCTACAACTAATAAAAAATAATATATTAAATATGCAATACACTAACGAAGAACTGTTGAAATTTAATTGCAATCAGATAGTTCCCTGATTTTTTATATTTTTTTAAAAACGATGAGTAGCGTTTTTTGTTTTCGTTTTTTATTTTATTTTGGAAAAAAACGCTTCCATTTGGCGGTACACAGTAAATGAAAAAAATCCACTAAATTTCATTGAATGCTCATCGGATGAAGATGTGGATAATATTCTGGATGATTAAAGGTAATAGCTGTAAAAATGTAGTCATATATTTTGTGTTGAAATTATAATTTATCATGTGAAGTGTTTCAAACATTTTTTTTTATTTCAGATTTGTTTGTATGCTTTTTCTTTTCTTAACAGTGAAGAAATTACTTGGAATTAACGAAATTACATTGAAAATTCTGACAGTTAAACGAAGAAAAAAACGTGTTCACAATTTAGTTTTGGACACCAACAACAATTTCAACTTTATCCGCCAGACGTAGACACAAAATCATATGACGTCATATTATGAGTGGCGGCTGAACAGGTGCACTTCATCATTTATGTTACGTCTAAAAATACAATATGCTTAAACTTGAGGCTGCCTGCAAGAACATCTCATCGTTTCAGTTTTCAACTGGCTTATTAAATAAAACTAATTGCTTGCCTCAGGACATGCTGCACAAGAGCCTTCGTGGCCCAATGGATAAGGCACCGGCCTCCTAAGCCGGGGATTGCGGGTTCGAGTCCCGTCGAAGGTACACGGTTGTTTTTATTATTATTTTTTAAAATTAAGGTTACACTTGCAAATTTTGTAATTTATTCATTTTGTTATGCCATTTCGATGAAATCTCAGAATTTGCTTGATTAAATTTCTTTAATAAACTATTACAGAAACGCACAAGGGCAAGTAATTGTTACTAAATTTTCAAAACTGACTTGACAGAAGAACCCCTGAAGTTTATTTTCATTACTTTCAGCGGTAGACTGGTGATCCTCCTAAGGCTATAGGATCTAGTCTATCCAGCTATTTAACCCATAGCTGGAGCGGGGAGAATGATAAATTCATACCTTCTTCGAGAGGTATTTACGCGTAAAATTGAAAGTAAAGAACTCGTCTAGGATTCGAACTTGGCTCATCAATTAGTAATTCTGAATAGTTATCCATCACACACCCACATATCAAAGCTTACAGAATCTGGTATCCCCAACTGATAATCCATTGACGCACAGACCAGGCTCAGTGTTGCTTAACTTCGCTGATCGGACGAGAGAGACAGTGTTTGAACGTGTGATGACCGTGAGAAAAAATAGCTTAATAACTCTTACGCGCAGAGAGAGAGAGAGAGAGAAAGAAAGAAAGAAATAGAGTGTGTGTGTGAGAGAGAGAGAGAGAAAGAGAGAGAGTGTGTGTGAGAGAGAGAGTGTGTGTGTATGAGAGAGAGAGAGAGAGAGAGAGAGAGAGAGAGAGAGAGAGTGTGTGTGTGTGTGTGTGTGTGTGTGTGTGTGATTCTCTGGTAGACAGTGGTCTGGAAGTAAAATGCAGCAATATTTACTGCTATCATTTTATCGCTAAAATATTAGTTCTTACAGTGGCGTTGCTTTGAAAAAGTGAATATTTTGGTTTTCTCCACTCTCCAAGGCCCATATTAGACATGAGTATATTCATGTACACCTTCACACGACAGAAGGAAATACTATAGAATAACTCATTGAAATTAATTCTAAAAATTATTTGTGCTTGAAAACATTTAATAAAAAGCTAAGACTATGTCAAAGGTTGAATAAGTAAATTTGAGTTAGTAAATTCGTACTGTAAAAAGACAGAATGTCGCTTTCCGCACTCCTATTATCACCATCTATGCAGCCGTTAGAGTGATTTTTTTTTTAATAAACATTACCTGTGATATTCGGAGTTACGTAATAGCTAGTTGATTTATAATCTTTTCTGATGTGACATCCAAATAATATTTTTTTATAATTGTTCACCTAGTACAAGGCCTAAGAGCCACTTAAATTAGAGGGTTACTGAAGAGGTAGTTGTATGAATGTAAGAGGTGGTAAGAAGTGCAGACAATGAAAATATTTTAATATTTAAGAAACATGATAGTTAACCCTAGACTTGAAGAGGTTAAGATTGTAGCGATTGGGAAAGCATCCTCTCAGGAGTCAGTTCCACAAAGTAGGGGTTTCAAATGGAACTTCTTACTAACGGAATAAGAAGGGAGTGGGACTGAGTCGCCCCAATGAACGTCACATGGCTGTCTTAGCTGTTAACTTGAGGAACTAATAAAATGTACACCATCAGAGTAATTCATATGCAAAATACCGACAGAGCAGCGAGAGACTTGTGACTTGTTGAAATTAATTCATCATCGTCATTGCTACGTGAGACGCTTTTGAGGAAGGCTAGCCTAGATATGACAGCAATACTCCATTTTTGACCTGATCTAAAGATAATCACAAGGAAACACGTACTTTCTAAAGCAGTACAGGGCGCGAAACATTTCTCCAGCATTCTTAGCAATGGATCATAAGTTTGTTATATTAAGCGTATGGTGGCAGAACAAAGACGTAACAACGGAGGTTTAAGAAGTAACTGTATTGAAAAAATACAAGTAAAAAATAGGTTTGACTGTCTCTCGTTGAAAGAAAGAAATGAGTCATGAAAAATCGTTCGCAGAGGCTTATGGTAGGAGAGGGAGGGTGAGCCGTGAATTACTGCGACGACGGTCTTTAGTGGAAGTAGAGCCATAAAAAATCGTTCGCAGAGGCTGATCTGCTGACCAACTTCCGAAGAAGTCTCTTTGATGGGATTTTATATCCTTTTCTTAGGCTCATATCGGCTTCAACTTTTCTTTGTTTCTTTAAGCAGGAGTGGGTGCTATTGGTGAAAATTCTGGATTTTTTTTAGTATGTAAATGAAACAGAAGCTATGTGCAGAACCTATGCGCATTTCACGAAGTTTTTACTTCGGCCTTGGGTTTCGGAGCGTTCACATCCGGCCAGTGATGGAAATTTGTGTAACATGAATCAGAAGATCTGGTTTTAGGAAGATTATAACAAGTTCCACTTAAGATCTGAACTAAGCTTGGGTTCCAATAAACGTTCAAAGCAAGGAGCCTCATTGTGAGTATAAACGTCCATCGTGGCTGCAGAATATTCAGGCTCTGCTCGATGTAGCATTACATTCTTGAATATTAAATACTTAAAAGACAACATTTTCATCTTAAATGCTGGTCTCCCGAGTTATTTTCTTCCTCGATAAACTTGTTTTTAATAATGAGGAGCAGTCAGCCAGTTAAGTGCCATACGTTATGCACGCTTGAGCGATCATACTTGAAAGAGACATTACTGATTGAGCAGAAGCTTTTTCCCGCAGTAGGTCGCCATTACTTTCGGATAGATGGATTGCCAATCAAGGCTATAGAACCTAATCTGTCCTGCTCTTTAACTAATAGCTGGATAGAGAAGTGACGGAGTAATATCTTTGCTAAGGGTTTGCGTATAAGTGAATTCAACAAACACAACTTGAATTCGAACTCCGATTTCTCGTTCCGAGCCAATACCTACTGCACCACAACGCACATCCGATAATGAGGATAGAATTCAAATAAAACGTGGCGTCTGAGCAAATAATTTTCTTTCTTTAATTTCTTTTTCTTAGTAAATATTTATTTATTTGAAGAAGTGCTTCATATCTTATTTGAAATTTAAAAAAAATTCTGCTTATGCAGGCTATTTACGAAAATGTAAATACAAAAACATGCCAATAGTTGAAGAGACACACACTTACAGGCACACAGAGACACACACGTGTGCAGAGGTAGTCATGTATATAAGTAAACCCACACACAGATATATACACATATACACGCATTACTTTTATCATAGTTGTGCACATATACCAATACACGTACTAGTTGTTATAATTGCAGGTAAACATATTCACATGCAAACAGATATACTGATATACACACACTCATTTTATCACAGTGATATATACACACATACGCAATTACACTTATACGCAAACACAGATACACACGGACAGACACACACACAGGTAGTGTTGATTTGTTGTAAAATCTAATATGTGGGCAAACCTTCATTTTCTTTTTAAAAATTTTATCATATCAATAACATTTGGATGAAAATTCAAAACGAATACTTAATATCAGGAAGAAACATCTGAAGTTCCTCGGGTATATAATGAGGAAGGAGGGCTTGGAGAACCTGATATGCACAGGTCAGATAGAGACAGGGGAAAGAAACGCATAACATACTTGATGGAAATGGAAGACAGAGTGGAATTTGGGTGGGATAACAGGAGAAAGCGTGCTAAGAGCCATTAGGGATAGGGAGATGTGAAAAGCCATAAACGCCTACGTCCTTAAGGGACACGGCACAAAGAAAAAGCAGGTGTATTTTGGGCTACGTTCGACAATTTTTATTTTCGAAAAATGAAAAATTTTATGAAAATTTTTGATTTTATTTTGGACTTTGTTGGGACGGCTTTTTCCTGAAGCTTGCTTTCTTTATAGACATACATTGCATTTTTTTTTGTAACTTTTTGACATGCCTCTAAAAGCATTACACACAAGCTATTTTAATTATTGAATTTGAATATTACGACACTATGCCGGTGAGAAGAGGCATGCTGTCCGGGATTTTATTTTCTGTCTCCATGTCAGATGTGTGGTCTTCATAATGAAGGACATATATTAAAAATAAACATTAAAATGAATTACGGTTAAAAGGAGATGTAATAATATAAATTAAAATATAAAAATAGCACACACACACACACACACACACACACACACACACACACACACACACACACACACACACACATGGTCGTATCTGACTACCGGGCACACCGGGCACAGGTCCGGGCCGATCCTTGCAATCATAGTGAAAATCAGGGTAAGGAAAAATGTCTTCGTCAGAAATCAAACTAAACAATTCACGAAGAAAGAAAGAAAGAAAGAAAGAAAGAAAGAAAGAAAGAAAGAAGAAAACATCCGAATGAACGCTGTAAAAATTTGTTTATTTATTAGTTTTGGTAGAAAAGACTGGTGATACTCAGAAAGTCCGAACTCGATTTCCTGCTTTCGTTCACGTTCTGTGCCTAATTTCCATTGGAATAGCCGAAAAAATCCGCAAAAATCATAGTTTCTGGAAACGGATGACACTGATGACGTCATCACATTGTCAACAAATAAATCCGGGCAATTTTCTCTGTGCCCGGTGTTTTTTAACATCGGCTACGGCCACACACACACACACCACAACACAACGCAACGCACACACACACACACACACACACACACACACACACACACACACATATATATATATATATATATATATATATATAAGGAAAGAATTCAAATTAATAAGAATTTAAGTTTACTTTAAAACCCTAATCTATTTCTGTCTGTCTGTCTGTCTCTCTCTAAACTTCTCTCTCTCTAAACTTCTCTCTCAGCTAACATGAAGGTAATTCTCAACTAAAAAGAGAAAGAAGAAAAGACTGAACCCGACTAAAAACGCCCTAAGTTTGCGAGATCAGACCCTACTTATTTATGACTATATATCTACCAAAATAAATCCATCACGTATATGAAAAAAAAAAATATGAAAAAGAAAGGAACATGGGAAAATAAAATAATTTTTGCTAAGCAAAAAAATGAACACGAGAAGACTTTTAATGTTAGCCGAAAACAAAATTCGCGTCAGAGCCTCGGTACCTGGAGAAAAGGATGTAAGCGCACACCCATGACTTCCGCAATATTACCATATATGGTAATATAGCGGAGGTCTTAGCACACTTCTGAGTTAGACAGGAAGAAGGGACAAGGAGTGTTACAACTAGAGGCGGAACCGTTGGAAAAATCAGCCATGCGTGATGTGTGAAGTAGTAGTTAAGCTATCATCTGCTAATCATATTTCTGTCCTACTTAGGAACCAGAGAAATATAGTATTAACACTCACTCTAAAGCAAATATCTATACTAGCAGTATAGCCCGGCGTTGCTCGGGTGTAATGAAAGCTTTAAAACTAATCCATGGTCCTGGAGCTCAGACTCTTTAGACGTTGGCACGAAAGACTAAAAAGCAATAGTTGTTTCCAGTTAAAGCGAAACCGTAAACTGAAAGAAAAATGAATGGATGTAAGTCATATTTTGATTTCCTGGCATCGATATCAAATTTTCTGCACTATTGTAAGAACTGCAACTTTTCTTATGTCTTTCTATCACATTTCTATCACATTCTATCACATTTGATTAAAATCGGACCACTTCTTCTATAATCTTATTTTTTCGATTATCGATTTTCGATATTTATCGGGGGTACCTCGACACAAAACCTAGCTAAGAACACTCGCAGACACTTATACAACTGTGTAAATTTTCAAGAAAATCGGTTCGGCCGTTTCGGAGTCTATAGGTAACGGACACACACACACACACACACACACACACACACACACACACACACACACACACACACACACAGAGGTAAAGTTCCATTTATAAATAAGTTTAAATTTACTTATACCCATGCTCCAGTCGTTTTATGTCCTATGTTTCTAATAAACATCACCAAGAACATCTACAACATCATAACCGCAAAGACAACCCTCGGGTAAACATGAGTTTTGCCCTTATTTTGTGGGTGCAGTAAATAGAAGAAGCCATCTCGTTAGCCCGAATCAAATCCTTAATGAAGAGGTCATGTTTATCTATATAAGGTGCAAACTACGAATGAACGATCCTTTTTGCTTTGCCCTCGCTGAGGCTTAGGCAGGAAGGTATACACAGCTATTGGGAATTTCCCAATTTTAATTGGTAACAATATTGTGACGCCGGCGAGAAGAAAGGAACACAAACACAGATGAAGATGTTATAAAAACTTGTATTTAGGAAAAGAGAGAAAAGAAGAAAGAATAGTCTCTTGCAAATAGTCGGGTTTGCGGAACTTATCTTAAAGATACGTCCTTTTAACAGTCTATATTTCCTGTGTTGTTATGGCTGGGTTGAAGAAATAGAGCCTTGACTTCTGTGCCGCAGTTGCTGTCAAAGCCCCTTACGTATCCTGGGTCTAGATGACGGAGAAGAAGACGGGGACGTATTGTGTCTATAAGGTCCCAACAAGCAAAAGAGGAAGGGAATTTGCAAAACCTGCTCATGTGGGGAGTTTGTTGAGAATCTAAAATGGTAGTCCGTGATTGGTCGTTTTACATCCAATCACGGGGCACCCAGTTGGCGAATCCGTAATAATTTCTATACAACATAATGAGAAATGCTACTACAGGACATTGAGTAATTTGAATTTACGCCCGTAGATTATTATCTGAATAGTCGATTAAATTACAAAGGAAAACATTCAGTTTAGATTTCTCTCAGTCTATTTTGTCTGTTTCGCATTAACATTTGGGTTTTCCGTATTGAACAACATTTGAAAGCCTAGCGTGACTAAATCTTGGAGAGCACATGGGCAACTCCTATCCCAACGAAAATACAATTCAAGATCCTGGCTCTACAAACACCTGTGAGGATAATTAAAATTTGAATCTATTATTGAAATTGCTTGAAATTTGAAGTTTTGATTTTGTCGTTTTTTTTGTTTTTTAGTTTTTTTTGGGGGGGGGGGGTACTCTGCACATGAGCGCGTCTGCGAATTACATTGAACCGATTGAAATGAGACTACTTTTTCTTGTTTTGTCTCTGAAGCAAACTTCGCAAACGATAGCCATATAAATAGATTTTTACAGCCAGTTAAGTGCCACACGTGATACACGCTTTCTGGCTGTGCAGAAGATTATCCCGCAGTAGGTTGCCATTGCTTTCTGCGGTAGACTGCTTGCCAGTCAAGGCTATAGAACCCAATCAGTCGTGTTATTTAACCCATAACTGGAGGGAAGAGACGGATTAATACCTTTCCTAAGGGTATTTGTGCATAAGTGAATGCAAGGAATTTAACTGGAATTCGAACTCGGCTCCCCGATTTCTCGTTCCGAGTCCACTGCACCACAACGCACATATTTACAGTACCTTACTGAAAAGAAGCTGTTGTTTGAAATTAGTGTTCCTCCCCAAGTATAACTTTTCTGCAAACCCACAACGTTATAGCGATGGCTGGGGGTGATTCAACCCCCTCACTTTTTTCTGGAAATGAAAACCAAAAAGGATAATAAATATTTCCTTCTTAGCCTGAATATATATATAACAATACCCTTGAAACGAATTGCCCGGCCATGATGATGATGATACTGAATGAAAACATCAATAATTCCAACCATGTTTTCTTTTTCTGTTTGATAAACAGATGAAAGAACTATTTAGAACTTTTTAAGCCAGAATGCTTTTTTCACTGAGCCGCAATATCGGAATTAAAATTCGGCCGTTCCTCACGAAATTTTATGCGATAAAAGGTACATTTAAAATAAAAAAAAGAAACAGAGGATTAAAAGCAGATAACCGCTGATTCGAAGTAAGAACTTTATCAGTGATAACTCTCTCCTTCAATTTGCGGACCCTATTAAATATATTCTTAATACTTATATATTAAGCACAAATATCACAATAACATCGGACAATAATTATTCATAATTATTTATACTTGGACTTATGCATGCAATTACAAGAAATCCATAATAATATTTGAAATTTTACAATTTATTTTTGGTATATGAATTTTTGGAAACGGTTTCTAAATCTTTGATTGTCTTTCAACAATTTCGCCTTACCTGCTATCCTCTACATGATTTTTGCTATTTTAAAAAAAAATTGTGGGCAGTATTTTTTCTTTTCATTTTGGAAAAACGCACCCATTTTTGCTAGTTTTTTTTTTAACAGCATATCGATTTCTTATGGGCCATTCAATGCCGAAATTTAATTTTTCTTGGGTGGTTTGTTAATTTTCTTTTTTACTATAAAATTTATTCCTGAAAATTATTACTGCCAATATATATTATCATACTTTCATAAGGTTTTTACTCAAGTCTGAGGGATTCAATTTTGCACGTAGCTGAGACCCTAATTGTTGCTACACCCAGATCTGGACCTGGAAACAATAACAGTTAACAGTGTTTGTATGTTTGTCGTATCTTAAAAAATAAAATAAAATTGAAGAAACTGCTCAGAATTATCTAAATTACAATGAAATACTATAGATTGAAAATTTTGACAGTTAAACAAAGAAACAAGTTATTTTTAGACGCCAACAACAATTATAACTTTGTCCTTCAGATGGCGACCCAAAATCAGATGACGTCATATTCCGAATGTCGGATGAAAAGTTGCTCTTCATCAGTTAGATGTTACGTCTAAAAATACGATATACTTAATCTTGAGGCTGCGTACAAGAACATATCATCATTTCATTTTTTTCACCTGGCATATGATATGGACGTAAGTGTTTGTCTCGGAGATAATTGCGTAAGCGCCTTCGTGGCCCAATGGATAAGGCACCGGCCTCCTAAGCCGGGGATTGCGGGTTCGAGTCCCGTCGGAGGTATTCGCTTTTACTTACTTTTTCTATGGTTGCATTCAAAAACTTTATAATTAGTTCGTTTTCGCATATCAAATCAAAGAAATCTCAAGATAGCGTGATTAAATTTCATTACTTTATTTTATAAAACACACATCTGTATACAGATTCATTTACTAAGTTTTTTTTATGTCACAAATGTGTGATGCTTAATGAGAATCGACATCAGGACAATCGTAATAGTCTGCAAAACTAGATTATTAACTCTTAATGCACAACGATAGACAATATGAGAGAGAGGGCGGAGATGGAGAGAGAGAGAGAGAGAGAGAGGGAGAGAGAGAGAGAGAGAGGGCGGAGAGAGAGAGAGAGAGAGAGAGAGAGAGAGAGATGTGGCTGAGATTTTTTAAAATAATTGTTAACCTGAAAAGTCACTCAATAAGTTACCGAATGAGTTTATTGTATGAACGTAAGACGGGATATTAAAACATGCATATAGAGAGGATATGTGTAAGATAATGGTTGACCATTATCCACTGCACCACGACGCGTGATACACAAGCGTGTATCACGTATGGCACTTAACTGACTGAGTGGTAATAGCAATGGTAATTATTAGTCGTTTCCCTACAAGGAAACATTTGACATTCATCAACTGAGTAGCCAGTACTGCTTTCGCTAGAAATGTAAAAAATCGTTCTCTTAAAAGAATTTTTAGGGAAAAAAGGGTTTCTCATGTCCAGTTATTGTTCTCGCTCTTTCCGGAAATGATGGCGGCTTCCTTCATAAACTTTTATTTGACGTAATGTGGTATCTTTTTTATATTTTTTTTCTTTGAGTTATAAGTGCTATCCATTTTAGTTGTCGCTGCTGTTGAAACGAGTGATATAGTTTCTGCTATTCGAGAGAACGAGTGATATAGTTTCTGCTATTTGATACAGTTCTTTGTTTTTGAATATATAGCGCCAGTAAACAAAATTCAAAGGAGAATGTTTTTTCCATGATCCACAAGCTTAATTAGCTGAAGGTCATTCTTAAGCATTGATCTGAGAATTCCGTTGTATACGGCTGACAGTTTAAATATTTCTGAATGGGTTTAGCGTCATGCCTAACATTCATATCAAAGGATCAATCTGGTTAAGCGAAGAACATAACTCGAAATTCCAGGTTAATGTTTAGCATTTGTAGCAATTTGCGGTATTGGGTGAAACTATGTTCCATTTTCTTATCTCTATACTAAATTTGTTATAACTGATTCATAGGTCGAGTTCTTTCAAGTGTTTGGAATTTACCCATTCCACAGCCTGAATTTGTATGATGGATTCAGGGTATTTTTTTAAAATATATTACTTTTACTTCCTACACCCAACTGAATTTCATGAAATTATGGAAATTAATTTTTCATTCCAAAATTTTATCATGAAATTCAGTTGGGTGCAGAAAGTAATATATTAAAAAAATACCGAGATTTTCTCAAAAACAAAATTTTAAAAATAATTTTATTTATTTGTGAATAAGTCCGGAAAGTTTAATTAAAACCTGACAAGTATCTGATTTTTGCAAGAATTCCCAATCAATGTGTTTTTCACCAGAAACAAAAAAAGGGCAAAAACGCCAATCGCAAATATTTACGCCGAGCGCTGACGAAAATAATAATAATTTTAAAAAAATTAACCGAAATTTTTAACCTGTTAGAAAAGATTAAGAAATTAATAAAATTATTAAAAAAATGCTTTGGTCTTTTCTCTTAATAATAACGTAAATATCTTAAATATAAAACTTTGTTTTTATTAAGTTTGGGACTTTTAATCATCATTTCTTACTGTGTTCTTTTGTTTTTTGAGTGAAAAAGTGGAGGTGTTTACAAAAATGTGAATGCAATAGACGTGCCTGTAACCGTTATGCTCTCTGCACATGTAGGTTTTTCTATTTCTGAATAAAAGCTTCGTCACAAAATTTTTGTGATGACAGCGATATTTAAAATAAAATGACTTAAACTTGACACATAAGCATTTAAAACCTTTTAAGGCAAAGAGGAAATAAATAAACTTCAAAATTAGTTCTGAACTCATACCGTCATAGAAATTTGTTTATTCAATTTAATATCCTGTCATATGAATATCTTTTCTTTTTAACGAACTGATCAGCAGACACTAATAGGAATATTTACAAAAAAACAAAACAACAAAAAACAAAAAAACAAAAAAAACCCAGCTATTTTGAAAACAAATATCTCAGTTTTGGCTGCAGTAGTAATCCAAAATATTCTTTAAAATTTCACGAAAATTTAGCAGGTAGAATTTCACTGAGTGAAAATGAAAGCAAAAATATCCGAAATAGACTCTTCTTCGAGAGGTTTTTCTATTAATTTGGTAACTATATTGGTAATTGATTTTTGGATGTAATTGTTACGCAACCGGAAGTAGATCGACATTGAATATTTTTCTTTTGATTTTTAAATATCAGAATTATTTCACCGTTTTTCTCTTAATCGATATTATAAGTTAAAAATATTTTTGCCTCTTTTCCAATTAAATTTATCTGAAGTACAAGTGTTAGGTTCTCATCATTTTCATGAACGTAATTGTAACTTAGAAGAAGTGGTGGAATAATGGTTAGTGGCTCTGGTCGAAGCATCGAAGAACTTAATTCCAATTCCAATCGAGTCCGTAACATTCACAAAAATACCACTGGGAAATGTTTGAATCTATATATCCCTTCAGTTATGGATAAATAGCAGGGCAGACTGAGTACCTTAGCCTAGGGTGACAACCAGCCTAGAAGATGGACAACTCTGAATTCAAAACCTCCACCTATGCTTTAAATAGCCTTACCTATCCTCATTTAGTGAATACGGCTACACCCTTGAAGACTTGCTCACTCAAGAAGGGGTTTCTCCAAAGAGTTAAGGTCTTGAAACGGAATGTAGATTGTTCTAATGAACTTGAAGTGTATTCCTTATCTAAACACTGTCTGAAGGTTCGTGTGCAGTTTCAGTTAGAACCGTAGCACGCTACTTTTGATTTATTTTTCTAATTGATTGTTTGCCTTTTCCAAATACGTCTTTTTTTAGAATGTATCAAAAGGTTTCTATCGGATCAATATTTGGAGTTTCGGGGCGGGGAAACTCTATCCATTTAGTTGGAAACTTCTTTGGTTCTATGGAATATAGTAATGTAAAAGAGCATTGGTTTGCATTAATATACTTTTTACCTTGAAGTTTCTTGGTTGTAATATTTATCATTTAAGTCAGTTAATGTCACCTTTGTTTGAATAGTATTTTTAGGTAGACACCATAAATAGAAGACACATGCAAAAACATGACCTTTTGCTTTTTGGGAGTAAAATTAGCTTTATAATATTTTCTAGCTTTCATTTGCACTACATGCTTTACCTACAGAAGGTGTGTAGTGTATTTATTAACTTTCCTAGCATATAACCTTCATTGAATTTTTCCCCTGTCGTTTTTTTTTTATATATATGTCTGTGTAAATCTCTGTTTCCGAGGCAGGAAATGTAGGGTCACATATATATATATATATATTGTTAATCCCGTACTATCATTATATTTCAAAACAAGACAGAATTTTAGCAGAGGCTAAAAAAAATTGCCAGAATTAGAAATATCTATGTTAAGATATTTTCGAACAACTACTGGAATTTTATCCGGACCAGTAACTTTCATCGAATCAAGGCTTTTGATTGATCTTTGAGCGCAGTTGCACGGTCACCTTACGACTACGCCCGGCCATGATGATGACTATGTTAGATGAAAACGTAGGCTCGCGAACCGGAAATTTAATATTTAATAAATTTTTAGTTTTCAACCGGAACATCTGCGCAAATCCGGGATGCGCACCGATGACTTTTGGTCATTTGCTTTTTTGTCGTGAGAGTGCAAACATCCGGTCCCTTCTTTTGATCGGTCGGTATCACCACAGTATAAATGGATAAATGTCACATAGCAATCACCTTTCTTTGTTTCTAACAAATGTTTAGCATTTCTCATCACTTTGATTAGATTTTGGAAAGCTTCTTTTGTTAATTCAATGCATGTTTGCATCTCAGTGTTACATTTCCCATCTTCTCATAAAACAGTACCCAGACATTTAAACTTCTTCGCCCGATTGATGTTGACATCTGTAATTTGAAACTTGCATCTTGGGATTTTTCCTCTTGCTGATGACCAGACTTTCTGTCTTTGTACAGTTGCTGGTTAGTCATTTTTTCTAACTTTCTTCTACCACCCTGTCCAGGAGGTTCCGTAGCTTTCTTAACAAGTCAGCCATCAGCG
The DNA here is from genome assembly GCA_037127315.1 of Ascarosepion bandense. Classification (NCBI taxonomy): domain Eukaryota; kingdom Metazoa; phylum Mollusca; class Cephalopoda; order Sepiida; family Sepiidae; genus Ascarosepion; species Ascarosepion bandense. Next base: position 3,228,086 of record JBBBDQ010000266.1, read on the forward strand.
ATGTATCTTATATTACTAAGATTATGTCCACCGATAATAAATTCTAGTAGGGTCTCCAGTTCAATTAAGACAGGTTCGCTGTAAAAATTTAACACACATCGTTTTCTCACGGAGCACTCTCATTTTTGTATAGATGCTTAATTCATTTTTTTATCCTTTTCCGGGTAGTTAGCTCTCAGTATAAGTTCGGGATAAAAGTGAAGAAATCACTAAATTACAATGAAAAGCGATAGATTGAAAATTTTGACAGTTAAACGAAGTTACATGTCCACATTTTAGTTTTAGACACCAACAACAATTTCAGCTTCATCTGCTAGACGTAGACACAAAATCATATTATAGCTTTGGGGAGATGTTTAATGTTTCTTTGATTCGGCCTTGTGTCATACTTAACCGAACTCCCTACAGCTTACAGGATTTATGCAGAATTATCATCAGAAGAAAGTTTTCATCAGAAGGTTGGTTGTCAGCCGGTTGGAATGTGTGGAATAGTGTAAGATTGAAAATATACATTTTTTTTTTGTTAAAATAGAAATTTATTAAGATGAAAGATTACAAAAATTTGTACAAATTAATGTTCATTTAGAAAGTTAAGGGTATCAAGAGTTGTACAAAATGTTCCTTGTAGTAATTGTTGAAAGAGTATATGCGTACGTACGTATGTATGTATGTATGTATGTATTCAGTAGGGCTGTCTTTGAATGGGAAAGAAAAAGTAAAATAAATAGACGCACGAGAAGGAAAGAGAAAGAAGACAAATGTCCGGGTCAGTTGAAGCTTCTCTTGCTACAATTTAACTTGTCGTCTTTGCTGCTTCCATCCCTGACTGACTGACGTTGATCAAGTCTTTTTATTGGAATCTAGAATTTTCGCACTTATTCTCGAAGTCCTCTTCGGTTTTGCAATTCGTTCTCATTGGTCAAAAATCAATTCAACACTAAATTTCCTATTCACCACAATATGACGTCATATGGCGGATCAACAGGTGCCCATCATCACGTAATTGTTACGTCTAAAAATACAATATGCTTAATGTTGAAGCTGTGTGCAAGAACATCTCATCATATCATTTTTCAACTAACATATTATATGGAGGTAAGTGCTTGTCTCGGGTCTGTTCATGTAGACGCCTTCGTGGCCCAATGGATAAGGCACCGGCCTCCTAAGCCGGGGATTGCGGGTTCGAGTCCCGTCGGAGGTACATAGTGAGTGTCCATTATTTTTTCCCCTTTGGTTGCATTCCAAAAATTTTTAATTCGTACATTTTTGTGCATCAAATCAGAGAAATTTCAATATCTCTTGATTAAACTTCTCTACTTAACTTTTATAAATACGCACATCTCTACACACAGATGTACTGACTAAGTTTTCTCTATCCCAAATGTGTGATACTCAATCGACACCAGGACAATCGTAATAGTCTGCAAAACTATTTTATTAAATCTTAATGCACAAGAGAGAGAGAGAGAGAGAGAGAGAGAGAGAGAGAGAGAGAGAGAGAGAGAGATTTTAAAAAATAATTGTTCACTTGAAAGTCACTCAAGGAGTTACTTAATGAGTTTATTGTATGAACGTAAAACGGGAAATTAAATCATCCATATTGAGAGGATATGTAGAAAAGATAATGCTTGACCCTAGATTTGAAGTGGTTTAGACCGTAGTGATCGGGAAGTCAACATCCCGGGTGTCTGTTCCACAGAGAAACCTTCTTCTTTCTAATGGGATGTTAAGAAGTGATGATTCGTCCCACTGTACGTGTCATGGAGGTTCGAAGTTGTGAAGTTGGAACTAATGAATGTAGCACCTTAGAATATTTGCCATGGAAATAGTGATAGATTGTTAATGGATTGCTTCGTTTCGTCTGTGATTGGCAAACCATTATTATTGCAGTCGTAAGTCAGTAGGTGACTTATTCCGCATGAAGTGACTGTATTTTTCATTATTATTAATTATTACATATTTCTAAATTAATTTATAAAACAATGCATCAGTGGAAGATCAAAATCTTCAATTTTTCTGTTGATCCCCTTTACTATTGAGGACATATACATATATATAAACCGAAGCGCTTTATAAAATAATGTATCAGTGGAAGATCAAAATCTTCAACTTTTCTGTTGATCCCCTTTACTATTGGGGACATATACATATATATAAACCGAAACGATTTATAAAACAATGTATCAGTGGAAGATCAAAATCTTCAATTTTTCGGTTGATCCACTTTACTATTGGGGACGATATACATATATATAAACCGAAACGCTTTATAAAAACAATGTATCAGTGGAAGATCAAAATCTTCAACTTTTCTGTTGATCCCCTTTACTGTTGGGGACATATACATATATATAAACCGAAACGATTTATAAAACAATGTATCAGTGGAAGATCAAAATCTTCAACTTTTCTGTTGATTCCCTTTACTATTGGGGATATATACATATATATAAACCGAAACGCTTTATAAAACAATGTATCAGTGGAAGATCAAAATCTTCAACTTTTTCTGTTGATCCCCTTTACTATTGGGGACATATACATATATATAAACCGAAACGCTTTATAAAACAATGTATCAGTGGAAGATCAAAATCTTCAACTTTTCTGTTGATCCCCTTTAGTGTTGGGGACATATACACATATATAAACCGAAACGCTTTATAAAACAATGTATCAGTGGAAAATCAAAATCTTCAAGTTTTCTGTTGATCCACTTTACTATTGGGGACATATACATATATATAAACCGAAACGCTTTATAAAACAATGTATCAGTGGAAGATCAATATCTTCAACTTTTCTGTTGATCCCCTTTACTATTGAGGACATATACATATATATAAACCGAAGCGCTTTATAAAACAATGTATCAGTGGAAGATCAATATCTTCAACTTTTCTGTTGATCCCCTTTACTATTGAGGACATATACATATATATAAACCGAAGCGCTTATAAAATAATGTATCAGTGGAAGATCAAAATCTTCAACTTTTCTGTTGATCCCCTTTACTATTGGGGACATATACATATATATAAACCGAAGTTCTTTATAAAATAATGTATCAGTGGAAGATCAAAATCTTCAACTTTTCTGTTGATTCCCGTTTACTATTTGGGACTTATACATATATAAACCGAAACGCTTTATAAAATAATGTATCAGTGGAAGATCAACATCTTCAACTTTTCTGTTGATCCCCTTTACTATTGGGGACATATACATATATAAACCGAAGCGCTTTATAAAATAATGTATCAGTGGAAGATCAAAATCTTCAACTTTTCTGTTGATCCCCTTTACTATTGGGGACATATACATATATATAAACCGAAACGCTTTATAAAACAATGTATTAGTGGAAGATCAAAATCTTCAACTTTTCTGTTGATCCCCTTTACTATTGGGGACATATACATATATATAAACCGAAGCGTTTTATAAAATAATGTATCAGTGGAAGATCAAAATCTTCAACTTTTCTGTTGATCCCCTTTAATATTGGGGACATATACATATATATAAACCGAAACGCTTTATAAAACAATGTATCAGTGGAAGATCAAAAATCTTCAACTTTTCTGTAGATCCCTTACTATTGAGGACATATACATATATATATAAACCGAAGCGCTTTATAAAATAATGTATCAGTGGAAGATCAAAATCTTCAACTTTTCTGTTGATCCCCTTTACTATTGAGGACATATACATATATAAACCGAAGCGCTTTATAAAATAATGTATCAGTGGAAGATCAAAAATCTTCAACTTTTCTGTTGATCCCCTTTACTATTGAGGACATATACATATATATAAACCGAAGCGCTTTATAAAATAATGTATCAGTGAAGATCAAAAAAATCTTCAACTTTTCTGTTGATCCCCTTTACTATTGAGGACATATACATATATATAAACCGAAGCGCTTTATAAAAATAATGTATCAGTGGAAGATCAAAAATCTTCAACTTTTCTGTTGATCCCTTTACTATTGAGGACATATACATATATAAACCGAAGCGCTTTATAAAATAATGTATCAGTGGAAGATCAAAATCTTCAACTTTTCTGTTGATCCCTTTACTATTGGGGACATATACATATATATATAAACCGAAGCGCTTTATAAAATAATGTATCAGTGGAAGATCAAAATCTTCAACTTTTCTGTTGATCCCCTTTACTATTGAGGACATATACATATATATAAACCGAAACGCTTTATAAAATAATGTATCAGTGGAAGATCAAAATCTTCAACTTTTCTGTTGATCCCCTTTACTATTGAGGACATATACATATATATAAACCGAAGCGCTTTATAAAATAATGTATCAGTGGAAGGATCAAAATTCCCAACTTTTCTGTTGATCCCCTTTACTATTGGGGACATATACATATATATAAACCGAAACGCTTTATAAACAACAGTGGAAGATCAAAAATCTTCAACATTTCTGTTGATCCCCTTTACTATTGGGGACATATACATATATATAAACCGAAACGCTTTATAAAACAATGTATCAGTGGAAGATCAAAATCTTCAACTTTTCTGTTGATCCCCTTTACTATTGAGGACATATACATATATATAAACCGAAGCGCTTATAAAATAATGTATCAGTGGAAGATCAAAAATCTTCAACTTTTCTGTTGATCCCCTTTACTATTGAGGACATATACATATATATAAACCGAAGCGCTTTATAAAATAATGTATCAGTGGAAGATCAAAATCTTCAACTTTTCTGTTGATCCCCTTTACTATTGAGGACATATACATATATATAAACCGAAGCGCTTTATAAAAATAATGTATCAGTGGAAGATCAAAATCTTCAACTTTTCTGTTGATCCCCTTTACTATTGGGGACATATACACATATAAACCGAAGCGCTTTATAAAATAATGTATCAGTGGAAGATCAAAATCTTCAACTTTTCTGTTGATCCCCTTTACTATTGAGGACATATACATATATATATAAACCGAAGCAAGCTTTATAAAATAATGTATCAGTGGAAGATCAAAATCTTCAACTTTTCTGTTGATCCCCTTTACTATTGAGGACATATACATATATATAAACCGAAGCGCTTTATAAAATAAATGTATCAGCGGAAGATCAAAATCTTCAACTTTTCTGTTGATCCCCTTTACTATTGAGGACATATACATATATATAAACCGAAGCGCTTTATAAAATAATGTATCAGTGGAAGATCAAAATCTTCAACTTTTCTGTTGATCCCCTTTACTATTGAGGACATATACATATATATAAACCGAAGCGCTTTTATAAAATAATGTATCAGTGGAAGATCAAAATCTTCAACTTTTTTGTTGATCCCCTTTACTATTGAGGACATATACATATATATAAACCGAAGCGCTTTATAAAATAATGTATCAGTGGAAGATCAAAATCTTCAACTTTTCTGTTGATCCCCTTTACTATTGGGGACATATACATATATATATAAACCGAAGCGCTTTATAAAATAATGTATCAGTGGAAGATCAAAATCTTCAACTTTTCTGTTGATCCCCTTTACTATTGAGGACATATACATATATATAAACCGAAACGCTTTATAAAATAATGTATCAGTGGAAGATCAAAATCTTCAACTTTTCTGTTGATCCCCTTTACTATTGAGGACATATACATATATATAAACCGAAGCGCTTTATAAAATAATGTATCAGTGGAAGATCAAAATCTTCAACTTTTCTGTTGATCCCCTTTACTATTGAGGACATATACATATATATAAACCGAAGCGCTTTATAAAATAATGTATCAGTGGAAGATCAAAATCTTCAACTTTTCTGTTGATCCCCTTTACTATTGAGGACATATACATATATATAAACCGAAGCGCTTTATAAAATAATGTATCAGTGGAAGATCAAAATCTTCAACTTTTCTGTTGATCCCCTTTACTATTGAGGACATATACATATATATAAACCGAAGCGCTTTATAAAATAATGTATCAGTGGAAGATCAAAATCTTCAACTTTTCTGTTGATCCCCTTTACTATTGAGGACATATACATATATATAAACCGAAGCGCTTTATAAAATAATGTATCAGTGGAAGATCAAAATCTTCAACTTTTCTGTTGATCCCATTTACTATTGAGGACATATACATATATATAAACCGAAGCGCTTTATAAAATAATGTATCAGTGGAAGATCAAAATCTTCAACTTTTCTGTTGATCCCCTTTACTATTGAGGACATATACATATATATAAACCGAAGCGCTTTATAAAATAATGTATCAGTGGAAGATCAAAATCTTCAACTTTTCTGTTGATCCCCTTTACTATTGAGGACATATACATATATATAAACCGAAGCGCTTTATAAAATAATGTATCAGTGGAAGATCAAAATCTTCAACTTTTCTGTTGATCCCCTTTACTATTGGGGACATATACATATATATATAAACCGAAGCGCTTTATAAAATAATGTATCAGTGGAAGATCAAAATCTTCAACTTTTCTGTTGATCCCCTTTACTATTGAGGACATATACATATATATATAAACCGAAGCGCTTTATAAAATAATGTATCAGTGGAAGATCAAAATCTTCAACTTTTCTGTTGATCCCCTTTACTATTGAGGACATATACATATATATAAACCGAAACGCTTTATAAAATAATGTATCAGTGGAAGATCAAAATCTTCAACTTTTCTGTTGATCCCCTTTACTATTGAGGACATATACATATATATAAACCGAAGCGCTTTATAAAATAATGTATCAGTGGAAGATCAAAATCTTCAACTTTTCTGTTGATCCCCTTTACTATTGGGGACATATACATATATATAAACCGAAACGCTTTATAAAATAATGTATCAGTGGAAGATCAAAATCTTCAACATTTCTGTTGATCCCCTTTACTATTGGGGACATATACATATATATAAACCGAAACGCTTTATAAAACAATGTATCAGTGGAAGATCAAAATCTTCAACATTTCTGTTGATCCCCTTTACTATTGGGGACATATACATATATATAAACCGAAGCGCTTTATAAAACAATGTATCAGTGGAAGATCAAAATCTTCAACTTTTCTTTTGATCCCCATTACCATTGGGGAAATATATATATATATAAACCAAAGCGCTTTATAAAATAATGTATCAGTGGAAGATCAAAATCTTCAACTTTTCTGTTGATCCCCTTTACTGTTGGGGACATATACATATATATAAACCGAAGCGCTTTATAAAACAATGTATCAGTGGAAGATCAAAATCTTCAACTTTTCTTTTGATCCCCATTACCATTGGGGACATATACATATATATAAACCAAAGCGCTTTATAAAATAATGTATCAGTGGAAGATCAAAATCTTCAACATTTCTGTTGATCCCCTTTACTATTGGGGACATATACATATATATAAACCGAAGCGCTTTATAAAACAATGTATCAGTGGAAGATCAAAATCTTCAACTTTTCTTTTGATCCCCATTACCATTGGGGACATATACATATATATAAACCAAAGCGCTTTATAAAATAATGTATCAGTGGAAGATCAAAATCTTCAACTTTTCTGTTGATCCCCTTTAATATTGGGGACATATACATATATATAAACCGAAACGCTTTATAAAACAATGTATCAGTGGAAGATCAAAATCTTCAACTTTTCTGTTGATCCCCTTTACTATTGGGGACATATACATATATATATAAACCGAAGCGCTTTATAAAATAATGTATCAGTGGAAGATCAAAATCTTCAACTTTTCTGTTGATCCCCTTTACTATTGGGGACATATACATATATATAAACCGAAACGCTTTATAAAACAATGTATCAGTGGAAGATCAAAATCTTCAACTTTTCTGTTGATCCCCTTTACTATTGGGGACATATACATATATATAAACCGAAACGATTTATAAAACAATGTATCAGTGGAAGATCAAAATCTTCAACTTTTCTGTTGATCCTCTTTACTATTGGGGACATATACATATATATAAACCGAAGCGCTTTATAAAATAATGTATCAGTGGAAGATCAAAATCTTCAACTTTTCTGTTGATTCCCTTTACTATTGGGGACATATACATATATATGAACTCAATATACTTCATACCCACCCCACAAAAATTAAAATAAATAAAATAAAAAATAACTAATGCTTCATAAAATAACCATTCTTTATAAACACCTTCACTAATTTTTCTTACCTATGGTTTAAAATAAATGTTAAAAAATGAATAAGCATTATTAACGCTTTCTTGTTTGCTTTAATTGAAAACAAATGATTACATTTACTGTTTATTTTAAGCCAAATATTCTGCTGTATTTTGAATAGAAATTATTTTGATTGGAATCGATTTTTTCTTGCTTTCAGTATAATTTTTCAGATTCGCTATTTTGATACATTTGTAAACAAAAGTCAATTCTCGGTTTTCAAAATCGTTCAAAAATATATATTTGAGAAAAATTAGCAAATTTAAAGTTAAATTAATCTGATTTGAAACAATACTAATTTTTATCGCATAAAATTGCAATGAAATTTCTCTGAGGTACAAGTGTTAGGTTCTCAACATTTTCATGAACGCAATTGTAACTTCGAAGAAGTAGTGGAGTAATGAATAGCGGCTCTGGCCGAAGCATCAAAGAACTGAGTTCCGATTCCAGTCGAGTTTGTTACATTCACTTAAGAGCAAATACCACTGGGAAATGTTTGAATCTATATATCCCCCCCCCCAGTTATGGATAAATAGCATGGCAGACTGCAACCTATAGCCTTGGGTAACAACCAGCCTAAAAGAAGGACAACTGTGAATTCAAAACCTCCACCTATGGTTTAAATAGCCTTACCTACCCGCAGTTGTTGAATACGGCTACACTCTTGATAACTTGTTCAATCAAGGAGTGGGGGTTTCTCTATCTGTTCTAATGAACTTTAAGTGCGTCTTTTATTTAAAAACTGTCTGAAGATTGTGGGTTCGCATGCATTTTCAATAAGAACAGTTACAGTCCATTCTGATTTTTTTCTCTTCCAGTTGATTGTTTGCCGTTCCCAAATATGTCTCTTTTCTAGTTTTCTATCGGATCAATATTGAAAACTCGAGAGAAAACTCTATCAATTTGGTTGAAAACATCTTTGATGATGTGAAAAATAGTCAACTTTGTATTAATATATTTTTTGCCATAAAGTATCTTGGTTGTAATATTTATCACTTAAAAAACGCCTTGTTCAAGAAGTTACGATAGTTATCTGCGTTTCTGTTAATACAGCATTGACTTTAAAGGCAACGCACTCTTTCATATTCTTTCCCCGTCTTTTGAACAGGAGTAAAGGTTTACATTTGTTTCTTGTTTAGGATTGGGTCTTCAGTTCCTTCTGAATTCTTCTCATTTACTTTCACTTCCACTCGCCCCTTATGTTTTGGTGGCATTTTTGGGGAGATTAAAATTATATATATATATATATATATATATATATATATATATATATATATATATAATTTTACTATGTACAATATCAATATGAATTTTTTTTTGTTTTGAAAAATTGAGCTTTGTAGTAGATAATTTCTATTGCTCGAGCTATGAATGTGTTGAATGTTGGAATATACACCTTTGTGTGAATTAATTGAAACCCCAAATGAATAATGTCTTCCTAGGATTTTTTTATACTTTTCCCTGATCACGTATACGTCGTTTCTTGACTGATGGATCCCGTTTGTTTCTTCGCCTTGATGACACGACTAACAGGTGAAAGGCTGAGACTAACAATAACCGCAATCTCGCTGCAAGGCTTGCCAGTGTGTTTGCGCAGCGTTACACCTTTTGTTCGCTTCCTTGATGTCGAGACAATAGTGTCTGGGCGTGACAAAAAATCTCATGCAAACACGGATGACGCAATATTTTTCAATGCCAAACTTCATGTTGCTGTACACCACTGCAAATGACCTAATCCGAGGAAATAATGAAAATCGATTACACCCTGTAACTCCAGTATGTCTAAAACTGACCCTATGGTTGAAGAAAGGAAACTACAGCAGATGTTTCAATTAATTTGCAAAAGAATGTATCATGTCGTGTTTAATGTTGTTTATTGTTTTGTTTTGTTTTTTTTTTTGCAATATTTTAAGCGTATAGTAACTATCATTTTCCCAAATTCTTCTAATTAATCCTTAATTTGCATAATTTTCTTTAAAACTAATATCGACGATAGATATTGGATTTTTAAAATATTTTTAAAGGGTCATAAATTTTCTGCCATCATTTTTCAATTAAAATAGCGGATCTGAAGGAATGTTTTAAAAGTAACTTATCGAAAGTAGAAAAAAATTCTTTCTTTGTAGATTATCTTTCAGATAGTGTCAAAATATCACTAAAACGAATCATTTAAATTATTTTAAATGTGCTTTTGTTTTAGAACGAAATTTAGCAGTATCTATTTTAAATTTTGCAAGATGAAAACATTAACGTAATAAAATAAAATTCCCATTAAACAGAAAGCTACAACAGAAAGATTTGATCTAAAAGCCACTCTACTTCTATATTCTTTTTACGTCTCTATATATAAAAGGCAAGATGTTTGTGTATGTATGTCTATCTGTCTGATAGTCCCCAGCTTAAGAACATTTCTCTTAATAATAACTTAAACATTCAGGAAATGATGTTATTTTATTTAATTTATGGCAATTGGATTTTTGACGACTGCTTTCCTCGGTTTCCGATGTTTTATTCTGTGCATTGAAATGTCAAATATATATGGCGGTTGCCAACTCATTTCGTTCTTTTGGTTAAGAATTTTTAGATACCTAAATTTAAAATGAAAATTTTAAAATAAATACTCTATTTTCAAGCTTTAAAATTAGGTCTATTTGGAAGCCAAGGGATTAAAGTTAGTAATTCCAGTAATCAAAATACACTGGTGTATTTTAAACTGAAATTATATCGATTGGAATCCGAAATATTTCGAAAAAAAAGCCAAAATTTAAATGTTCCGCCATTTTTTGAAATTTTTAATTTATTGACAGGTTACGTCAACAGTAGCAAACTTTCTGTTGAAAAATCTTTAAATATATATATATATATATATATATATATATATATATATATATATACATTGCAGACACTTTTTTATAGTCAATTGTTTAAATTGAAACTTACCTTAATATGATTTCACACAATAGTAATTCCTTACTTTATGAAATTTAAGACAGAAAGCTTATCTTAAATACAATAGTCCTGTCATCTACGTAATACGAAGTGCCGATTGATTGAATATGTCAGCTACTGTCTGTCAACACCCCAAGTATGGCCTCCGGAAGTGCCAAATTTTTATGTATCTAAAAAACCGGTTTCTGTTTATTAACTGCATAGCTAACCATAACATAATATTTTCATCAATTACATAATATTTTGTACAATGTTCGTTTAGCATTATAGCTGGATGATTGAATATGCTTTCTAAATAAATAGAAATTGAAATTGCTTTTAAAATTATTTTACAATTTAATAACAAAGAAGGAAATTAAAATAACCCAGTAAAGTTATGAAATATTATGCTAATTATTAATATTTTTATTATGCATTCTTCATAACTATTAGTAACAAAAAAAGGTAAAAATATCTAATTTAATTTTTACATAACTGTAGATGTTATAATTAAGTATCTATTTTTTATACATGTCAATGTATTTATGCAATATCTTGAAGAGAAAAGACTTTCAGTTTCAGGAATATTTTGTGGCCCTGAATAGGGCAGTGGTGTTTTTTTTAATTGGCTATTCAATCCTCTTCATTGCTTAGCTGCTTTTCCAGGTTCAGCTCTTGCATCACATACTGGGCACCAACTTCAACTTAATACTTATCAAATTGATAGTAGATCTTATAAAATGGATATAAACATGGCAAAATTGGAAGTAGCTAAATTACAAAAATTGTAATTTCATTCTTTAGTTTTTCATTACGTAGCAGTATTTTCAGCAGTTACTTATTTTATAGAATTTTAGTTTAGCATTATAGCTGGATGATTGCATATGCTTTTTGAGTAAATAAAAATTAAAATTTCTTTTAAAATATTTTTACAGTTTAATAAGAAAGAATGAAATTAAAATAACCCAGTTAAGTTATGAAATATTATGCTAATTATTAATATTTTTATTATGCCTTATTCATATTAATAAGATAACTAGGTAAAAATATCTAATTTAATTTTTACATAACTGTAGATGTTATAAATAAGTATCTATATTTTTTGTACATGTCATACTGTATTTATGCAATATCTTGAAGAGAAAGGAATTTCGGGAATATTTTGTGGCCCTGAAAAGGACCGTGGTGTTTTCTTAATTGGCTCTCCAATCCTCCTCACTGTTTAGCTGCTTTTCCAGGTACAGGTATGTAGGTATCTCCCTTAATTTGATAACTAAGGGTAAAATGATTTTATAACATGTCTTTTGTACAATCATTTACAATTTAAAAAAGAACATGAAAGTAGGAGTGAATCAATAAAAATGCATAAATTCAATAGTAGGATTAGGCTATGAAATAAAATAGAAAAATGTCTTTTTCATTCAATTGAAAATTAAAAAAATGAAACCTTTTCCAATTTGTTTTAATCTTAGCTAGGCACCATAAAATTGTAGTACATATTTATTTCTTAAAACATTCTGCAAACACAAATTGAAATTAAACATATTTTTTTAAAATTCCAACTTTCCTCTTGATTTTTTCCATTGTGAATGTAGGTATCTCCCTTAATTTGATAACTAAGGGTAAAAATAATTTTATAACATGTGTTTTGTACATTCATTTACAATTAAAATAAACTTTAAAGTATTAGGTTAACACTGAAAATGCATAATTTCATGAGTAGGATTAGGCTATGAAATACAAAAGAAAAAAATTGCTTTTTCATTCAATTGAAAAGAAAAAATGAAACCTTTTCCAATTTGTTTTAATCTTAGTTTAGGCACCATAAAATTGCAGTACATATTTGTTTCTTAGACACATTTTGCAAACACATTTTTGAAATTAAATTTTGAAATTAAACATTTTTTAAATTCCAGCTTTTCTCTTTTGTCTTTTTTTGTGCACAATAAAAAAAAAGAGAGAAAAGTTGGAATTTAACAAAAATGTGTGTTTGCAAAATGTGTCTAAGAAACAAATATATACTACAATTTTATAGTGCATAGACTAACATTAAAACAATTTGGAGAAGGTTTCATTTTTTCTTTTCAATTGAAAGAAAAAGCCATTTTTTTCTATTTTATTTCATAACCCAATCCTACTATAGAAATTAAGCTTTTTTATTGTTTAACTCCTACTTTCCATTTTTTATTTTAATTGTAAATGAATTTAAAAAGGAAAAACATGTTATAATATTATTTTTACCCTTAGGTATCAAATTATGGGAGATACCTATAAATTTGATGCATAGGGGTAAAAATAATTTTATAACATGTTCTTTCTTTTGGTACATTCATTTGCAATTAAAAAAAATTAAAAGTAGGAGGATAACAATACAAATGCATACTTTCAATAGTAGGATTAGGCTATGAAATAAAGAAAATAAAAAATGGCCTTTTCATTCAATTGGAAAGAAAAAATGAAACCTTTTCCAAATTGTTTTAATCTTAGTCTATGCACCATAACATTGTAGTACATATTTGTTTCTTAGACACATTTTTCAAACACACATTTTTGTTAAATTCCAGATTTATATCGTTTATGGGCACCCGTACATACCAAAAACTGGAAATTAACATGCAAAATTAAACAGTTTTAATTAAATTACAAAATAAAAGCTACTCTTTTAGAGTAACTGTTTAAATTTTTCGATTAATAAATACATTTGCCACACATTAATTAAAAAAAACATCTAAGAGACCTGTAATGAGAAAATTGTAAAAGATTTAGGAAACTTTTTAAATTACTTAATAAAAAAAATGAAAAATAAAAACAATTCTTGTAAAAATTCATTACTAACGGAAAAAAAAATTATTCAGACGATGACACAATTTTGATTTATGTTTATAAAAGCAATTAAAAGTTTACCCAAATAAAAATTGGCATAGTTTTATTGCATTTTTGTTTTCATAATTCAGAGCTGATTTTCTAAAAGGTAGCTTGTTTTGAAGAAAAAAAGACAGTTGATTAGCTTTCCTTAATGACTCCTGAATTTAATGAAAACTATCTATATTTTGTGACATTTCTGGAAATTAAATATGGGGGGGGGGGGGTAGAAATTAAAAAAAATTTTTTTTGCCAATATTTTATAAAAATAATTATTTCAAAAATCATTTGTCATTTGTGAATAAGTCCTGAAATTTTCATCAAAATCAGACGATTATTTGAGTTTTGCAAGAATTTTCAAATTAAGGTGTCTTTCACAGTCAAAAAATGCCTTCGCGTAATATTACGTTGTTGACGTAATAAACTCTAGCGTCAATTTACCCCTTTCACTGACGAGAGAAAAAAGAAAGATTTTCTACCACTAAATGAGCCTTTCAGAACCTCTTAGAACAATTTTAAAAATTCGTAAAAATGATTAAAAAATACTTTGATCTATCCTCTTTATGATAGCATAAACATTTTGTCGAGAAACCCTTGTTTTTATTTAGTTTGAGGCCTTTTACTTCAGACTATGCTGATATTCCCACGGTAAAATTGGATGTACCTAGATCTCTTCTTAACCGCTTAATCTCTCTTGGTTTCTATCTTCCCTTTTTTTTTTTTTACTTTCTTCTTTCTTTTATTGTCTCACTGAAACTACGTGAAGTGTTTTCCCCACTGTCCAATCAATCAAAACGCGGAACAGTCCAATATTTATGAGGTATTGACAGGACGTAACGGTCATGCTAACTATCGAAGGGAACAAATTAAATAAAATAACATCGTTTCCTGAATGTTTAAATTATTATTAAGAGAAATATTCTTAAGCTGGGTACTTGGCTAGAAACAAAAATAAATAAATAAATAAATAAATAAAGGAAGGAAGGAAGGAAGATAAAAGTGTTTAACCTCTCCTGTCAATACCTTATAAATAATGGAATACTCCGTTTTGATTGCATATACAGAGAGGAAAATACAATATTTGATTTCAGGGAAAGGAAGAAAGAAAGAAAGAATGAAAGAAAGAAAGAAAGAAAGAAAGAAAGAAAGAAAGAAAGAAAGGAAGGAAGGAAGGAAGAAAGAAAGAAAGAAAGAAAGAAAGAAAGAAAGAAAGAAAGAAAGAAAGAAAGGGAAGATCGGAGTCTTCAAGAGTTGTTTCAGTGAAATGGAAGATGTTGTCAATTTCAGATCTTTTCATTTCTACCCACTTCATCATTTATATAATTGTTATCGCAATGTTTTGTTAAAGTTATTATGCTCAAATATTTAAGGATACGATAAGGGAATTCCTATATCGTCATAAAACTCACAATGAGCTTATTCACTCATCAGCTAAAGAATTAAGATCCGTCAGAAAATTTAAATAAGAAAAACGTAATATTTTCACGGTTCTTCATGGTAAAGACAAATTGTTGTAATCAAAATCATGAAAACATTCCATTTTGAGAAGTCAAAAGTATTTACAGCCCTCCGACAGGACTCGAACCCGCAATCACCGGCTTAGAACGCCGGTGCCTTAACCATTGAGCCACGAAGGCGCTTACGCAATCGGAACCTAGACAAGCACTTACCTCAATATCATAAAGCCAGTTGAAAAAAAATGATCTAATGAGATGTGCACGCAGCCTCAACATTAATCATATTGTATTTTTAGACGTAACAATTAACTGATGAAAGGCAACTATTCATCCGCCACTCATAATATGACGTCATCTGATTTTGTGTCTACGTCTGGCAAATAAAGCTGAAATTGTCGTTGGTGTCCGAAACTAAATTATGGACATGTTACTTTATTTAACTGTCAAAATTTCCAATATGTCTCTTTTCATTGTAATTTAGTTAATTCCGAGTGATTTCTTCAATTTTATTTTATTTTTTTTTAGAAACACACACACACACACACACACACACACACACACACACACACACACACACACACACACACACACACACACACACAAACTGAGTTACTAGAAATGGTTAAAACACTTAGCATAAAAATAAAGACAAAACTTGTTTTTCATGCTACATTTAGTTTTCAACAAAAAACTGGGTATTTTTGAAACGCTGTCATTTCATTAATTATTCGGAACAATATACAAATTTGCATCCGATGAGCACTCAATCAAACATTTTTTTCATTTAGCATGAAAACGTTAACATTCCACATTACTTCAAATAAAATGTTAAGAAGAAAACTAGAAGACACCAGAAATAGTGAGGATTTTCTTCAAAGAAGCCGTCTACCTATATAAATGGAAGGGCTAGTTTGTCTCGCCAGTTCAGTTTACTTGCAGAAGATTTTGCTCTCACGGTCAAGATCAAACAACTGACTCTGACTACCGACAATTCGTCTTTGCACAGTTTTAGTACAGAATTGCCGGTAAAACTCTCATTTCTGTAGTTTAATATTTTTACCAGTACTACTGTTGACTTTCTGTTGGAAACAGTATTTGATTTGGTTTGGTTTCTTTGGTTTGATTTAATTCTTAAATTTCTCATTGATTTTGAATGGTTAATTGTAATATATTTATATTTCTTACTTTTAAAAATGAATTATTTTCATTGTTATAAAACTCTAGCGTTGACAGTATTTCTTTATTCTCCTTTTCTTTCACCTACTCTCTCTCTCTCTCCCTCTCTCTTTTGTCTTAAGTTTTGATGTTTACTTCAAAACGAAACAAATCAGTTTTGCTATCTTAACTAAAACAAATAATTTTCTCATTCGATGTTCATTTCACAACAACAGCAACAAAGAAAATAATTCATATTTCTCTTCAAATATGTTTTGGTAAAAATGATTTGAAGAAAGCATTATTGGTGCGTTTGAAGAAAGAAATCAGCCGGTTTTTTTTAATGATTTCTTTCTTCAAACGCAATATTCGCTATTGATGGTTCTTCCTTTTTCAAGGTAGTCGATGAACAAAATAACTTGCGTATTCCAAAATACGGAGGCCAAAACCTTGCCTGCTTTGGTCGCTTTGGACGGCTTTCATCTGCTGCTGTCCACTCACCTGACTGTCGATTTGACTCAGGGGTGAAGTGGTAGATTCATGTTTCATCTACTGTCACATATTTACGCAAAAACCTTCTTGTTGCGTTGAAACAATTGCAGACAAGGCTCTGAATCGTCGATACTGTGTTGTTTTTGATCGACTATGAGCAAACGCGGCACCCACTTTGAACACAACTTTCTCATTGACAAATGCTCATGCAAAATGGAGAATACACTGCCTTCTGATATGTTGAACTCCTCTCATATTTCACGCAACTTCAATTTATGATCGGCCAAAATGAGTTTGTGGATTTGTTGGTGTTTTCCGCGACAACTGCCGATTTTGGGTGACCTGAGCATTCAGCATCATTTGTGTTTGTACGACCGCGTTTAACGTTAGCATACCACCTCTTAACCGTTGTTTCCGACAGAGTTGAGTCCGAATAATACTTATCAAGCTATTGGTTTACTTGAACAGCATTTTCTATTGTTTTGAAAATTTTCAAATGTAGTGTCACTTAAATAACTGCAATTTGTAAACTAATAATCCGATTAGACCCAAATTTTGTCCCGTGCCATTTAAAGGTTAGTACTTCATAAAAATTATATAGAGTTTTATTAGTGGCGCCATCTATATGTCAGGACCGGGACTTATTGAGTGATGTGTTATGATGCAGTAGTAATTACCTGGTATTGATAGTTTGTGAATATATGAATGGATAAACTTTTTCATTGTGCAAGTTGATAAAATGTTGAATGTCGTCTTTTATAACTATACATAGATGAGCCTAGATCAGTGCCAGGCAGGGTTAGCTATGCTAAATCTAGTTCTTGTCCTGCAATTTCGTGAATCAGCACACAATGGAGAGTTTCTGTTGAGAATACTGTTTGTACAATTAAAGTATCGACTTGTTCATTATGGAAGCAGAATGTTCAGAACATTTAGGGCTTGTTGAAAACGCACTTATATAATAACCCTACATCCTAGTGTGGGACTTAGTACTAAATATTTCATATATATATATATATATATATATATATATATATATATATATATATATATATATATTGTAAGAAAGTGACAGAACACGTAGATTTTTATCCACTGTTCAAGCATTTACTTTATAAAGAGTGCTCGATACAAAAGTAGAGCTTTATATTGTAATAGTTGTTACAGTGGTTTGTAAAAGCATAGTATCACCACACAAAAATTCTAGTGTTTCAGAGAACAACTGCTCCTCTTCGGCTGATTTGTGGAACTAAAAATAAATGATTTTTTCACCATTTATTTTCAGTTCCTCAATTTGTGTAGTGATACTATGCTTTTGTAAACCATTGTAACAACTATTACAATATATATATATATATATATATATATATATATATATATATATATCCAGATGAATATACCTTTCAACAGAAATGTAATGTTTTGAGTGGAGAAAAAAAGAGTTGCAGAGAAGAAGGAGAAAAAAGAAAAAAACGTTCGAAATTAACATCGTGGCTCAACACAGGTGCAACGATAGCCACTCATACCGTTCCTTCAGATATAGCAGCTACTTTCCTCGTCCATATTGCAATGTCAGTCACTAGTACTGTTCCTTCAGGTATAGCATCCACATCTACAGCCATTCCTGCTACCAATCATCCAGTTTCAGCAAACATGCCATTATTATCGGTTGCTGCTACTTCTGCTGCTATTGATATTTTACAAATGGAATTGCCCAAATCTTTAAATGTAAAGAAGTTTGCAATCCAAGAGCCAGATTCAGGGATATTGAAAATTAATGATACTCACACGATAGATTACTGGATTCGTAGTGGTACTCATCATGTCAGAAAGATGATAGCAACCTTTCAGACTCACGCAGAGTATATGAAACAGCTTGAGTAGAGAATATAATGGCGAGTGTAATAAATGTGAATGGTTAATGTATTCGCTATCCCAAGGTCGGTTATACTGCTTTTTATTTCGCCTATGGCCCAAGAAAGAATCTTTCCTTGCTACATCAGGGTTCAATTACTGGAAACCCGGATTATGTTATTGTAGAACATGAAAATGGAGAACATCAAATGTGCGTAACAGCATATTTGATAAAGCATAAAAAAAAACTGGAAGTGTCGATTCTTTACTACTTGAGCAACATCGCCCAGAAAAGAAATATTGGCATAATGTTGACACGTGGGGTTTCTGTAATTCACTTTCTTGTTTCCAAAGGTTTGCCATTTCCTGGAGAAAATCAGATTATTGGGCCATCAAAAAAAAAAAAAAAAAATGGTTAAATAGGTATACTAGAGCTGCTGAGTGAATTTGACCCTCTCTTGGAAGAACATCTCAGAATGTACGGAAATCCTGGAAAAAGGAATCCGTCATATTTATTTGTAAATATTTGTGAGGAATTTATTGAATTAATAGTACAACAGGTTCTTTGTACTATTCTTGAAGAAGTAAAAGAGTTAAAGTATTATTCAATAAGTGTAGATTCCACTCCAGACATCTCACACACAGATCAACTGACATTTACTGTCCGATACATTAAAGGCTGTGAGCCTGTGGAACGTTTCTTGATATTCAGCCCCTTCTTTTGTCGTGAGGAAAAGGATTTAACAATGTTGTGAGCTTTCTTAATGAGAACAGAATTCCACTATCAAACATTTTTGCTCAGTCATACAATAATGCCTCAGATATGTCTGGATGATACACTAGATTGCATACACGGATGCATCAATTCAGTGAGTTTGTGATCTGTGTCTCCTGTGCTGGACATCGGGTGAGTTTGGTGAAAGTAAAAGCAGTAGAGAGTTTCCTATAGACTAAAATTTTTGGCTATGTTCAGCATTTGTATTCAATTTTTGCTAGTGCTACTCATCACTGGAATGTATTGATATCATCTTTAGGAAAAGATTTTAGGGTCAAGTGTCTATCTGACACGCAACGGTCAGCATATTTTGATGCTGATCATGCTATGTATAGAGGTTTCGAGAAAGGATTCTCTATCAGCTGGCAATGAATACAAGGCGAGAAGCAGAAGGGAAAAATGGAAAACCTGGAAACAATCTTTCTCAGAATTTTTTGGAATGACATACTAGGAAGAATGAACAAAACAAGCAAAGATCCTGAAATCAAAGTCTGTAAGCATCCTTGTTGCCATGAATCTTCTTGAGTCTCTGAATACCTATATTCAGAAAACTAGGGACTAATTTAGTTAACATGAATTCAAAGCCAACAGTATGTGTCCAGGTACAGATTACACTGATAGAAAAAAAAGTGAACGAAAACGAAATGTTAGTTTTAATAGAAATGAGGGATTAGTAGAAAAGGTTAGTCAGTTAAGTGCCATACGTGATACACGCTTTAGGCGATCATGTCTTGAAAGAGACATGATCGCCTAAAGCGAAATCATGTCTTGAAATCGTCTAAAGCGAAATCATGTCTAGAAAGAGACATGATTGACTGGGCAGAAGATTATTCCGCAGTAGGTTGCCATTGCTTTCTGCGGTAGACTGGTTGCCAGCAAAGGCTACAGAACCCAATCTGTCCTATTATTTAACCCATAACTGGAGGGAAGAGACGGATTAATACCTTTCTCAAGGTTATTTGTGCGTAAGTAAACGCAAGGAGTTCAAGTGGAATTTGAACTCGGCTCCCCGATTTGTTGTTCCGAGTCGATATCCACTGCACCACAACGCACATCAGTAGAAAAGGTACTTCTGAGTAAAACCGAAAAGTTCAAGGTGGAAACTTTCTTTCCTATTTTGTTCTGGACACTCTAATCTTTGAACTGACAAAATGTGCAGAGGCTTATTCACAAACTGGAAATCTGTTTTCTTTCTTCCGACGATTGAAAACGATTTGTTCTGATGCCCTAAAGAAAAAGCGTAAACATCTGGTTAATATGTATTGCAAGGACTCGATTTATGATGACCTTTTAAATGAATGTGAGCAACTCAATGTGCGTTGTGGTGCATTGGATATCGACTCGGAACGAGAAATCGGAGAGCCGAGTTCAAATTCCAGTTGAATTTCTTGCATTCACTTACGCGCAAATACTCTTGGGAAAGGTATTAATCCGTCTATTCCTTCCATTTGTTGGTTAAATAACAGGACAGATTGGGTTCTATAGCCTTGGTCGGCAACCAGTCTACCGCAGAAAGCAATGGCAACCTACTGCAGGATAATCTTCTGCCCAGTCAGTCATGTCTCTTTCGAGACATGATTGCCCAAGCGTGTTTCACGTATGGCACTTAACTGACTGAGCAACTCAAGCAGTACATGGCTTTTGAGGAAAATTGTGGAACTCTCCTTCCACCAATAATTTCGAACAATTTAAAATCTGTATAGACACGGAAAAGAAAATGCAGGACCTCCTACTAAACGTAGCGAGAGAAATCGAGAAAGGACTGAGTATAAACTAAGAAAACTTAACGTATGGTCATCAGTAAAAAAAAAAAAAAAAAAAAATTCAAAATGCCAACTACAGGTCGGAGAAACTAAAATAAAGCTAGTAAAAAAAAAATGTGTAATACCTGGGAAGCGTTCAAACAGAGGATGGAAAGTGCGATATTGAAATCCGAAGACGCATTGGCATGGTCGAGGACGCATTTCAAAAGCTAACCAGAATACTGAGAGACAGGAAAATCTCGTTAGAAACAAAGAAAAGAGTGCTAGACTGCTATGTGATATCTGTCCTTCTGTATGGCAGTGAATATTGGACGATCTCCTCAAGGATGGAGGCAATGTGGTTCTACAAAAGAATAGTGAAGATACCATGGACCGAACACGTGAGCGATGATGAGGTGTTGGAGTGGATGCAAACGAGAGGGAAACTCATACTTAATATCAGGAAGAGAAAGCTAAGGTACCTGCGACACGTAATGAAGAAGGAGGGCCTAGAGAATCTAATACTCACAGGACGGATAGAAGGAAAGAGAGAATAATCCGTTTTTACTTTATTTAGCAACATGAAGAGTTAGTCAGATCGCTAAATCAGGATAGGAACATTTTAAAATTTTACAAGCATCGATCATAGTATTTGTTGTGCATCACTTTTGTTTGGATTAACTATCCTCTCCCTTTCTCCCATTAGATGCCCTCGGAAATGCATATCAACAACAACAAAAACAATGACAATAATAAAACAACAACCACATTTACTTTGAATCATTCTTTTATTAATCGCAATTTTTGTCTTTAAAAGTAATAGCCATTTACTGGGAAGTTTTGGTATTTACTAGTGAATTTTTAAAAATAATCGAAAGATATATATATATATATATATATATATATATATATATATATATATATATATATATACGACGAAAGCTGATTGTATTTTGTGCCATCAAAAATTCACTTTTATTTGTGGGAAATGAACAACGCAACATTTTTTGGACTGCCCAAAACGTTTTTTTAAATGTCCGATAGACACCTTTTTACAGCCATAGTTTTATTTTGTTACAAGTTACCAGGGGGAAAAAATCAGTTTTTACATTTAAACTGAGATTAACAGTACATGTCTGTGAATGGCCAAGCGCGTGTTTAATGAAACACATCTTGAAAAACTTTTTCATTTACGAAAAATCGAAACATGTGTCGTTACATTTTTTTTATATAAATCTGTCACTTAAACGATTTGGAAGAATGCTTTTTTAAGTTAGTTTGTCCTTTTATGGACAAATATAATTACAATGTGACTTTTTTTGAGGGAGAGGGAGAAGCACTTCAAAGATTTTGTTCAACAAAATGTTATATTATGCGAAAAGCAAATAAAAGTAAAGGAGAAAATAACTGCTTCTGGGTTTAAACAAATATTTTGACAAATATTATAGCCACTTGAAAAAGAAAATAAATTTCAATAAAAATAAGCATATATTATATGCTTTAATTCTTAAAGGGATTTTTTATCCAACATTATTTCTTATTGCTATAAACGTTAATTCAATGGGGACACGTATTTCGGTTACTATTCATAACAACCGGCCTAGATCGAGAAGTCTTATTAAAGAAAAGGCGTGTCTTCAACAAGAATCGTTTTTTGTTTTGTTTTGTTTTGTTTTTTGCCTCACCAGAGAAACCGCTTTTTAAACCAAATTGTACTGCTACCCGTTTGGCTAGGGAGACCACCTTGACAGCAAGGATTGAATTACCTATTTAAGGAAAGCACATCTGGCGTTGAGAGGGCTTCATTTTAAATAGACTTTTTGGAAGTGAATAGGTGTCCTGATTAAAATTTGCAGCAAACTATTTGTATCATGGATGTGCAGTGTGGCGTTTTTTTTAGAATGAGAAATCGGAGAACCGAGGTCGAATTCCAGTCGGGTTCGTTATATTCATTTACACGTAAATACCCTAGGGTAAGGTATGAATCCATCTCTTAACCTCACAGCTATAGCTTGGATAGAAGAACAGATTGAGTCCTATAGCCTTGGGTGATAACCAGTCTACCGCAAAAAGAAACAGCAGCCTAGGCGGGCATGTCTTCTGCCTAATCAGTCATGAATTCGAAAGAGACATGATCTTCCAAGATGGTATCACGTATGGCGCTTAATCGACTGACTGAATTGTATCATAGCAAAGCTAAGTTGTTATTGATAAGCTGCTATAAGTAAATTGTTATTAATAACGTTTAAGTTTTTAGGTTAGTTAATTAGAAGGTTAAATGGGTACAGGTGATCGTGTAGCGCATAGTTTTCCAAGTAGAGATGATCGGCTTGCATTGAAAAAAACAGCCTTCATACACTGACCAATTGGGTCGGTGAGAAATACGCGATTAATTCACCAAATATAAGAAGTTGCTGCTTCACTGGGGGCTTCTTAGTTTCGGCCTTGTACCATATATAAGTTTCGTTTAGTAAATCAATAGAATAAGTTGCTGTTATTTTCATGAATGACAGAAATGATCAGTGGCGGAATAACCAAGGAGCAAAATGGATTCTGCATTATCGGAAGCTCCCATTAAATATCTTCAAGCTGCTTGGTGAAATCTTACGATATATATCAATGTTAATGTTAATATGTTAGGGAAGTTGCATGTTTGATCCTTCATTATTTCAGGTAAACATTATATCGTGACGGTTAAATTTACTCAAATATTTCGTTGCCTAATATTTTTTTTGTTGGTTTATTATGTCGATAAAAGTTTAAATATTTATATGTTTTATAAGCTCTGTCACTATGCTCGAGAATAATTTCTAATTTAATATTTTATCTTTAACATTTAAGGCCCCTTTATAATACTGCCCCACACTAACTTAATCCGGCTGGACGATAGTAAAAATTAAATAGGTTTACACATACAAGAGACGAAAAAGGACAATAGTATAAAAATAATGTTATTATGTGAAAAATACGGCAAAATCTTATTTTTTATTTTTCTTATCTCTTTTTTTATTTTTTTTAAATCGGTAAATTCTTGGAATTAAACAGCTTTTTAACTAAATACATACGACAGATAAATTTGGTGTTTCGACATAGCGCAATAGTTAGCTAGCTTATTTTGCTAGAACCATTACGACTGAATACTGAGTTCGATCCTCATTGGGTCTTTTGGTACATCTGAGGCACTCTTATAAAATCAGCATACCACAGATGGATATTTTAAATTTACAATCGTAATTATGATGTATTTTATAATTTCCTATCATCTTGTAACAATTGTAAAATGTGTCACCATGTGGTAACGAGCCTAAAAAAAAAGAAACAAAGAAATCAGCCCCAGGTTTTCGCTGCTTAGCCTTCTTTATAAATACATTTTTAATAGTAACCTTGATACATTTGTATACATTCGTATTTGAAATGAAGCCTTTGAAGATCCAAGCCGATTTCCATCTTTTTTTTATTATAACATATTCTTTTGTATCAAAACAAGTGCCTTCTGGAAGAATAATACCAACGGGAATTTTTCAGCTTATAAAATAAGCGTGTCAGTTTAGATAAACAGTCAGCCGCATTTTTTTTAAATATAAATATCATATATAAGTTTGTGTTAGAAAAGAATGGTAAATTTTCGTTTTAGGTCCCGAAGGCTTTTCCCCTTTCAAATTTATCCAAAATAGCATTATTTCTGTGTAAATGAACTCAAATCAACAATTAGTTATTGAAGAAACCTACCTTTTTTTTTATCTGAACGTCCATAAAAAAAACGAACTACATCTCGCACTTTGTCTTCCGTAACTCTCACGAAGTCATGTAATTAACTGCAGAATGACTTTTTGCGTAGGCAACAAATTTTGGCCGATTTACTTCCTTTACTGAAATTTCCGACTATTTACTTACTGTAATGAAAGTAATACGTGTAGAAAAAAAATCGTGTATTACTTTCATTACAGGATGTAAACAGGCGGAAATTTCAGTAAAGGAAGTAAATCGACCGAAAAAAAAATCGAAATTTATTGTCCTACGCCAAAAGTCATTCAGCAGTTAATTACATGACTGCGTTAGAGTTACGGGAGACAAAATGTAGTTCTATTTTTTTCTGGACGTTCAGATCAATAAAGGTGGGATTCTTCAATAACTAATTGTTGATTTGAGTTCAGCATATACATTTGCACAGAAATAATGCTATTTTGGATAAAGTGGGAAAAGCCTTCGGGACCTAAAACGAAAATTTACCAAAAGAATTATACCACAGATAAAATTATTAATAAGGGTGCCATACCAAATATGCGCCGTTCCGCTTGTGGAGAAATGGTGAAAATAATTTAATCGACCCTTGTAGTACACACTAGTACAACCTCAAGCAGATATTGGTTATAATCTTTTCTGTCCGTCTGAGTGCGTGTAGCTTTTGAGTCTGGAAGTAATTTCTTGTTCCAAAAGAACGAGCAATTCTTTTCCAGTGGTGCACAGAGTAATTTTGGTTTGGCGAGAGAATGTTCGTCTATATTAAATAATGTAAAGTTTCTTCTAAAATTATGTCAGCCAATTTAAGAGTCATTAGCCACAAAGAACAATTTTTTTAACGTCTTTCTAGAATGAAAAACGTTGTCACAGGCCTTTTTTTTTTTTAAGATAATAGTATTCGGTAATTTAGGATTAATAAATTCATGTACATGTGAAAAACTAAAAATGTATTGTTTTGAAGTTTGAAATGTTTGTTCATTTGAAATTACGCAGTTACTTCAGGTCTAAAAGCCTTTTCTTTCTGGAGATTTTTTTTTCTGAACAGGAAAGTTTTAAAATTACTATATGTTCGTTTCCATATTAAATCTCCATTATTTAAATTAATGTGCTTTTGGACATTCTATATAAACCAGGTCATTCGGAAAACTCAAAACATTTCGACGGATGTTTTTATATCCTAGAGTTTTAGTTTTAAGTTTTACATTAGAGTAAAAAACATTTGGTCTTAAACTCACTGAATGCTTAATTGCGTTAACATCTCTCTCTCTCTCTCTCTCTCTCTCTCTCTCTCTCTCTCTCTTTCTCTCTCTCTCTCTCTCTCTGATAATTATTTAGTACAGAAATGACACGATACTTAGATCGATTTATCGTTCGAAACAGTAGTACCGAAGAGTTTACAAATACTGGCCTGTTCTTTCTTACGTCAGTTTGAAAGAATTAAAATGACAATTTCATAGAAAGTGTAAATAACCGTTTGTCCGACGACCATTTTCATACACTGAAACAGATTATCTTGTTTTCATTTATAATTTGATTCCTACGATAGCATTTTGAATTAAGCTTAAACATTGTCGCAACCCCCGGTTTACGGCTATATCAGGTTGAAACGCCGGTTCTCAACCGATCACCGAAATTAAGCAACATGAGCTTGGTCAGTAATTCGATGGGTGCAAACTTGTATGTCCGGGTAGTTTAATAGATAATAGCTCAGAATAGAAAATCAGAAGGCCGAGTTCAAATCGACTTCGTTACACTCGCTCACGCGCAAATACCCTTAGGAAAGGTGTGAATCCACCTTTTCTTCCCCCAACTATGGGTTGATTTGTAAGATTTGTTTCATGCGATCATAATTATTTCTAAAAAAAAAACTTGTTAATATAATATTTACTCACAAAAAGAAAAATAATTAATTATTCTTGAAATCCAAAAATATGTTTCGGCTTTAACCTACAAAAGGTTGATAAGCCGTAAAAATACAACAAATCAATCCCTCAATTCACTCAACCCAAGCTCAAGAATTTCTAATTCGGCTGCTGATTATTTCAGTCTGGCTTTTAACATTGGCATAAGTAGCAAAGAGAAAATATATGTTGAACTAAGCAATAAAAGCGGCTTCAGTGAATTGTTTAAACAGATCGCTTGTAAGTGTTTGTTAAATCCACAACCGAAAGCATCGTGAAAACATTTTTCCGTAGAAAAAGAGTACACTGACATATTTGCTTTATATTGTTTAACGTTGCAATCACCTGATTTTTTATATTGATTAACGTTGCGATCACCTGATTTTTTATATTGATTAACGTTGCGATCACCTGATTTTTTATATTGATTAACGTTGCGATCACCTGATTTTTTATATTGATTAACGTTGCGATCACCTGATTTTTTATATTGATTAACGTTGCGATCACCTGATTTTTTATATTGATTAACGTTGCGATCACCTGATTTTTATATTGATTAACGGTGCAATCATCTGATTTTTATATTGATTAACGTTGCAATCACCTGATTTTTTATATTGATTAACGTTGCGATCACCTGATATTCTATTTAGAATAATTTTGAATATTCATAAGTAAAAATAAGATATTTTTTCAAGATGATACGCTTTATTTGTGAAAATTTTTGAATCTATTTGTCGTACAAATTTATTTGTATCTACAATTGGCTACAAATAGTCTCTTCTGTTAAAAAAAATACTATTTTACAAAAACTATCAAGGCGAGGAAAACGTTTTACGATTTTCTAAACAGATTCAGAAATCACTAACTATATCGTTTTCTACTTTCAATAGCAATATCAATTCTATTTCAAGAAACGACTCAAGCTCTTGGTTCATCAAAAGAGTGTCTCAAGAAATTTGACTGACTGACTAGGTTTTTATGATTGATCAACCCATTACAAGTTATTTTAAAGCAAGAAAATATTTTTAGATTGTAAGAATGTTTAAAGATAACAGTAATTTGCTATTACAGGTTTTATTAATTAACACGTATATAGGGCGGGGCGGGGGAGAAGAATTGGCTCCATACCTTTACCCAATGGTATTTGCGCGTAAGTAAATATAACGATTTCGACTGAAATTGAAACTCGGTTCTCTGATTTCGAGTTGTTATTAATTAAACCACTCGCACATATCTAAGCTTACAGCACCGGATATTCCCAAGTGGTCACCTATCTAGATACTGACCAGGCACAACGCTGCTTAAGTTTGGTGCTCGTACGAGAACTGGTGATTCAACATGATATGACCGAAAGCCCTGAAAAAAGTAAGATGAACCAAATAAATTGCTGGGCAATACAGGCTCGTTACCACAAAACAGACTCGAATTTAAACTTTATTTACGCCAGCCATCTTTAAATATACCAATTCCGTTGTATAAATGTATATCCATGTATATATGCGTGTGAATCATATATATATATATAAGAGAGGTTGCTGCCCAAATATATATTGGGCAGCAATCTCTCTTTTATGCAGGTTTCATTAAAAATGACAGACAAGGTATTATCTACACACATAAACATTAGACATATTCAGTCGCAAGTAAAATAAAATTCATCCTCAATAATGGCTAAAAGTATAGCAGAAATCGCTCGGAAAAACAACATATTTTTAAAAAATTTATATAATTTAGGCCCTGAAAACAATATAAACAATATATATTATGGTTAAGTTTTTATGTAAGTTTTTATGTTATCTTATGATTTTTCTTATATATATATATATATATATATATATATATATATATATATATATAACAAATTTATTTTTAAACCCGTCTCGAAAAACCCACCGAGTATAAACGCGGAGAGGAAAAAAATGGAAACAAAAAAAGAAACGAACTAAGTACTTGAACAGAAGTCAAAGTACTCATCGAAAGAAAAAAACCGAGACGAGAACCCTAATACGTAAAGCGCTCAATACAATAGCAGAGCAAACAAGTATGAATCTAACCTAGAGCCAACGGACCTACCTAGGTTACACCTAACGGGATCGTCAGGGCAAGTTAGCTCTGCCCTGACGATCCCTTAGGTGAAACCTAGGTAGGTCCGTTGGCTCTAGGTTAGATTCATACTTATATATAGTAAGATATACTAAGAACACATGAACAAAAACGGTGTAATCGCGAATAAAAATTTCACTCGGTGGTATGCTTGGGACACACACCCACATGCACAAATATAACTTTTGTGTATGTGTTCGCCTATGTGTGTAGGTATACATATAAATGTGTGTATGTGAGTGGTGAAATAAAGAGCAATAATTACACACATATCTGCGTATTATGTGACTTTCATCAAGATTGGCATCTCTATCTATTTATATAGATAGAGATGACAATTCGGTGATGGTCGATGTGTTACCGTCCTTATAACCTCTCTGAAGATGGCTCATGTGAGCCGAAAGCTTAGAACCAACTTAATAAAAAATTATCCAAATGTTGGAGAATTTTTGTCTTTATTTTCAACTGAAATTAAAGCCAAAATACGATGTTTAGAACGGCTCAGGATTAAACATAATAGACATTCATTGTCTATTATATTTAACAGTCTATGTTTGAAAAATCTATTTATATATCTATCTTAATCACTTTTTATCTATGTATCTATGTGCCCTCAATCTGTTCTTATCTAGAGAGAGAGAGAGAAAGAGAGAGTAAAAGAGATAGATACATATCGAGAGAAATAGAGCTTACACCATCATTAGTGTGCGCGTGCGCGTGCGCGTGTGTGTCTGTGTGTGTGTGTGTGTGTGTGGCGTATTTACAAATGTTAAAAAGTTAAAACTGATACTTGGTTGCATGAATCGGATGTCATCAAAGCAAAAGAATTTCTAGTGTATGTTTTCTCAATTTTCGTTCTTAATATTTAGTAAGGCATTTTTTTCTTTGAATAAAAAAGGAAAAGATATTCGCTTTTGGATGTTACTTTGCAAAAACTATCGAGTTCCAGCCTGGTAAAGGATAGTAAATATTGCCAAGACCAAAAATATCCAGCTTCCTTCCAAGATAGCAGAGGGGGCAGCGGCAAACGAATTTCCAAATATTTGTACATCTGCGCATCCGTAAAACTGTTCCTGATTTCCACAACCGACACAGCCTTTTTTTGTTACCGGGTCCACACCCCAACTGTTTCCTGATGGTAAAAATAAAAATAAAAGAAAATAATAAAAACATGATATCAGCAAAAAAATTGATTACAGTTTTGTTTTATATATATATATATATATATATATATATATATATATATATATATATATATATATATATTATGAGTTTATAATCAAAACATACTTTACTGCAACACAAGAGCCGTTGTGTTTCAGTAATATTTTATTAGCACTTCCTCATGCAGTGAAATATTTTTTTCTGTTAGGCATCATTATATATATAGAAGCTTAAAAACAACACAATGTTTACCAAATCCAAACAATTAAAGTGGGGGGATTTTCGGAGGGTTTGTCTCAGTGAACCAGTAGAAAATCAGGTCATGATGGATAGGAAAAATTTGATTTTTTTAAAAATCATATCAACCCAACCAAGGCGATAACGCCACTGATGCACAGGGGGCTACGTAAGAGTAAAAAGATTGGAAAAGAGAAAGCCGGAAACCACACCCTAAACAGGAAACAAGGGATGAGCCTCTTCACCTGTTCAATAGACGTGGGTGGAGTGTGAACCGGGCGATAGTTTAGTCTATCTTTTCCAATTAACTTTGTAAGAGTAAATTGGAATAGAAACTTAAAATGACTAAAGACCCAGACATTTTCCATGCCAGTGATAAAACAAACTGAATGATACATAATGTAGCATTTAGCAAGTCTGAAAAGTTATCGCCTGTCATCGTGAAACGGTTACAGGATTTTCTTTCAGTTATTATTCAACTTAAAATAGTGAACAAGAGACAAAGAACGGAAAGTGTTTTTGTTGTCTTTCGTTTTTTAAATACACTACACGTCAAACATATGTAGTTGAATAATTGGGTGATATATCCGTTAAGCCGTAACAAATTAATTATCAGAAAATGGGATAATTAATCAATATATGCTGAGGGATAGATTATAGATGTCTAGTTATATTAGGAAAAATTAACTATACTTTAGGGTGTATTTTTTACGATGATGACAAATGGATGTTAGTTCGTTATGTTTATTGAGTAAGTTTAGTTTTAGAAATTTGATAATTTTAATTTTTCTTGAAAACATAGAAAACATGGCTTATGTAAAGATTTACAGGTTTTGATTTTTTTTATATTTTATATCTTTTAATTGCAATGATAAGTAGAAAATGATATGCTAAATTGCGGTAAGTTCTATCATTAAAAGATAAGGTGTGAAAATAATGGCAGGTTTTAAACGTATTCTTGGTACAACCAATATAATATTTTATTACTGTGTGATTTTCTATGGTAAAAATAGAGCAGATAAGGCTCTACTAAGTATCAAGCACACTTAATAAAGTAAATCACTACAAATAGTGGAATGCCAACCCATTAGTTTGTAATTAGTTTGTACTACTTCTTTATATATATATATATATATATATATATATATATAGCACCCATGGCCCAGAGGTAGAATCGCCGATTCGGTCGGGTTTCAATACTGGGTTAAAAGCAATCGGAGTCTAACCGTACTGACGAGCTGTGATACAGCGAAACCGATCTGTCTGCGGATGACTATATATAGATATAAACAGGGTACGATGGACATCTTATTTTAACACATATATTTACCAAAATTACAGAAAAATATCTTGAAATACTAAAGAGTAAATTTATTCAATAAAGTCGCTATTGGCTTTTACCACAGCCTCCAGACAAATCTGAAATCTTCTGAAACTCTTCTAGACAGTTTCCTTGTTTAAGTTGGTGAATGTTGCCATAATCCTTGCCTTAAGTTTATTTTGGGTGTCACGAGGAGTTTGTTGGTCTCTCCTCTCAAGTGTGCCTCATGCATAATAACCAAGGGGGTTGCAGTTAGATGGTTAGATGTAAGGGGTGATGTGCTCGCAGAAATTGTTTGATAGGTACGACTGTGTTCCCCCGCTTGTGTGGCATGGTGCAGAGTCCTGTTGCCAGACATAGAGTCTTTCAGCAGCCATCCTCTTGAATCACTATAGCACTACCGTCCCAAGGCATTTGATGTAGGCCCCCGTCTTGAGTATGAAGCCATGCGGGAAGATGAATCTGGATCTCAGCAACAAATTCTGTAAATTTCGACCAAAGTGAGTTTACCGGGCAGTCCTCTGATTTAAAACCCAGCCACTCTGAAATGTTCGTATTGGAGCTTCCAGACGAACGCCAAGCAGTACAAGATGCCGTTTCCAAATTTTTGGCAGTGTGAATTGCGCCGTATCATTTTTCTCCCATACATTACCCAACAGACTCTACTATTTTGTGCAGTCGACAAAATAAAAAAAACAAACAGCGCGAATGCGCGCAATTAAAGATATAAAATGGTAACAATTTACCCATCGTACCCTATATATATATATATATATATATATATATATGTTAAATTAAATGTTATTATAGCGGATAGCGGACGTAGTTGAAATGTTCGTTTTAACTCCTGACGGCTTTTCCCCTTCAAATTTATCCAAAATAGCATTATTCCTGTGCAAATGTATATGCTGAACTCAAATCAACAATTAGTTATTGAAGAAACGTACCTTTTTTGCTTTGAAAGTCCATAAAAAAAAACGAACTATATCTCGCACTCTTTCTCTCCTGTAACTTTCACGAAGTCATGTAATTAACTGCAGAATGACATTCTACGTAGGCAGCAATTTTCTGTCGATTTTGGTCGATTTTCTTCAATTTTCTGTCGATTTTGGTCGATTTTCTTCATTTACTGAAACTTCCGGCAATGTACTTCCTGTCATGAAAGTAATAAGCGTAGAAATACAATAGCGCATTACTTTCATGACAGGAAGTACATCGCCGGAAGTATCAGTAAATGAAGAAAATCGACCAAAAATCTGCCAAAATTCGTTGCCTACGCAGTACGTCATTCTGCATTAATTACATGACTTCGTGAGAGTTACGGGAGAGAAAAACTGCAAGATGCTGTTCGTTTTTTGATGGACATTTAGATAAAAAAAAGTAAGTTTCTTCATTAACTAATTGTTGATTTGAGTTCAGCATATACATTTGCACAGAGATAATGCTATTTTGGATAAATTTGAAGGGGAAAAGCTGTCGGGAGTTAAAACGAACATTTACCGTTGAAATAGATGCCTCATTATATTATATAATATATATTACGTCCATCGGCGTGCGAATTCGAAAAATGCAAGTAAAGAAAATGCGCTCCCTGGCAGGGATCGAAGTAATAAAAATGTTGGATTAAAAATAAATGCATTACTTCTTTAGAAGTTGCTTTGTTCATGTTTTGGATATGAAACTGGGTAGCTATGAAGCTTCCAAGAAAAAGGATATATATTTCTTGAAAAGGGAAAGATAGAACTTTACCGATCGATAAAAAACACTCAATCGATGGGGCGTTTCTATTACAAAAGAGGATGCAAGTTCGATTCTTGTCGCTGAGCGCATTCTATTTATTAAAATATCTCGAATGCACAGGCCGGTAGACGTAAAACACATTGCTTAATAAATATAAATAACCTCTACTTTAAATACGAAGTATCCATTATAATAATGTTTGAACTAATAAAACTGTCATACCAAAGATAAATTCATTAATTCTTTAAGATAAAAATAAACCCTTTAATCCTTTTCAGATACCAGCAAGAAATTGGGCAACACTTGTGTTATAATAAAAGTATTTGTCTCTGTTTCGGAGATGAAGTATTTTTACTATTTACACTATTTACACCATTTACACCATTCGGATTGTTGTCCCCATCTTTATTGCCATATTTACGACGTTTTTTGCCGTTGTATCCGTCGGCCTTCTTCAGGTGATATACGCTGGAATTTCGAACCGAAGTCTCTATTTAGTCGACAGGAGTAGATTGTTCTAATTCCACATGCCATGCCTCTTTCTTTCATTCTTTCTTTCTTTTTCTTTTTTCTTTCTTTTTTTTTTTGGGGGGGGGGGCGAGTAGATAACTCAATTTCAGTTAGTTCCCTTTAGTAACTCAATTCTTCAAGCTTTTGATCCCTCTTCTGTGGACAGGCATTTAATATACTCACATCCGAAATTGAATATGGCAATACAGATGAGGACATCAGTAAATGTCAGTCAGTTAAGTGCCATATGTGATACACGCTTGGGCGATCATGTCTCGAAAGAAACATGACTGACTGGGCAGAAGATTTTCTTATAGTATATTGCCATTACTTTCTACTGTAGACTAGTTACCAACTAAGGATATATAACCCAACCTGTCCTGCTATTTAATTCATAGCCGGAGGGAGAATCGGTGGATTATTACATTTTTCAAGTGTATTTGTGCGTAAGTGAATGTAACGAATTCGACTAGAATTCGAACTCAGCTCTCCGATTTCTCGTTCGAAGCCGATATTCACTGCACCAAAACGCACATCCCCCTTAAATGTAAATAGTGTAAATAAAGAAAAGTAATCAAATGATGACGATTCATAACGTTCTAGAAATATAATTTATGATATTAGTTACTACCCGGATTTGTTAGGATTACTGATGTTCATACAAGATGGCTTCCGGATTTATAATATTATTAGCGTATAATCTCATGAGATTTAATAACTATTAAGTCTCTGTAACTTTTCGATATACAGACATTATAACCATTGATTTTAATTACTCTCACTGAGTTTGAAATGAAAAAGGTCAGTTGCACTTGAATATTATTTTGCTACAAATCTTAATGTATTAACACGTTTAACGTCAAACAATGATAATTACCTGATAACCGCCTTTCTGAAATGCACGCTTTGTCTTAATTTTCCCTTTGATACACAGTTGCTTCACAGCGCAACTACTTACAATTTGGTAAGGTAAAATTGGCTCAATTGAAAAATGACCCAGTTTGTTTTTAACTGGGGCAAGGGATAACGTGTTAATTTTAAATCCTTCAAAATTAAACTTCCCTTCTGATAGTCCCCTTCCTATCAGTATAGTTAACGCTAGATTCCCTGAGAGTGACTTGTTGAGCCTTTTTGGTCAAACATTCTCAACTGATATGAAGTGGAAAGACTATATTGAACCCATTGCAAGGTCAGCTGCTAATAAAATCAGGTCAATGTATCGTGCTAGACAATTTTTCTTTCCAGAATATATCTTGCTTATTTATAAGTCTACCATTCCCCCATGCTTTAAATATTGGTTCTACATCTGGCCTGGTGCCCCCTCTGTATATTTAGAAATTCTTGATAAATTTAAATAATCATATGGGTCCTAAACTGGCGTCTAAGCTTCAGTCACTTTCCCCTGGACCTTTTCTATAAATACTTTCATAGTAATTGTTCGGATTAATTCTTTGCTATAGTACTTTATGAATTGAAGCGCAGTACTGGATTGGCGGCAAGGTCTCATCAATTCACAGTTGAATTAACTAGATGAAACGGAAGAAAGTTCCACGGGCTGGAAGTGCGGAAAAGAAATTGTTAGACTAGAAGTCGCGATTACATTTAATTATTTCAACGGTAAAAGGGTGGAGTCTAGATGTCAATCTATTAGCATGCTTAAATTCATGTGGACGGGACACCAGGGGGGAAAAGCTCCTTAGAGCTATTGCCATGAAAAATATTTGTAGAAAAGACAGAGGGAAATCACGTTACGTCGGTGAGAAAGTGACCGAAATCGACATGCCAAGTTAGGATCGATTACATTGCAGATTCTTCTTTGGATTGTTATCGATGAATATCATGAGTGCCCGACCAGATATGGCAACAGTATTCAATGCACGGATGAATGGTAGATTTATAAATGTGCAAGATGGATTTTGACGAGAAAAAAAAACTTTCTGAACCGGCACAGTGACTCAACCTTCCTAGCAGTAGATACAGCTATATATCCAGCATATTCGTTCCAAAATCAAGTCAGGTAAAAAAGTGATGTCAAGGAGTGTGTTGCTCTACAGGAGACTTACATCAGCCAAGCTGATGCTAGCAGGAAAGTCTCTCTGTGGTGGTTAAAGAAGAGCAGTTTTGTTTTGGAGGCATTAAAAATTTACAAGCCATTTCCTGTCCCAGTTAACCACAGATTGGATGTACGTTTCAAGAGCAGCAACCAGGTTTTACTTTGTAATCCTTGGCAGATTTCTTATTGAGACTGGAGTAAATGGCGGTGTCGTCTTCATGGATGCCTACTTGGGAAATGATGGCATCAGGAAAATCATGGATGAAGACCAGAAACATTGAGACACTCGCGTTCATGTGAAAGAATCTGGAAGTTTGCTTGTTCAAAATGTTCTTCATTTCACGATTCAATAGAAATTATTGGATTAAATCGTTCAGAAATACTGTAGCTCTGGAGCTTACACAGAAGGCCAGCATACCAAACCCTGTCAAACGTTTTCGTGATTTCTAGAGAAACAGCACGAGTTTTGCCATTATTATCATGAGCATAGTATACATATTCAGTGATGGCCGCAAGTATATCAGCGGCAGATCTGGCAAAGTGGAAGCCGTATTGTTTGTAAGAGAGTAGATCGTGAGAGTTGAAATGCTTAACTAATGTAACATTGATGAGGGCCTCGAATAATTTCTCGAAATGCGGTTAGAGGCTAATAATTCTTCTCTTGAATGTTTCTGTCTTTTTTCCTTTTTCTTCTACACTCAGTAATTTCATGTGGCTCCACTTCTCTGCATAGGGGAATGATTTTTAAAAAAGCTAATAGTTGAATTCCTTGCATTCACTTACATGCAAATACCCTTTGAAAAGGTATTAATCCGTCTCTTCCGTCCAGTTATGGATTAAATAATAGGACAGATTGGGTTCTATAGCTTTGGTTGGCAATCAGTCTACCGCAGAAAGTAATGGCAACCTATTGCGGGATAATCTTCTGTCCAGTCAGTCGTGTCTCTTTAAAGACATGATCGCCCAAAGCGTGTATCACGTATGGCACTTAACTGACTGAATACCTGATTATCAGCGATCCAGTCGTGCAATCTAGTCTCTGAGTATTCACTATTATTCTATTATTGACCTACACACACCAGGAAAAATAGTGCTGAAAAACCTAATGATGTTGATGTTGCTCATGTATAGCTTTACAAGTCCTGCTATGAAGATTTGTCAGTAGGCTACCAGAAGACAATTGGGAATCTCCCATTCATCAGGAAGAATTGGTCTAAAGAAGGGCGTCTGATGGTCAAGCAGCAACTACTCTTACCAACGGGCTGTAGTTACTGCTTAGTCTCCCAGGAAGAATTACGCAATTTCAGTGTATACTAAAGAAGAACGGAAGCGATAACATATGTCTTTACTGTGTTTTTTGAGGACATAGTAACCAAAATATTTTTGCTTGTCGCATTCACATACTGTTTACCTTCTTACATATTGTTAAATTTCTCTGTGTGAGACAATTTGAGACACACACACACACACACACACACACACACATATATATATGATATCAACAATCGATTCAGGAAGGCAGTTGTATTAAATTACTAGATGCCACTCAACAGTTATAGAAAATTGAATGAAGGGAAAATTGTATAGCCTTTGATTACTTCGAATGTGACTGTGGAAACTAGATGATAAATGATGTAATGAATATGTAATGAATATGCATACACCTTGGTTCCCCCTCACAGTAATGTGATTGGCTGGTGTCAACAATAAATACAGACGAAGGCGAGGATGCAGATAGGTCTATGGCTATTGGTCTAGGACTATTGGTCTACGTCTATTGACTACGCCTACGTCTCAAGATACTGCATACGATGCGTACCGTCCATTACGTCTACGTACTAGATTGTCCTACCCGGTTACCCGCTTAGCTACCTCGAATGATATATCGCTCGGATTAATGCCCGTCGAGCTCTCTATATGGATTTACCTATTAATATTTTATATTAAGGAAATCTTGTTGAATTATCCTCACAGTTTACGGACTGACAACTATATATATCACTTTTCGGGGCATATCAATAAGACAAGTAAATTATTTTCATGTTAATATTCCCTGAACTTTTGGATATTATCCCAGATGTTAACTAGACATACCTTAACCCTTCATTTGAGAAAACAAACAGCTTACCTGCATTGTATTTCCATCGAAATACACAAAAGTTGCAGGCCACATTTTTGGGCAAGTTCAATGGGATCACAATTGATTTTGATCCCCATTCGCCTTTCACTGGGAAATGGATAGCGCCTGTGCTGGCTACTTTGAGTGGGTGTTTCTCAAAACATTCCTCTGTTTCTTTCTCCTCGTATCTCTTTTTAGGGCAAAGGTCGAACATGAACCAGCCCTTGTGATTTGCCGTCAAATCAACGCGAGCCTTCATCAGCTGACCCATCGTGTAGTTGCGCACGATAATACCGTTCGCATATTTGCCGCCAATTTCGTTCTCACGGGGTCCATCGTACGGATCCCCACAAACGCCACACCTTCCACCATTCCTTTCGTATTGTACCTAAAAGAAATGAAAAAAAAAAAAAAAAAAAGACAATATGATTATCAATCTTGCCAGAATGAAAGTAAACGCCTAATCTATCTATCTATCTATCTATCTATCTATCTATCTATCTATCTATCTAAATTTATTTATAAATGGAACTGTGTGTGTGTGTGTGTGTGTGTGTGTGTGTGTGTGTGTGTGTGTGTGTGTGTGTGTGTGTGTCCGTTACCTATAGGCTCCGAAGCGGCTCAACCGATTTTCTTGAAAATTTACACAGTTGTACTATAAGCGTCTGCGAGTGTTCTTAGCTAGGTTTTGTGTCGAGGTACCCCCGATAAATATCGAAAATCGATTATCGTAAAAATCGGGTTATAGAAGGAGTGGTCCGATTTTAATCAAATCTGATACACTCATAGACAAAGACGTAAGAAACGATATTCAGAATTTTCAAGGTTGCAGTTCTTACAATAGTGCAGAAAATCGATAATATATATATATAAATATATAAAAGGCAAGATGTTTGTGTGTGAGTCTGTTTATCTGTCTGTATGTCCTTTATACAAATCCACAATTTTTATCCGATTCTCACCACACTTCACACAAATATTCTTTAGGCTGAGTCTAAGCTCCATGACCATAGATTAGTTTTAAAGCTTTCATTGCACCCGAGCAACGCCGCACTATACTGCTAGTACTGAGATAAACATCTCATCTAATATAGATATTTAATATTTAACGAGTAAAAAAACGGGTTTTCTTATCGATACCGACTTGGCTGACCGGCTGCAGTCACTCTCTCACTGGCGTGACGTGGCTTCCCTGTGCCTCTTCTATAAATACTTTCACGGCTTCTGCTCCGATGAACTTAGATCACTGGTGCCCCCTAGGTACAAATTTGCACGGGATACTAGATTAGCAACTAGGTCCCACCCTTTTACAGTGAAACCGATAAAATGTAACCGCAATTTCTACTCCAACAGCTTCTTTTCTCGCACTTCCCGCCTGTGGAATTCCCTTCCACATACTTGCTTCCCCGACAGCTACAATCTCCAGGATTTTAAATGTAAGGTCAATAGACACTTAATAATATTTTATAACTGTGGGATTTTCTATGGTAAAAATAGAGCATATAAGGCTCTACTAAGCACACTTAATAAAGTAAATCACTACAAACAGTGGAATGCCAACCCATTAGTTTGTACTATTTGAAAATATATATATATATATATATATATATATATATATATATATATATATATATATATATATATATATATATGATACGCTAAAAGTTTGCCTCCTTCTACCGAGCGCTCATAGCTCAGAGCTAGAATTGCTGACTGACGCCAATTCGGTCGGGTTTCAATACTGGGTTAAAAGCAATCCGATGTCTAATCGTACTGATGCAGCGAAACAGAAATATCTGAGAATTACTATATATATATATATATATATATATATATATATATATATAAACAGGGTACGATGGACATCTTATTTTAACACATATATTTACCAAAATTACAGAAAAATATCTTGAAATACTAAAGAGTAAATTTATTCAATAAAGTCGCTATTGGCTTTTATCACAGCCTCCAGACAAATCTGAAATCTTCTGAAACTCTTCTAGACAGTTTCTTTGTTTAAGTTGGTGAATGCTGCCATAATCCTTGCCTTAAGCTTATTTTGGATGTCACGAGGAGTTTGTTGGTCTCTCCTCTCAAGTGTGCCTCATGCATAATAATCAAGGAGGTTTGTTCTAACACACTAACTCGCACCCATTCTCTCAAACCCTCTTCCTATGTACCTCCTTACTCGTCTATCACCCTCCCTCTGGCATTTCCTATATCTAATCACTCTTTCTCATCAATTTCCCCTATGTAACCCCCTGCGCTATAGTGGCAGTGGAATGCCTTACTTGGGGTGAAATGATTAAAAAAAATTGATTCGTTTTCTACAGCTTGTCAACTCTTTACAGCTTATTTTAAGCCAGAAAATATTTTTGATTATAAGACTTTTTGATATAATGATGATTTAGTAATACTGGCAATTAATCAACCCTTAGCTGGAAGAGAAGAGGTGAATTTATACCTTTCCCAAGGGTATTTGACTGTAAATGAGTAACAGTCAGTTAAGAGCCATACGTGAAACACGCTTGGGTGATCATGTCTCGAAAGAGATATGACTGACTACGCAGAAGTAGGTTGCCATTATTTCTGCGGTAGACTAGTTCTAGCCAAGGCGACATAACCCAATCTGTGCTGTTGTTTAACTCGTAACTGGAGAGAAGAGATGGATTAATATCTTTCCCAAGGGTATTTGCGCGTAAGTGAATGCAGGGAATTCAACTGGAACTCGAACTCGGCTCTCCGATTTTTCGTTCCGAGCCGATATCCACTGCACCACAACGCAAGTTAATATAGTAAACCCAAATGGAATTGGAACTCGACTCTCTCATTAACAATTCCGAGCTATTATTCATTACACCACCCGCTCACCGTGCCTGTTATTTCTAATCGGTCACCCATTTAGGTACTGATCAGGCCTGACGTTGCTTAATTTTGGTAATCATACCGGAACCGGTGTTTCAACGTGATGTGGCTGTAAGTCCACCCCTCCTCTCCAAAATGCATATTAATAATAACTATGAAAACTCTTGAAAATTTTACGATTTTCCAAATTTAATAATTTTATGAATTTAAATTTAATGATTAAATAAGCTTCTTGAGAGTTTCACAACTATAAAATAACCATGGAAATTTCCCTGTTGTCTCGTTAATAAGTTTAACAACTCTTTCATGCTGATAATTTTTATTTTTTTAATTTTTTTATTAAACATTAGCAACCCTTTATGGGTTATTTAAAGCCCGAACATATTTTGGATTGACTATTGCATGAAGAATTTTTTAAGAATAATGATTTTTTCAGATACGAGACCTAATATTTAATCCATAACTGGGGAGAGGTGATGGTTTTCATATCTTTCCCAACAGTAAGGGAATATAACAGATCCGTTTGGAATTCGAAGTTGGCTATCCAAATTCATATTTTGAGACGTTATTCATTGACCCAACCACACATCTCAACCGCTTTATTACAATAACATTTATGTGTATGAAGCAGACCATTATTTTTAAACAATAAGAGGGTACAAATAAAAAATCCAAATTGACAAGATTTTTTAATTTCACTGAAGCTAACGGTTAAGCACATGAGAATATTATCGCCTCCTTTATTTTCTTTCTTTCTTTCTTTCTTTCTTTCTTTCTTTCTTTTTAACCAAACAGAGCATTTTATATTTGCTTTCTTCCATCTTTGTAAAAGGTTCATCCACGCAATCAAGCAGGAGTGTCCCATTGTTGATCTGAGGTGTTTTTTCTTCCGTTTTGTGGGTAGGGAACAGACAAAGCTATTACTAGTCCATCCTTCAAACAAAAATGGCACATTGTTTATCTGAGTGAATCGTAGGGCATACTTTATGTGCGAGTTAACTAAGGAACGAATAAACAAGGACAGTGAGTTATTAAAATATTACCGAATTTATCTCCACCTAGATTGCAATTATTGTCTGGGTTGAGTTTCCATAAAACGGCCTTATTAATCTATATTAAAAAAAAAAAAAAAAAAAAAAAGAGCTGATTCGCTGTCCGTCACACACTTTGTCTGCCTGAGACTTTGCAGGCGCATGTGCAAAGTATATGCAAATGTCTGCATTGTACATATAATGACTTACATGTGTTCGTACCATATAATATACTAGCAGTATAGCCTGGCGTTGCTCGGGTGTAATGAAAGTTTTAAAACTAATCCATAGTCCTGGAGCTCAGACTCTTTGGACGTAAGCACGAAAGACTAAAAAGCAATAGTTGTTTCCAGTCAAAGCGAAACCGTTGACTGAAAGAAAAATGAATGGATGTAAGTCAAATTTTGATTTCCTGGTATCGATATCAAATAAGTTTTTTTTGTCGTAAACTGAATTTTGAAGGCTAAATAAGTCCTCTGAGTAAATGGTATCATGGCTGAGACTAAGAACTACAATTATACCTACTTAGAGCCAAATCCGAAGCAAAGACTAAAATAAAATGGCTGAAAAAATACAGACATACAGACACACACACACACAAATATATTGCCTTTTATATATATATATATATATATATATATATATATATATATATATATATATATATTATCGATTTTCTGCACTATTGTAAGAACTGTAACCTTGAAACTTCTGAATATCGTTTCTTATGTCTTTGTCTATGAATGTATTAAATTTGATTAAAATCGGACCATTCCTTCTATAACCCGATTTTTTCGATTATCGATGTTCGATATTTATCGGAGGTACCTCGACACAAAACCTAGCTAAGAACACTCGCAGACGCTTATAGTACAACTGTGTAAATTTTCAAGAAAATAAGTTCAGCCGTTTCGAAGTCTATAGGTAACACACACACACACACAGAGACAAAGTTCCATTTATAAATAAGTTTAGATACCGAAACATACGCACACACATACACACAATTTCAATGAGTTTAAAATAGGACACTGGAATAATAATTTCCCCTTTCACTCAGTCTAATCAAACCTTATTCTGCGCTGAGCATTAAAATAAAAATTTGGAAAGAAGACAGTTGTTTTTTACTGTAAAATATCAAACAATTATAAGATTTTATTGAAATTTTCTAGAATTATTCAGTAAAATTATTAAAAATATACATTTCGTAGAACTATATTTCTAGAATTTCTTGTCATTGAATTAAAATATAAAGACAAACATGCATCCGAACACAATTTGAATGATATTAAGATTGCGAAGGCTAATTTTCTTTTTTGTCTGGCAACAACTTCTGGGTAACAAAAAAAGAGAATAAGATGAAGTGTGCTACCTTTTGAAATCACTTTTATAACCCATTTTGTGTTTAAATGGAATGTATTTTCAAATAAATATAGTATTTTCATTGGCAAACAATTTAGATTTGAAATTTTATCATCTTACTGTTAGAGAAGCGACAGGAAGTTGTACAAAAAAACAAAAAACAAAAAACGAAGCATTACCACTGGGATTTTGCAAAGTGTTGGCCGTTAAAATTGATATAACTATGAAATGATACAAACTAAGTGGGCTGAAATCAAAGTAAAAAAACAAATCTATGTTAAACTAAACGAGGAAAATCAATACTTGAAAGTCCTAAGTTCGAACAATGGCTCCTGGAAAAAAAGGCCCCTATTTCAGCTGGGCACTTTATCGGCTTTTTCCTTTTAGAATGTCTCATGAAGGACAACTCCCTTTTGAACTAATCGTAACCCTACATGAGAGACTCAACAATAAACATTAACTAAATGCTAAATTGTTGAGCTCATGTAGACGATCTATTTCTAAAGAAACTGGAAAAATGGTTGGTCCATTCTATTGTACCTGGCTGCTTCTGTTATGCTTTATCTTTAAAAGAGTCAGACTGTAAAAAAATGGGTTACTGCTGCCATATCTGGGCTGGTGATGCTCAACACTTTCACTTTCCAGCTTTGATAGAATTCAAAGTTCTTCACTCGATCTTTTAATGGAAGGCATTCTTTCCCAGAGAAGCAACATCGTAAACCTGGATATTTACCAGGAACCACTGAGGCCGGATGTGACAAAAGGTCGATTTTTAACATAGAAATTCCGAGTATTAAGCTCGGGCAAAAAATTCCGGTAGACTTTTCATAAGGCAGAGCCGGATTTTTGTCTGTTCTTCTCCAGACGAAACTCTTCGGCATGGCTTCATCCGGGTTCATCTCTGCCCGAAGACACGGAGTCTGACAAGATTGGTTTCAAGAGTGGAAACATCACAAGCCTGTTACTACTCTATAGGCTAATAGAGGCTCTAATCAACTCCGAATTGGTTAAGCATCTCACCTCTCAGAGTTTTCT
Source organism: Ascarosepion bandense (assembly GCA_037127315.1). Classification (NCBI taxonomy): domain Eukaryota; kingdom Metazoa; phylum Mollusca; class Cephalopoda; order Sepiida; family Sepiidae; genus Ascarosepion; species Ascarosepion bandense. The sequence goes on from JBBBDQ010000266.1 coordinate 3,272,803, forward strand.
TTCAGGGAATTACGACATGCTCTTCTCTAGGTCAACTGTCAATGTATTGATGGTTATTACTGAAAGAGTCTGTTAAGTTTTAGCCCAAAATGACGAAACTCAAGCTGTTACTTTACATATCTCAAAGGCGCCTGGCAGTGTTTGGCTTGTTGGTTTTCAAAAGTTGGAGTGTTATGGGGCTTCTGGCTGACATTTTTTATTTGATTTTTTTCATCATTTCACCCCAAACAAGGCGGGACCGCCACTAGCGCGAAGGGTGGTTACAGTGAGAGAAAATAATAGGTACAGGGGTATTTAGGGAAAATTAAAAGAGGGACGGGATTCAAGAAGATAGAAGATGGCAATTGACGTTGCATTTAATGTTTTGAAGATTGTAGCTATCAGAGAAGCAAGTTAACGAAAGTAATCAGGCGGGAAGTGCGAAATAAACTACTGGGGTATAAGCGGCCGTCACATTTAACTATTTCAACAGTAAAAGAGTGAGACCTAAATGCACATCTAGTAGTGCGCTTAAATTTAAGTGGTCGGAACACCAGGGGGGAAAACCTCGTTAGGACATTTGCTATGAAAATATTTGGAGAATAGTCAGACGGAAGCTCCATCATGTCGGTGAGAAAGTGAATGAAGCTGAGATGCCAAGTCTGGATCGATTACATTGCATAATGAACTCTGCTTTGAACAGCCGCTCTTGCAGATCTTTTTTCATTACTGAGACTGCCCCCCCCCCCTCGCCAGGACCACATCGTTAGACGCACTTTCTACCTTATTTTCATCAATGACCTTCCAGATATTATCAGTTTCCGATTCGGGTTCTACGCTGATAGTACAACTATTTACTCACATTTTAAAAGTAAGTCTGTTGTCTGTTCGATAAAGTCGAATTGTTAGCTGATGTCGAAAATAATCAACAATCTTTTGTTAACTGGGACAAGAAATGGCTTGTTAATGTTAATGCCTCTAAAACGAAACGGATCTCTTCAATCATCTTAGAGAACTTTTTTTTACCTGCTATCAGCATGGCTGATGCTAACCCCCAGCAGAGCAACTCATTTCACCTTCTCGGTCTCATGTTTTCGGTTGACATAAAGTAGAAAGATTATGTAGAGTCAATTACTAGGGCTGCTGCTGCTGCTAGGAGCGTTGGTGCAGTATATCGTGCGGGAGAATTTTTTCGTCAGAATTTATCTTATAGCTTACATGTATAAGTTTTCCATTCATCTATGCATTGAATATTTTATTGTCACATCTAGACTGGTGCTTCTGCTATGTATATATAGAGATTTTTGATAAAATACAAAAACGTATCTGCAATGTTACTGGTTCTGACCTGGCATCTCTGCTTCAGTCACCTTCCCACCGCCGTAACGTAGCTTCTCTTAGCCCTTTCTATAAATATTTCAATGGTACTTGTTCTGATGATCTTTCCACTTTGATATCCCACGTTCACGAATTTAAGCGCAGTACTAGATTGGCAGCTAGGTCACATCATTTTTACACTTGAAATTGCTTGATGTAATCGTAATTTATATGCTATTCCTCTCCCACACATGCCGCCCGTGGAACCCCCCCCTCTCCCTCTCTCTCTCTCTCTCTCTCAATCAGAGACTTGTTTTCCAGTCAACTTTGATCTTTAAAGACTAAAGGTAATGTTAATTGCTATCTTCTATCTTCTGAATTCCTAATCTTTTATTGTTCTTTCTTCTTAATAACGTTTTTCCTTTCTTCTTATATTCTTTCACATCCAGTATCTCCTTGCATCTAAGTGGCTTTATTCCCTTGCCTGCGGCGAGAAAAAAAAACGGAAAAATATATACGATTTATCTTGTAAAAATAACATTGATTACTTCCTATCACAATAGATATACTCGGTGTTCTTGTCGTAAAACATTAAAATTCCATGTTTTTCGAAATTATTTTCATCCTTCATGTCATAAAGCTGTATGGGCGCGTGACTGAGTGGTTAGATCTTTCACTTTCTGAGCATGAAGCCTGGGTTCGAATCTCACCAGGGTCGATTTATCAGGAAGGTGACTTCTGGATGTTATCTTTGTTACCAGGGTGCAGCACTAAGCCTTGTGAAATTAGGTAGACGGTACCCTTTGAGAGCCGTCGATGGCCGTGCTCTTGCAAGTCATCGTGTCCGAGGGTTTGAGCGTGTTGGCTTTGTTCAGACTGTTGGTCACGCCAAATAACGTTATATCTCTCCCAGAAACTGTAACTAAAGTCTGCTCAGCATAGTTTTAGTATAAATCGCAGTTGGCCTCCGTTGGTGTAGAACAAACACAAATGTACCTGAGCACGCCACACTGAATACATACGGGCACCCTTGCATACAAGTGATCGGCCATTTTTCCTTTTTCATAAAACTGCTTTATTGATAACTAGCATCATAGCCCGGCGTTGCCCGTGTAACTCAGAACATTTTAGTAGTAAGAGAAGATACCAATGAGAGGAGTAGATGGAAATCATTTATTGAAAGTTGGGAAGGAGAGCTGAGGCTGTTAGTAACCATTTTCAGCATTAAGAAGAAGGGATTTTTTATTTTTTAAATATTTCCTTTGTTTCAAAATTACGAGGAAAAAAATTCACATTTTTTTGTTGACCAAATGAATTTTTAAAACGCCGGAATAAAAATTAAATATAAAGGCTCATTTTTTTTTTTTTTTATAAAAAATATTTTAGTCGCGTTTGACACGTGTGATTTGATTTTTGTGACGTAATGTAGCAATCATCTTAGATCTTAGATGTTTTACAGAGCAAATGTAAACAATCGGTTCTATTGGCCAAAAAGTGCAAAAGGGAGAGTTGCTGAACTTAAACTCAAAAAGTATGTATCAACTTGGCTTCCCTGTAGATATGTGTCCCTAGAAAGTTTGAATGGCGTAGCTTTAAAAATGTAGGCGTGCATAGGGAACAGTCACACACAGACTGCCTTTTATATATATAGATATCATTAATGCCCCCCCCCCCCCCATCCAGCTACTCCAGACACTTTTTGCTCACTTCCTTCATGTTTTGTTTTCCTTCTCGAAGTAAAGACAATTAGTTCACGATGCTAGTTTTTCGTCTAAAACTCTTCAGAAAGTAAATCTTCATCATTTGGAGTGGTCATGTCACATTCTTCATTTTTGTAAACCCCATTTAGAAGAGGAATCGACACAGCCACATTGTTGATACAGGTGTTTTAAAAGCGACAACAACTCAATTTCACATTCACTTCGTAATCAGGGTAAGAAAAGAACTCGCTTTTATTTCTTTTTAATGTTCACGTTTAGATTTTTCAGTCATAAAACAGAAAGTGGTGGTTTATTCTGAAGAGATTTTACAGAAAATAAAATAAAACAGAATAATAAATAACCCAGAAAAAATATTTAAAATATTTAATTATCAAACAAATAAAACAAATTTTTGTGTGTCCTCAGAGGAAAAAATGTCCTTGATGCAATTGTACTTTAAGCAGTTGATTCTCGAAAGATTAGAAAACAACTCATTTTAACTCGTCAAAAAAAAAAAGAAAAAAAAATGAAAAAAAATGAAAAAAAAATGAAAAAAAAAAGAAAAAAAATGAAAAAAAAGAAAAAAAAAGAAAAAAAGGAAAAAAAAGAAAAAAAAAAGGAAAGAAAAAGAAAAAATGAAAAAAAAGAAAAAATGAAAAAAAAAGAAAAAAAAATGAAAAAAAAAGAAAAAAATGAAAAAAAATGAAAAAAAAAGAAAAAAAATGAAAAAAAAGAAAAAAATGAAAAAAAAAGAAAAAAAAAGGAAAGAAAAAGAAAAAAATGAAAAAAAAAGAAAAAAATGAAAAAAAAAGAAAATAAAATGAAAAAAAAGAAAAAAAATGAAAAAAAAGAAAAAAAAATGAAAAAAAAAAGAAAAAAAAATGAAAAAAAAAGAAAAAAAAAAGGAAAGAAAAAATGAAAAAAAAAAGAATACTGATACGGTGCGATGTTGGTTACAAGAAAACAACTTTTGCTTAAAGAGAAATGACTATTAATATTACACATAATGACCGTCACACGTCGTCTCACCAGATCGTAACTACAGTAATTAATTCGAACCTCACTAGAGCTCTGCAATTGTGGCCTTGTACCGAGTTTAATCAATAGCTCATCAGTCAGTCAGTTAAGTGCCATACGTGAAACACGCTTGGGCGATCATGTCTCCAAAGAGCCATGACTGACTGGGCAGAAGATTATCCTGCAGTAGGTTGCCATTGCTTTCTGCGGTAGACTGGTTGCCAGCCAAGGCTATAGAACCCAATCTGTCCTATTATTTAACCCATAACTGGAAGGAAGAGACGGACTAATACCTTTCCCAAGGGTATTTGCGCGTAAGTGAATGCAATAGCTCATCACCCTTCCTTATTTCGGACTCATCTCCCCATCTATGTTATTAGTATTATAACGTCTCGGCTGCAGTACCCCCCGACCCTCTTCAGGAGTTTGTCGATCTAGATAAGTTTCGAGGAGTTATGAACTGAACTCTTTACTTAATCAATGGTGGTAGATTGCTTTCATTCCGACGCTTACGTCAAGGGATCAAATATCCCTAGACATGGACAGCGTAACGAGAATAACAAAGGCTTCAATTCGAAATTCCATAAAGGCTAAGCGGATCGACTGATTTCTGAAGAAAGTTCAGACAAAAACATCTAAACATTTGTATCACGTCACGTCACGTCACGTGTCACTTAACCTATTAATAGTCGTAGAGGCACCATATGTGTTCAAACCATAGCAACAGTGGTGTGTCTTTCTTTTTATTTATATATAATCATTTCACACCAATCAAGGCAGGACCGCCACTGGTGCGCAAGGGGTTACAGTGAGAGAAAAACACAAGATACAGGGAATATCGATGTAACGATAAGAGATGGATGCGAATCAAGTTGATAAAAGATGGCAATTGGCGTTGCATTTAAAATTTTGGAGATTGTAGCTATCAGGGAAATGGTAAAGAGTTCCACAAACGGGATATGTGAGAAAAAAAACTGTTAGAGCAGAAGAGCCAATTACATTTAATTATTTCGATGGTAAAAGGGTAGGAACTTGATGCTAATCTAGTAGCACGAGTAAATACATGTGCTCGGGGAGCTGGGAAAAATACTCGTCAGAGCAGTTGTCATGAAAATAGTTTTAGAAAAGACAGAGGGAAGCCACATCACGCTGGTGAGAAAACTCACCAACCGACATCATGTCTAGGACAAGATAGCCGGAATGGGCTCATCCAATTTTCAGGATGGTTTTGAATTCAGTGTCTTCCGTCTTTTCGACTTCTTGCCACCTTTAGTTCGAAAAAAATAGTAGTAAGTCCTAAAATTTAATCCACAGCTGAAGGAAGAAAAAAATTTTTTTATCCTTTCCAATGGTATTTGTATGAAAGTAAGAAACGCGACCAGAATTCGATCTCAGATTGCTGATTTCTTTTACCGGGTCACTAACTGTTGCACTACGCGCAAATGGGAATGAATGAACTTAACCGGTTAAAGGTCCTAACACTTTGACTCGTGAAAGGTCTGTAATCCTAATATCTAAACTTATTTATGAATGGAACTTTGTCTGTGTGTGTGTGTCTGTGTGTGTGTCCGTTACCTATAGACCCCCAAATGGCTTAACCGAATTTTTTGAAAATTTACACAGTTGTACTATAAGCGTCTGCGAGTGCTCTTAGCTGGGTTTTGTGTCAAGGTACCCCAGATAAATATCGAAAATCGATAATCGAAAAAATCGGATTATAGAAGGAGTGGTCCGATTTTAATCAAATTTGATACACTTATAGACAAAGACATAAGAAACGATATTCAGAAGTTTCAGGGTTGCAGTTCTTAAAATATTGCAGAAAATCGAATATACATATATATATATATATATATATATATATATATATATATATATATAAAAGGCAAGATGTTTGCGTGTGTGTCAGTTTATTTGCCTGTACGTCTGTATTTTTTTCAGCCCTTTTATTTTAGTTTCTGCTTCGTGTTTGGCTCTAAGTAGGTATAATTGTAGTTCTTAGTCTCAGCCATGATACCATTTATCAGAGGACTTATTTAGCCTTCAAAATTCAGTTTACGACAAAAAAATCTTATTTGATATCGATGCCAGGAAATCAAAATTTGACTTACATCCATTCATTTTTCTTTCAGTCTACCGTTTCGCTTTGACTGGAAACAACTATTGCTTTTTAGTCTTTCGTGCTTACGTCCAAAGAGTCTGAGATCCAGGACCATGGATTACTTTTAATGCTTTCATTACACCCGAGCAACGCCGGGCTATACTGCTAGTACCAATAATAATTTCGTTATATTTCCTTTATTACTTGATTTATCAAACAAAATTATGCGTCATTCTTAGCTGAAAAACGTCATCCCAATACTATTTCCGAAGTTGTGTTTGAATTTCAAAAGACGCCTTAAATTGAATAAAGTGAATGAATGCCATATTCGTCGTGTTTGTCTTACAACACCCCAAGTATAATGATGTAGGCTTTTAATATTAAAGCTATTTCGCTTGAAAGGAAATTTAGGACAGAAGGGTAGATGAGTAAGTTGCGTCTTGCCTGTTAAATAAACATGATGACAAATTGCAAACAATATGATGCATCAAGATATGATATGTTTGAGACCGAGAAAAATGTCTATATGTATCGGTTATATATATATATATATATATATGTATGTATATATATATATATATATATATATATATATATATATATATATATATATATGTATGTATGTATGTATGTATCGTTTTCGAACCCTAAACAGAGATTCCAGACGGCACTGTCACGTAGGTTCTGGGAAATGAAGGAGGAGGGGCAGGACCCCATAATCAGCTGGAAATTAATAGGCTCAGCTTGTACTCCTAAAAGTTTTCGTGATAGGTGTCGTCTGTGTTTATTGGAGAAGATTCTGATTTTGAAGTATCCTCATCAGGACTTACTTTTGAACTTTAGAAGGGAATTTATAAACAAGTGCCGCCATAGGGCGGATTTTAAAATTTAACTTCTAATTTTTAATTTTTAAATTCTATATTTTTCTATAATTTTTTATTATTTTAAAAAAAATTTTTAATTTTAATTTTAATTTTTTTTTTTTTTTTTTTTTTTTTTATGTGTATGTTTGTGTGTGGATGTGCATATTTGTATATATGTTTTTATGTATGTGGGCTATATGTTATTTTGGAAAAAAATTTTTTTAGCTATGTAAATGCTCCTTTTCATAATATTCATTAATATGTATGTGTGAGTGCATAAGGAATATATATATATATATATATATATATATATATATATATATATATGTGTGTGTGTGCGTGTGTGTGTATATGTGTGCATGTATGTGTACACATGTATATTATGTCTATGTGTGTGCGTGTGTGTGTATATGTGTGCATGTATGTGTACACATGTATATTATGTCTATATGAATTTTTTGTATTTAGGTGTGTACACACATATATATATGTGTGTATGCGCATGTATATGTATATTAGTGTGTAATAAATTGAATGTATGTGTGTGTATGTGTATGTATATATGTATTCTTATTCGTTAAATGGTGTGTGTATATATATATATATATATATATATATATGTGTGTGTGTACTTCTATTGATATGTATATATAATAATTGTAATTTTTTTTTTTTTTTTTTTTTACCTAGTATTGTCTTTATTTAGTTTAATTTCAAATGACCTAATTTTTTTTAAAAAAATAATTTTATTTCAAATCCTATATCTTTTTATTCCCTTTTATCAATAATTATGCCTTTTTAAGTAAAGGCTTTTTTTAATACTTCAACGTTTTGGGGAAATTAGATTTTTGAATTTGTCCAGCGTCTGTAATATTTAAAAAAAAAATTTTTTCTTTAGTTTCTTTCTTTTTCCCTCCCTTCCTTCTTTTATCTCTCTTACCAACTTTTTTCCGTGTTGCTTTAAATGATTCAACACGGCTGTCTGTTAATTTTTAGTTACATTCTCCCCTTTTTTTTGCAAACCCAGACGATGTCAATTTTTTTTCTTTTCTTATTTATTTGATTTTATTCTATCCTTTTCTTTTTCTTTTTCCTTTTCTTTTTCTTTCCCTTTATTTTTATTTTTATTTTATTTTATTTTATTTTATTATTATTTATTTTTTAATTTCTTTGCAATCTATTTAAAAAGGAAAAGTAGACTAATTTTTCTCCAGTTTCTGAAAGGTTTTTTTCTGTTGCTGAGGTGATGTGTCGCTCCCCGTGGGGATCGTCATATCGAAATGGCCATTCAACATCTTTGAATTAATCCTTTTTTAATATATATATATATATATATATATATATATAAAACCGCTATGATTTATTTGCCAACACGTCTGTTAACGTTTCTATGGAGATGAATTTTTCTTTTTTCCTTTTACTTTCCTTTCCTTTCTTTTTTTCTTAGCTTACTTCCCTGTCAACCACCACTTCTTTCTTTCTTTATCCTTCCTTTTCTTAGAGCCAGACAAGATTAGATTTTAACTTACAACTCAATTTAAAAGTAAGGTTTTCCAAAAATCTAAAAATAGACATTGCTTTATGTCTACTTTCTTTTAATCCCACGCATTCATTTTTTCTGTGATGTATATATATATATTTTTTTTAAACTTCCGCCGGTAATATATCCTGTTTTATTTTGAAATAAAGTTGCCGATGATACGTGAAATTTCTCTTAGGGATTTCATGTAGAAATGGCCATACAACTGATTTGAACATCGAAGTTTATTTTATTATATATATATATATATATATATATATATATATATATATATATATATATATATAAATTGTACATTGCGACACGGAAATTTCTGTTTCGAGATAGATTTCCTTCATCAGGCAATGTTTGATGTTGGTTGTGCAAATGATTTACATTTAAACACAAAAACCTTCGGTTTGCTGTTTATGTATGTGAGAAGATATAACATTTACGTGTGTGTTTCTTTTTAACCAATCAGAGCGAAGATTCATTTTGGAATGAATCTTCAGTTCTCTTCACCTGGATATATGTCATCCGCAGACAGATCTGTTTCGTTGTATCACAGCTCATCAATACGGTTAGACATTCGATTACTTTTTACCCAGGATTGAAACCCGACCGAATTGGCGTCAGTCGACGATTATATATATATATATATATATATATATATATATATATATATATATATATACGTGTATATTACAAAAAAGTGAAAGAACCCGTAGATTAAAACCCCACTATTCAGGAATTTACTTTTATAAAGAGTGCTCGATAGAGAGTAGAGCTTAATATTGTAATTTTGTTATTACAATGGTTTATAAAAGCATTATATCACTACACAAAAATTTTCATGTTTCAGAACAAAACTGTTCCTCTTCAGGTGATATGTTAAAATAAATGTTGAAAATGATTTATTCTTGAAAATAGAAGACAAATTTCTGGTTATTTAGAAAATTAGGGAGGGGTAGTTGGAGGAAATGCATTATGTGTGTCAAAGTTGTTAAATCAAAATTTAGAATTATGTAACCATGGAGTTTTAAATATTTGGGTTATGAAAAGGGGCAGGATGGCTTAGATCTAGACATGTCACTTTTTTATTTTTGTCTGGGTAAGATACATAGTGGGACCTTAGATTTTTTAAACGGGTAGACAATAATTTTAATCAGGAGATTGGATTTTGGGTTTTTTTCTTATTGAACAATATATTTTTTACTACTATGAGTATAAGTCAGAATTAGGATTAAATAATTGTTATATTATATTGAGAACAACAATTAAGTATTGTGTGGGTCATTTATTTTATTAAAATAATATTCATTTTTTTTATTTATGTTAGAGTATAAGTTATAAATGAAACATAGTAATTAATTAAACTTTACAGAAAATAAAATTGTCTGAGTCAGGTATCTAGTGGGACCACATAATAATTAAATAGGTAAATAATTTTTAACAGCAAGTTGGATTTTTAAAAAATTACTTCATGATATATATACAAACACGCAACTCACAAACACGTATATATTATGAGGAACTGTCATTAGCGGGCGTATGTACGTACGTAGGTACGCATGTATTCATCATCATCATCATCATCATTTATCCATCACACCCAGATGGTGCATAGGGCAGCAACGTTTTGTTGCTGTTTCTGTAACAAACTGTTTTTTATGGGGCAGGGTTGTTAGCGCTGCACCCAACCCCCAAGGACCGGTGGACCATTCTTGGTCCTTACGTTTACAGCACCTGGTATTCTCAAATGGTCACCCATTTAAGTACTAACCAGGCTCGATGTTGCTTAACTTCCGTGATCGGGCGGGAACCGGTGTATTCAACACGATATAGTCATAGACTACGCATGTATTACCCACCCCCTGCCAAATTATATTCATTTTATTTTTATTTGTCTCGTTTTCTTCCTCTTTATATACACGAATCATTTTATTGGTATCACCCCATGTAAGGCAGTAAAGCCACTAAGGCACAAGTGGTGACAAGATGTGGAAGAATTAGGAACAGAAACATTAATAATGATCAGAAAGAGAAAAGAGGACAGTAGATGGCAATTGACATTGCATTTAAATTTTTGTAGATTAAAGTTGGCTGGAATACATGGAGCCAGAAGAAATTTTGACAGTCGAGAAGTGTGAGAGAAGAAGCTGTTAGCATAGAACTTAAGACTATATCTAGCGAGCACAACTGTAAATTGATGAGTTCCCGATGCTTGTCTCGTATTGCGATTAAATTCATAAAGTCTAGCTACCATATCAAAGAGCTCATCCAAAAAATTACTATAAAATGAAAGTACTTATAAAAAAAAGTCACAGGGAGACAAATACGACGGAGGAAAAGTGACTGAATATATATATATATATTAGCCAAATAATAGCAGGTTGGACCAGCATACGTTAATTTGAAAAAGTGCTCAATGCACACCTAACACAAATGAATTGAATACGCAGAGCTAACGATATGTTAAAGAACAGGACAGACCGCTTACTTCCTACCCAGGTTTTTCTTACTTGGTTGAAGAGACCTGCATTGTCGAAACTTGGGTAGCAAGTAAGTAGTGTGTGTTCTGTTTCTTAATATATATATATATGAAATGATTTGTTTGAACACTATTTTTGATCGATACTCATATTTAAGTAGATATTCTGTTTTTAATTAAAGTATTATATATTTATATCTACTGGCCTGATTATTTACGATAAATTTTTATCACGAAAATGTGTGTCATTCGGCAGGATTCGAACCTGCGACCCCTATCTACATAGGGGAATTACATTTTCATAATAAAAATTTCTCATAAATAATCAGGCCAGTAGATATAAATATATAATACTGTTTAATTAAAAACAGAATATCTACTTAAATATGAGTATCGATCAAAAATAATCTTCAAACAAATCATTTCAAATTGTCGGTTATTTATAACCAAGTTTCGTTAATCTTCATTCATTTCCGTAATATATATATATATATATATATATATATATGTGTGTGTGTGTGTGTGTGTGTGTGTGTGTGTGTGTGTGTGTGTGTGTGTGTGTGTGCGTGCGTGTGTGTGTCTGTGTGTGTATGTCGTTAATTCAGCAACCTAGCAAAGTGCATTTATTTTGTACAAACAAATTTTTTTAACATCAAAACGTACCTTGTAAATGCAGTTAATCGATATTATTCCCAGATTGAACTTTATATCTACAATAGATATTTGTCTATACGTCTGAGATTTCGGTTCGAAATTCAAAACATTTGAAGAAGGCCGAAGTGTAGAACGGCCGAATGTCGTTAATATGGTAATAAGGATGATGACAATAGCCCGAACAATGGAAATAATGTTGAATAGACTATTTTATTGACTAATCATTGTGTGTGTGTGTGTGTGTGTGTGTGTGTGTGTGTGTGTGTGTGTGTGTTTTATAGTATTCGAAACAAAAATAAAGATGATCATACAAACTGAAAAGTTTTTAATTAAAGACGCGTTTCGCCAGAGAAAAATGTATGTTTTCTTTGGTCTCACCAGGTCAAACAAAAGATGGAAGACAACACTTTTTGTTTGAACTTGTGATGTATGAGGATAAGCTAGATTTACGACAACCAACTTATCACGTTCTGGCTTTGAGACTTCAGGAGAGTCAGTATGCCTCTCTGCTTGTTTCTTTTATCTATACCGAAGCCGTTTAGTATTGCAGAACTTTTAATTCAGACAATTTTATTATATATATAATTATATATTTTTAATTTATTTGTTTAAACATTATTTTTAATGGATACTATTATTTGAGTAGATGGTCTACTTTTTATAAACTCATCCTTACTTCTTCACGTGACGAGGCAAGCAGAATGGCAGCGACGTTCAACGGTATGGACGGCAAAATAAAATTCACAATTGAGCACCCCGATGCCAGTGGATGCCTATTACTACTGGACTTCAGGCTAAAAGTATCGGATAGAGGTGAAGTTCACACCGATTTCTACAAAAAGCCTGCCAGCAGGGATATGTTTGTCCACTACCGATCAGACCTCCCTCTCAGCACAAAGACCGGCCATATCGAAAACGAGCTCGCACGTATCCGAAACAAGTGCAGCAAAGAAGAGCACGTTAACACCCACGCTGCACTTTTCAACAAAACACTGGAGACTTACGGCTACCCACAGTCCTTTGTGGGACGCCTGGAACGGAAAGGTAGCAAAGGCCCAAGGCGTCACACCATATCTAACACCTGCTTCCTGAGGCTACCACACTTCAGTGAAAATATAACATCAAAAATACGTCGAGCTATCCGCAGAGAGGGATTGGATATACAGCTGGTACACTACGGCCCCACTCTCCGCAGACACCTCAACCCCAACCACAGAACAAATAACAACACCACATGCACACTAGCCAATTGCCCTATTGCAGGCACCGGTATATGCCACCAGGTATATGTCGTGTACCGCATACAATGCGCCAAATGCGAGGTATTCTATGTTGGCAGCACCACAAGACCATTACATATTAGGATAAAAGAACACATACACACGCAAGTGTCGTCTTTCCAAAAGCATTTAAAAAAAGCAGTAATACTAACAAGAACATAACCGTCAACATCGAGGCTAGAGAGCGCAACTTAGGTAACCTACGCATAAAAGAGTCCCTAATGATAGCTAAATTGCACCCGCCAATCATCAGTCGACAAGAGCTTAACCTAGATTACATAACAGAATAGACAGCGCTAACACGCACATGATACACACTCACTACAACAATAAAGCTCATACACAGAGGCAAGATAATAACAAAATTGAATGAATGACAATAACCACACATCCCCCCCCCCCGGCAGAGTAGCGGAGGCACACCAGAAAGCACACACACACGCACACACATATAAAAAATAAAGTAGATTTAATTACAATAACCACGTGCGCATAGACACACACACATGACACGGTCACAACACTCAAACACCACCAGATAAATCAGAAAGATAAAACCGATACTCTTCGACCCGGTCACAGAGTCACGTGAAATTTCAGATCACATTAAGATAAACCACAAATACAAGCGGACTGATATCATCAAACCATAAAGACCCCAACTAGAATACACACACATATACACACACATACACATACCACACAGGCCCCAACTAGAGCCACACATGCCATTAATGCCTCAACTAGAATACACACACACGCGCACACACACACACACAACAGCTAGAACACACGCACAAACACACACACGTACAGCAGCAGTGGACAACCCTCAACAACCATTCATAGAGAGATCGAAAAGAAGTTCGGACAGTCAAAAGCTTCTCTGCCATTCTGAAGATGAGATTTTAATCTCGAAATATTAATGTTTAATAAATAGGTAATACAAACACTTTCTTACCTTCCTTTATTTCACTCAACGCATTGTCCTCTGATAAATAGTATCATGGCTGAGACTAAGAACTACAATTATACCTACTTTGAGCCAAACTCGAAGCAAAAACTCAAATAAAAGGGCTGAAAAAAATACAGAAATATAGGCAGATAAACAGACACACCCAAAAACATCTTGCCTTATATATATATATATATATATATATATATATATATTATCGATTTTCTGCACTATTGTAAGAACTGCAACATTGAAACTTCTGAATATCGTTTCTTATGTCTTTGTCTATGAGTGTATCAAATTTGATTAAAATCGGACCGCTCCTTCTATAACCCGATTTTTTCGATTATCAATTTTCGGTATTTACCGGGGGTACCTCGACACAAAACCTAGCTAAGAACACTCGCAGACGCTTATAGTACAACTGTGTAAATTTTCAAGAAAATCGGTTCAGCCGTTTCGGAGTCTATAAGTAACGGATATACACACACACACACACACACACACACACACACACACACACATAGACAACGTTTCATTTATAAATAAGTTCAGATTTATATCTGCTCTGTTTTCGTATCTAAGTTTTTCGTTGTCTAAGACATGGATTTTCAAACAGGGGGTCCGCAAGGATAAGATAGGGGGTCCGTGGATTAACTCATCACGTGAAATTCAAAGTAATTTAAAGTTAATTTTGTTACATTTTGCATCAATATGCAGTATTAATTTATTTTATTTGAACACTTACGTCCAAAGTAAGCTTAAAACCAGTTTTTACTAAGTTAATGCAAAACTATAAGCTATTTTTAGTAAAAATGCATGTATAAATTTCATAAGTGTTTATAGTGGGTCCATAGACTAAAACTTGAAATATAAAGGGGTCCGTAAGTCAAAAAATTTGAAAACCCCTGGTCTAAGACACATCAGATCAATAGGTTCGAAGGATGTATATTTTCCCAACAAGAATTCTCAATTCTCCAGGCCGGTAGATATAAATATGTAGACTGTTTAATTATTAAACAAAAAGTATTTACTCAGAAAAAAAAATTTTTTAAAATTAATTAAAAATATATTGGAGTTAATCTATTTAATGTTTGATTAAAGATCAAGTTAAATTGTTTGATAAGATAACTTATATTTAAACATTTGTAGATTAATTCATTTCAAATCTAGAGGTCAAAAGACCGTCAGATCTAACGACGGTCTCCTCTAGCGGAATGCAGGTTCGAATACTGCCGGAGGACGCTTATTTTTCTCAAACGAGGTTTCTTGAATATTTAGGCCAGTAAAGGAAAATAAACATACTGTCTAATAAATAGAGTATCTACTCAAATATGGCTAGCCATTAAAAATAATGGCTAGCCATTAAAAATAACGTTTAAGCAATAAATTAAAATATAACAGATTATCAAATGAAAAATTAATTCCTAAATATTTTTTTTTATCAATTTGTGTTATTTTTAGTGGATAATCGTATTTTAGTAGACGCTACATTTATTTATTAAACAGTATATTTATTTGGTTACTTTTTTTTATTTTTGTTCAACCTGAATGCTCGAGAAACCTTATTAAGTAACAAGTTACGCTCTCCGGAAAGATTTGTATCTACGTCCTCAACATACAGAGCGTCTATTCATAATACGAGTATCCTCTAAAAATAACGTTTAAAAACTCTGTCAGATTAATAAAAAATAAATCCATTTATATATATATATATGTGTGTGTGTGTGTGTGTGTGTGTGTGTGTGTGAATTATTAAATATACAAATGGGGATACACACATGTATTAAAATATTATTCAGGTTTTAATAAAACAGTGCTCAATGTAGTATAAACAAAGCTATATATATATATATATATATATATATATATATATATATATATATATATATATTAATAAATATACATATTATCCTACGTCGATGATACGACAAGGTGTTTCATGCGTTACGCAATAATCAGGTGGCTATTACAAATTAACCATTTAAGAGATTTGTGTTCACTCGATGTTCATGGGAGTTGTTAAATCTTATATTGTTAGGTTTCTATTTATTAAGAGTAAAATTTAAATAAACAAAAATTACATGTAGATAGAAGAAGTAAAATGAAAATGAAAAATTAAAAATAAATCATTAAAATGCAAGGCGATTGAATCAAAGGGGCGTAATTCATAATTATTAATATCTGCGGGAAAAAAAAAAGAAAGAAAAAAAGAAAAAAAGATGGGGAAAGTAATGGCGAGAAAGAAAGTGACAAACGTATAGACGAATTTGTATCAACCAGGGTCTGAGAAGTTAAGTATTTTTTCTATGGCAGCATGTGGTCATTTTTTTTCTTTTTTGTTAAGTAGATTAGGGTTATTTATATGGTTTAAGATGACAAGTTTTCCTAAAATGCATGTTACATCTGTCTCCTTTTCCATTGTAAGATTTGGTTTTAGAGACGATATCACAGGTAATAATTGGATTCTTGTTTTTAATTTCCAATAATATATGGATAAAGCAGTACTTTTGATGTATTTACTTTTGTTTAAAGACGACATATGGTTATTAAAATGAAATTTCCACATATTTGCAGTTGCTCCAAAATAGAATTTGACATCATCTTAATGAATACGAACTCGATAAACAATACTTTCGAACAACACTGACTATTCAATGGGCAGTTGCAATTATTTTTAGAAGGTTAGGAGTACGGTGACTTATATTAATCAGGTGGGCCTAGTATTTATTTAAAACTGACTTTAACATTGTTTTTGTGGAAAAACATTTTTAGTGTGGGTGAATGATAGAAATGTTTGTGAATTTAATTTAGGAAGAATTTCCAATGTTTGTTTGAACATTACGATTGAAGAGTGGGTTAAACCAAATAATGTTACGTCTACGTAGTTTCTACTTATTTCTGTCTTTGCTTTTAATAGAGTATTCTAAACTAGTAATGAGTTTATTTTTTCTAAAGCATTAATGTATTTCATTTTAAAGTTGTCAAAAACTTCCCTATTACTAGAGTTAGCACTTGATTTATGTAAGTTATTGATGATTCTATGTCGTGATTTGAGTCCTTACTAATGTATTTGTGATTGTGTAAATACAGACCATTGTTCAGGTCAAAGGTTACATCTAAGACGTTTACGACTTTAGCGTTAATGGTGGTAGTTATATTTAGATCGTGGTCTTTGAAAAACTTAATTAGATCTTTTCTAACGAAAAACTTAATTAGATCTATAATTAGAATATTAATTAGATATTATATAATTAGACCTATAAGTATATTATTAATTAGATATTGTATTATATAATTAGATCTATAATTAGATTATTAATTAGATATATTATGCTATTAATTAGATCTATGATTAAATTATATTACAATTATTATATATTAGATTATATATTATATATATAGGAAAAACTACTAAAAAGTTGAAAGTTAAAAATGTATTTTTTGACTATTTATTTATTTCTATTATATATATATATATATATATATATATATATATATATATATATATGATATTTGAGACCGGCCTCGGCCTTTCATCAGAAACAAATGATTTTAAAATTTAAAACTAGAAGCGTCCGTCGCGTGAAGACTCCGTCACGTAATGTAGAAAGCAATAGAGTTTGAATATTTTTAAACGTAAATCTAGCTGTAATAATACGTTTAAATGTTGTTTTAAAGAAAAATTTTTTCAGTGTATCTAAAAAATGTTTAACTATTGAAATATTTATAAAGATTCAAAATACCTAAGATATGAAATAAAAAATAAAATAAATTCAAAATGCCTAAAATATGAGATAAGAAATAAAATAAATATTTGAGAAACAATGAAATATGGATTTATTTTTGGGGGTAGCCAACATTATAAAGCATTTCAATGAACTCTATTTTATTTCTTGGCTGATTGCGATGTGGTTGATGAACATGATGCAATTGCATATTACAGTGAAAATCTGCGGAATCCTGGTTCTGTGAGCCTTCACAAGATGGGTGGAAAGAATGATTATCAACGAGAGGAATTATAACAACTGAAACATTATAATGTAGCTACTCTAAATTAAAACCATATTTTGTTGTTTTTCAAATATTTATTTTATTTTTTATCTCACATTGTCGAAATTTAGTTTTCATTTCCTTCAATATCCATATATATAAAATTGTATGATTTCAAACAGAGTTTTCTGTGAATTTGAACTTACAAAATTCTAGACTGTTTAAAATAAAAGTAAATTGATCTATTCAGAAATTTGAAGCACATGTTTCTATATTATTTAAAAAATACCACGTATTTCTATTTCGTTAAAAAAAAAATTTATTCGACGTAAGATCCTATTGTTGTTCATTCGATTACTGCTATCACTATGATGGAAATCTAAGTTTATTTCCATTTAAATTTAATCCACTTAAAATAATTGACTTAATTAAATTTCGTAGGTTTTGATAAAAGATTTAAATAATAATTGCAAATAAGTATCCTTTCCTGACGTATTAATCAGTTCCCTGGAATCGGTTGCATTTCGGATGTGATATTTTCTTACATTAACAAAGTGATAAGAAGAGTAAGACGGTACACAAAATATTCGGAATTCCTTTTTCGTTGTTTGAAAATATAATTGGTTTTAAGCGTCCGCAAAACGTAAGAAATATTCTTTAAATGAAGGCAATCCTAAAAACAGTTTGAATTTTTAAAATTTCGTTGTTTATTTATTTGTTCATTTTTCATTTTTACAATAATTGGCAGATCAATTGATTCGAGATTGAGCCGACATTGAAAATCTATGTGAAGAGGTACGGACGCCCATGTGAATGTGAATGTGAAGGTGAATGCGCGTGTGTACAAGCAAGCGTGTTCTTGCTTGTGTGTTTTGTTTTACTAATGTTCATTTTTTTACTAGGCCCAAGAGCCGATCGAGGTAGAAGGGTTATTGAAGGAGGTTGTTGTGCGAACGGTAAGAGTAAAAGGTAAGAGTCGTAGTTTATTAGGATGTATGGTAAAAATAACGATAACCCTAGATTTAAGCAAGTTAAGATTGTAGTGGTTGGGAAAGCATCCTCTTGGGAGTCAGTTCCACAAAGGAGCGGTTCGTGGGAAGAAGCTGTTCCAGTAGAATTTACTTCTCATCAATGCAATTCGAACCAACTGTGGGTGGTACGCCACAATGTTCGTGGCATGGCAGATCTTAGTTGTGAGGGATAGAGTCTGAACATTTTCCGTAGAAATAGCGAGACGCTAAAAATCTTTCACCTAGTGGGAAAGAGGTTGTAGGATGGGAAATAATTAATTACCCGCAAAGCCGAATGGACGCTTTTGGACTGTTATGACAGGAATGTGAAGAGTGGATAGCTTCAGTTCAGATATGGCAGCAGTAATTCATTTTCGATCTGACCTGGCTCTTGTAAATGTAGAGCATACTAGGAGGAGTTTAGTACTTACTGGGGCAATATAGGGAAGTGACCATTACTAAAGATTCACTCTTTGTCTTCAAATATACAACTACAGCTTCAAAATGTGTACTTAATCATACATTTGCACAAGAAATACAATTTCTAAAAGTTCGATTTAATTAATTTCATTAAATTTAATGATCATTTAAGCGTCATAGGTGATACACGCTTGGGCAATCATGTCTCGAAAGAGACATGACCTACTGGGCAGAAAATTTTCCCGCAGTAGGTTGTCATTACTTTCTGCAACAGATCGGTTGCCAAGTAAGGCTACAGAGCTCAATCTGCCCTGCTGTTTAACCCATAGCTGGAGGTAAAAGAGCTGGCTTCATACCTTTCCCAATTGCGCGTAAGTAAATGCAACGAATACAATTGGAATTTGAACTCGGCTCCCCGATTTCTCGTTTCGAACCGATGTCTACTGCGCCACAACAGACAAATCTAATATTATTTTTTTAATATAGAAAATTTGGTAAATATTAGTATGAAAAGAAAATTCCTAATTTTTAAAAATTATAACTATCTTAGACCTTACATCTATTGATTGAACGGTCATTTTGCGGCCTCGTATCTTTAAAAATCAACAAAAAACACACTTGGTTTCAAAAAGAAATTTAATCTAATTAATGATTAATTACTAAAAAGAATCTTTAATCCTTTACACTTTTATCGTTTGTTTTACTGCCACTGAACATGAGTTACAATAAATGAAAGTTTTTTATGTTACTATTATTAAATTTGTTACGAATCGATTGTCACTTTTTTTTTATCCACTCTTTGATTTAACTTCCCCAGTATTACATTTTTGTATTAAATAGCAGAAAAATGCTTTTTACTTGAAGGAACTAAAAGAAAAAGAATTAATAATTCAGGAGTTCAACATAACCCACAATACATTTTAGAATAAATTTAACTTACCTGGACACCACCGCAGAATAGCTGATTATCCTCGTAGTTAGCAGGTGTTTTGTATCCAAACCTCCACATGCTAGAACGAGACACAGGATCAGCTAATTTACCGTGGGCTTCAATCGACTTTACACAACATATTACCATTACGACAAGGATCTGAGAAAACTGTGACATTTCTGTTTTTGTTGTATTTTTTCTTTTCTCCCTTATTGAAAAGTATGTTTTATTTTTGTTTTGTCTTTCTTCTTTTTTTTTTTTTTGTGTGTGTTTGTGTACACAGGATGGCAGAACGAAATACTGGATTTTATTTTTCTTTCTTTGATTTCAGTTTAACTGGAAAATGTACTTCTTGACTGTAACTCTGTATTTTAAATTTGCGTTGCGTAGAATCAATAGTTTGTTTTTCTTCTTTTCAGAAAATAAAAATGTAAATATCAAGAAAAGAATAATCACAACAATAAATAAAAAATGTAAATCGTCTTATGTCGGCTGCTTTAATTTTTGTTTTGCTTTTATCAGCTGCGTTTTTAATTCTTTCTTTTTAAATTAATTTTTTACTTTGTCGCTTTGTTTCATTTTCCCATCTAGCGTCGTAAAATGCATAAACATTTTCTTTTTATTCTTTGAGTGATAATACTTGCAATACTTTTTTTTAGAGATCTTCGGCGTGCCGCCTTGCTATATAAAAAAATTAAAATATTTTCCTTTCTTTAAAACTTGTATTCTTTCTGTTTCTTCCCTGGGGTAACAAACAATATTTTATGCTGCGCAGCGGCTGTTCAATGTTTATCTGCGAGGTAGAAATAATTAAAAAAACAAAAGACGGAAAAAAAAAAAAAACTAAGTGAAGACCTCAGATTACCTAAGTGCTGTGTAAGGAGACAGTTTTTTTAAAAACTGGGAAGATTTGAAAGAAAAAGAAATTATATTGCTGCTATTTCTCCCCAATAGCCTGTTATGACCAATCACCACTTACAGCAAGCACTAAGTAGGGAAACCCCACCCTTACTAAATAAACAAACCTATTTAAAGCTGCATGGAAAATCTGTTTACACACAGTTAACATTAACAGTCATTTACCGATGAGACACTCCGTGGTGGAAGTCGACCATTGGACACTTAAAAGTGCGTGTAAGTTGAAGTACCACTTTTCGTGCATTGATGAAGGAAGGTCATGGTCTGTTTTAGACTCTCATTTAATTTCTAAAAAAGTGTTTAATAGATATTATCGCTTTATGTGTTTTAAAGATTTTCGTTTTCTTTCGTTATTTGTAGGCCATTCATATCTGTTACATATAAGTGCGCATGCGTAAGTTCGCCAGTATCTCAGTAATTCAAATTCATTGATATTTAGTTTTTGTAAAGGAAGTAAGTCAGGACAAAGTTCAAAATTACATTGTTTATTCATGAAGCTATGTGTTGTGTTATGGGTACTCCCACTAAAAATGATCGATGCATTGTGAGCTGAAGATTCGAACCTAGAATTAACTCAGGATTTATCAGTATAATCCAGTAAGATCAAATAATACCTATAATTTTCTACTGATTCTAAGGCGAGGTGGATCAATGTCTTTGCGCTTACGATAGGTGTTGTGGAATTCACTTTGCAATATTAAATAAAAAGGCATTCACGACAATTTACCTATCGCACATGTTGTGTTTCCAGATAAAAAAAAAATTGCAATAATATTATATTTGCTTCAGAACGATAACTCGTGTTTCTTAAACACAGCCGCTGGATCGAAAAATTCAAAATTTAAATTTCGCGCTAGTCATCAATGGTCAGAAAATATGAAGCACATGAGAACATGTCATAGAAAATGTTTAGTTACGTATCCAACCAGAAATTTGAATAAGTGTTCTTGATCTTATCATACTGTATATAAGGAGGAGACTTTTGTCTGAACCCTTATCGAGAATTATTACTTCAACCAAGTGCCACTGATGTCCACACGGCTATTAACAATTGAATTTTACGAAGTTAAAAACCTCTTAACACGAATACAAAATTACAACATTCACTCAGTCAGTCAGTTATATATTCACTCACTCGCTCAATATTATATTCACTCAAAGGAACAAAACATTTAAACTTTCCAAGACATATCGCCTGGTTCACACTCCACCCACGTCTATTGAACAGGTTAAGAGGCTCATCCCTTGTTCCCTGTTTAGGATGTGGTTTCCGGCTTTCTCTTTTCCAATCTTCTCACTTTGTTTTTTTTTCAATTGGAGTAGATAGATCTATCTATCGCCCGGTTCACACTCCACCCACGTCTATTGAACAGGTTAAGAGGCTCATCCCTTGTTCCCTGTTTAGGATGTGGTTTCCGGCTTTCTCTTTTCCAATCTTTTCACTATTACGTAGCCCCCTGCACATCAGTGGCGTTACCGCCTTGCTCGGGGTGATATGATTAAAAAAAAAAATCTTATGAACTGATTTAAAAACTGTTTTGTTTACATGCTTTTTAATTAACAGTAAAAGAGAGAGAATTTATTCATACATAATTATATGAACTTTGCATTTATAGGTTACATTTTTATTCCCTATTTACTCTCTCTCTCTCTCTCTCTCTCTCTCTCTCTCTCTCTCTCTCCATCTAATATCATTTTCACATCTTATATATTTCACGATATAGATTTTATCTGTTTTTGTTACCAAATATCAAGAAGTTATTTCTTTATTATTTATCCCTTGTTGTTCGTTGTCAATTGCCGGATGTTTAAAATTAAAAAGAGGTGAATAAAAGCCGTATTCACTACAGTGTCCTGTTACAGAACACTTTAAAATTGATAAAAGTTAAAGAGATTTCAACAATCTTAGATTAGTTGAGGAACATGATCCGTAAGTATAATGGTTTCAACATAGATGAAAAGTTCTTTTTTTAAGGGTTTTTATAAGAAAAGACATCCGTAAAACGTTAGATAACAAAAACAGCTGTTATCTGAACCGATCCTTGAATTGTAGCATACACAGAACAATGGAATTAGTTATTTAATATTTATATATAAGGTTTTATTCATATCAAATTTAAGTTCCTGTGCTAGTCATCAAAAACTTAGTCGAGTAGAAATAGTAATAGGGAAAAAAACACTGTATTAAATTTTAAAGAAAAATCACTTAATACACAAATACAGGTAAAATAGAGTACAGTACAAAATTTGGACAAAGATTTCCTTTTGTGCGCCTCCTACGGCAGTATAGCAAATTTCTGACATCACAAAAGAGACATCACCATCAGATATAAACGAAAAGTGGATGTGCGTTGCGATTATATCTCGAAAGAGACATGACTGACCGGGCAGAAGATTTTCCACCGTTGCCATTACTTTCTGTGGTAGACCGGTTGCCAACCAAGGCTATTATTTAACTCATAGCTGGAGGAAGAAACGACGGATTTTATATACCTTTCCCAAAGCTATTTGCGCGTAAGTAAATACAATGAATTCAACTGGAATTTGAACTCAACTCTCCGATTTCAACGCGCACCCTCTGAACCGATGTAACAATTTTTGCACAAATAATTTTGGTGGTTTTTTACCTAGTAATTTCAGGTGCAAAAATTTATTCCTACAAACTCGCTTTGCGCAAAAATACACTTTTTTCTAAAAGAAAAAGTGTGTACTAAAAATAGACGATTATATACATTTTATTACACTGAAGGCTAAGTAATAAAAAAGAAATTTATATATAAAGAAATTATTTATTTATTTATTTGTTTCTAAATAAAACAAAAAACGGAATATAAAGTAAGAAACAGTAAAACAAAAAAATATGTAAAAAGAAAAATAACTGTGTGTGTTTTGTTTTGGTTTTAATTCCTAATAGAAAAAAAAGTGATGCGTTCATTGACCCGGAGACAGACAGAAAAGATTTTCTCTGTTTCCGCTCACAGAGAATGCAACTAAATAAAAGGATTTCCTATGAATTGGTTATCTATAGGACGCAGGGCAAGGAAGGAAAAGAAATTAGACAAAAAATAAACTACAAGAAAAACAAAGTAAAGCAGAAAGGAAAAGTGAATGAAAAATGAGAAAGAAAAAAGAGAAAGAAAAAGAGAAAGTAAACACTTAGCCAAGAAAAAAGAAGGAACGATCTAAGGAATCAATTATTTGAGGAATAAAGAAAAAAGAACAAATTGTTTGACTCGGAAAAGGCTTGTATGTGTATATATATATATATATATATATATATATATATATATATGTGTGTGTGTGTGTGTGTGTGTGTGTGTGTGTTTATTATAATAGAGAGGACATTTTTTCTCGACTCCACGACATAATTATTGCAAAAAAATAAAATAATAACGTACTGTTGAAGAGCAAACACGCAGCTATAGCTTTCATAACTGGTTGTAAAGTTTAACAACTGGTAGTAAAGCGAATGTACTGAACCGACGCTGCCTCACTATTGTCTCTCTCTCCATGAGCGTGACAGAAGTTACAAGAGTCTTTATTATAACAGAGAGGATTGTTTAATGTTGAAATCAATTAAAAGTCTGGGTTTGCATTTATTTTTGTGGGGAGGCGGTCTAACGTAACTAAAATATAAATAAAAAACGATTCAAATATCAGTTTTAAAACAAAAAATAATAATATGAAGACTATTTTTGTGAATACTTATTTTCGTATGTATTTTGGGTGAGAAAATGTTTAAGTGGTTCTGCTTTCGTCATTTTTACTTGCTTTTAAATATCCTTGATTAAAACAAGAATATTCATCAACATTATGATTTCAATGATTAATTTATTAAGTTCATTACCGTAAATAAACAACATAATTTTTAAATGATACATATTTTTAAAATGCACTATTCAGATATTAAAATCATCTCCCTTTAGTTTTCTAAATTTTATTATTCAGTGAAATGAACCAAATGACGAAGTCAAGTTTCGATTTAACACTTCCAGTGAGGCCAGTTTGATGGCAAATGACATTCGCTCTTGTGATTGCTTCTCCTGCCCACACATATTGCAGGACACTCATAAATTGCCTTGATATAACCTTAATGAAGACACAACAGAAATAGCACATCGGCTGATATGCTGTGATAAAAATAACATTGATCAGTTTGAATAATTCGCAGATTAATCATCGGCGTTGTTTTTCTCGATAGTCAAACAGATATGGTGGTCACCAAGTTTTATTTGTTAAAATGAGGGAGAGAAATGTTCAGTTATATAATATTTTGATCAGTAAAGTTTATTACTCATTCTTCTGAAAAGTTAATGTTATCATCTTCCTAAAAGAAGCTCTTCTTCTGATTCATGTTACACAAATTTCTACCACAGGTCGGATGTGAACACTCTGAAACCAAAAGTTGAACAAAAAACTTTGTTAACTGCGCATAGGCTCCGCACATGTCATCTGCCCTCCCTCTGTGTCTGAATGAAAAGCTGTAGATTATAAGGTTCCTTAGAAATCTATTGTAGAAGGGAAGTTAAGCTAGATTAACCCTATAAAAACCAATAGAGAAAAATATTAAAATTTTGAAATTTAAGTACCAAAATATACACCTAAATAAAGGGGGGGGACAATCATTAGTATGTGTTGTCATAGAAATAAGTATAAATTGCAATAATTATCCTATTCTTCCAATTAGTCATAATAATTTTTAAAAATTTGACTAAGCAGTTACTTCCTCACCACCTACCACTACTAACGTAAGAGTCAAGCCACACACCTCTCACTACCAAAGAAGAAATTACTACTAAAATTTCGCTAGCTTAACTCTATAAAAACCAATACCTCCCAACCCCTTTCTTTACTAGAGCTAACCTCTGGGCTTAGAATTCTTTCTCATTCTTTGTTTATGAAGGGGTTGAAAATGCATGTCTTAAAATGACATGGTGAATATGGCTATTTCCCCGCTAAGTTTTATATATATATATATATATATATATATATATATATATATATATATATATATATATATATATAAGTTTCATTTAAAACGACTTGCAAGGTACGGTGGTAAAGTTTTTTATTTAAGTTTTCTTGTGTTCTTAAATATTTTTTTTTCTGGACATAAATTATGTAGAAAGTGTTCGAATGTTCTATATGTCCGAATTATTATTACGGATGAATTTAATTTACTTTTAAATGACTGTATGGATTTTAGACATGTATCTAGATTTGTCACAGAAAGCAATGGCAACCTACTGCGGGATAATCTTCTGCCCAGTCAGTCATGTCTCTTTCGAGACATGATCGCCTAAGCGTATATCGCGTATATCACTTGACTAACTAACTAATCTAGATTTGTAGGAGTGTCGATCTTCCAAACACGGTCAGCACATTGTTGCCGTTTTTATAGATGATATTATTAGAAATATATGCCTGTGTATGTGTATTTGTGTGTGTGTGTGTGTGAGAGAGAGAGAGCGAAAGAGAGAGATATACAGAGAGGCACAAGGTGCGAAGCAGCCTTGTAGTACTGTTAATTTAGAAGATTTAACAAATTCAGGGCTTCTTTTGATGTATTGTTGCTAGAGAGTAACCCATTTTACCCCACCTACTAAATCTCTGTCAGCATCCAAATGACATTTCTTCAAAATGTAATAAGAATAAAATTAATAAAAATTGTTCCTTTCTTTCTTTCTTTCTTTCTTTCTTTCTTTCTTTCTTTCTTTTAATCCCGGGTGTGCAATAAGGATGAAAAGACCCGAAAGGAATGTCTTCTTACCGGATTTTCTATAATCCTTCTAATTAAGGATTAGTCTAGGTAAGTAAGATTGTGACCATTCTAAGTATATATATATATATATATATATATATATATATATATATATATATATATACTAGTGCCATATTATCTCCTCAAGGCAACGTGTGAACCGATGAATTACCATAACAGTCTTAATTCCAGCCAATAAAGATTTACATCGTTTTGTTTTTCAGGCGTGCGTATTCAAATACAGGTGTTGCTTTTATAAAATCAAAACAGAAAACAATCCAAACCCTAACAGCATTATGCAGGCGAAAGTGGGTGGGAAGTGTGCTAACATGGCGATTTAATATTTACTTATTATCAACGGGACACTGTTTCAATTTTATTTAACTAGTTATTTGTGTCTGATGCGGCCTTGAGGACATTTTCTCTTACGGGACATTTTCAGAACAAGAAAGATACGAGATTAAGTGGCGAATCACTTATCTGAGGAGATTGTGTGAATGGGTGGAGGAACGAGACGCAGAAGCATTAGAAAATGGAGAAAAACTAGGCTATAAGATATAGGAAGTTGTAGAGAGCCACGACTGTCTATGTTCTGAAAGGACGTAACGCAGAAGAAGATTAATGCAGCTACTACTTTACACAAAAATGCAAAATGTCAAGTATCAAACCGTATAATAATTGCCAATGTTTATTTATATATTTCTTGTCCCATCTATTACGAAAAGGGAAGTAAATCAGCTTAAGTTAGTAAATTTATGATCGATTATTTCCCTTATCCGCTTTATAATTTATACAAATAAAATATGTAACTGCATTTAGACAAATTTTTCCCCGAGTAAAATGAATTAATCAATACCTATATTTCTACATTTCATTTGTGAGACACTCGGATATGTTTAAGTAATCATCTTGCTTCAACTTGGTCTTGAAATAGGCTTTGTCGTCGCCGTCTTATTCGTTTTGTGGCTAAGCTTTTTTCTTTTTTAACTGTTACATTAAACACAACATTTTTAACATAAAAAAGATATTGAGCAGAAAGCGACTTATATAATACCAGAAGTAATCAATGAATCACAGAAACTATTGAACGATTAAACAAATATAAAAGGAACGGATAATTTAATGGTTTATGGTCGGTAACTCCACTTATTTTCGATACCTAAGTTTTGAAATGTGAATTTTTAAAAATAAAGAAGTTTACTTGAAGATTTAATTCTAGCTTCAATTGAAAGCTTAATGATTAGATTGACTAATTTCAGTAAGCAAAATACTCTCGTGTATTTCAAGTAGAACTTATATTGATTGGAATCTCAATTCTTTGACAGTTTTAATAGTTATCATTTTTTCGTCCATTTTGACAGATTGACTGTTTTGTAAACAAAATTCTCGATTTTAAAAATCTTGCAAAAATAAAATATACCTCCGTGATACGTCATTTTTGAAAAATTAGGAAATTAAAAGTTAAATTTATCTGATTTGAAACAAATAAAACTTGTTTATAGCATGAAATTTAGGATATTTCTTAATCACGGAGGTCATATCTTTCTGACGTGCGAAGTGATTGATGTGTTGACAAGCTAAATATGGTTGACATAATTGTCCAAATTTTTTCCTGTAAGAGAAAGATACCATAAAATACGCGACCTTTTAATGTCACACACGGAATATCATGCTTAAAAAAACAACACTTTTCTTCACACACACAAAAAAATTTACAATTATTTAAAAAATATTTTGGCTTTAAGATTTGTATTAATTTTTTCAATTTTCCATTGGTAAACATAGTCTTCA
Source organism: Ascarosepion bandense (assembly GCA_037127315.1). Classification (NCBI taxonomy): domain Eukaryota; kingdom Metazoa; phylum Mollusca; class Cephalopoda; order Sepiida; family Sepiidae; genus Ascarosepion; species Ascarosepion bandense. Next base: position 3,301,503 of record JBBBDQ010000266.1, read on the forward strand.
CTTAATAACTTAACAAGGCAACAAGGCTTTAAAGAATTTAAAACATATTTTCTAAAACTTTACAAATTATTATAATTAAAAAAGAAAAAATGTAAACAATTCCTGTAAAAATTCATTTTTTCTTTAGACTATAATGTCCTTATATATATATATATATATATATATATATATATATATATATATATATATATATATTAAGGACATTATAGTCTGATATATAGCTATATACCGAGCGCCAATAGCTCAGGGTTAGAATCGCCGACTGACGCCAACTCGGTTGGGTTTCAATCCTGGTAAAAAGCAATCGGATGTCTAACTGTACTGATGAGCTGTGATACAGCAAAACAGATATCTCTGCAGATGACTATATATATATATATATATATTAAAAGTAATTAAAATCTTATCTAATTAAATAATGTCATAGTTTTATTGCATTTTTTATTTTACTATTTGGAACAAAATGTTTGAAAAGAAAATACAAAAAAATAAAAAAACAAAACAAAAAAAAAGCAGATTATTTCCTTCTTCCAAGGAATCTTGCGTTTAACTAATAAAACAATTTTTCATAACGGAATTTAATTTCTTGAAATCTCATAAAACACGAGGGAGTGTAACAAATATAAAAAAATTATTTTTACCAAGATTTTCTAAAGATAATAATTTAAATAATAATTTCATTCATTTTTCAATAAGTCCTGAAAGTTTCATTAAAATCCAACAATTATTTGATTTTTGCAATAATTTCCAAATAAATGTTTTCCTCCGGAAAAAAATTATTTTCGTAATATTACATAGTAAATTCTAGTAAATATTTAGTCACCCACTGACGAAAAAAGAATAAGATTTTCGCCAAAATTTCGAACATGTCAGAAAAGATTAATTTTGTTTTGTAATAATTAAAAAATACTTTGATGTTTTCTTTAAATAATATTAGGTCGTCCCAAATGTTCGTAAACACTTGCAAAAAATTGAAATTTTACTCGCCAAGTAATCTAAGGTTATCAGAAAACACTTGCAAAAAATTGAAATTTTACTCGTAAAAACAACAAAAATTATCGCCCAAAATAAAGACCATCATTTTCCTAGACTTTCTGCTATCGATCTGCAAGCTTTCGGATCTGGTCAAAGTACCATTCAGCCGGCTTCGAATCAAAGAATCCTTGACATGCTTCCTCGACTTCATCAAACGAGTCGAATCGGCAGGCCTTCAAGAAAGTGTTGCATTGAGCGGAAAAGGCCGTAATCTGATGGAGCACAGTCAGGACTGTAGGCTGGATGTGGCAGAACCTTAACGCCGTCCAGCTCTTCAAACTCCTTTTGGTGTTCCTGGCGGTGTGTGGCTTGGCATTGTCCTGCTGCATCAAAGCGCGCTTTCGGTTGATCACAGCCGGGTACTTTTGCTTCAAATTTTCGTAGACCCGCTCAAGTTGCTGACAGTAAAGTTCGGCACTGATGGCATGACCATTCGGAACCAACTCAAAATGCACGATTCCTTCAAAGTTCCACCAAATGCACAACATGACTTTCTTGCTGAATCGATCTTGTTTTGGAACCGACGTTGTCTTTTGCCCTTTCCGAACCCATGGCTTGTCTCGATTGTGCTGAACCAGATAGACCTATTTCGCAAGTGTTTACGAACTTTTAGGACAACCTAACAATTATTCAACTCTTGCGAAATTACTTAACTCTGATTGGTTCTTTTATGGTTAATTAATGGCTAATCGATCTTGTAACTCAAGGTTATTTACAGAGAACTTTCGTCTTTCGTTCTGCCCTTCTCGTATGGCTAAATGGCTCACTGGTTTTGAGAGCCATGTTATCGGACTTTTCAAAGAACACCCGACGTGGGAATTGACAAAATGTACTGAAATTCTTCCCGAATTTTTCAGTCACATCAGTCGTCACCATTTTTCAACGGTTGTCTCACCTGTTTTTGAATTACCGCTTTTTTTTATTGAACAGCCTGTATTTTGAGGAAAAATTATATTCTTTTTCTTACATTTGTCTTAAGTTCGAAAAAGTGTTCCTTTGTTGGATTAAAACATTTTTGAGTTTAATTCAGTGGGAATGGTAGGATTATACGTAAATTTCAATTAAATTGTTTATATAATCAAACAGAGGGTGAAATAATCTCATTAAAAGCTGAAGCCTGTAGACGACTACAAGTACGACGGTGCTTGGATTCAGTCAATTGAAAAGGACATGGAAATAAGAATTGGGCAAGATCGTGTTGCCCGGAAGTAAGTGAAAAAGTATTGAAATCGAGTCTACAAAACTATCTGAAAATAAGTTTCTTTTGAACTTCAGTGAAAAGCGTGTTTCATGGGTATGCTGAAAGCTGGTTTGTGGTGATACCGACCGAGCAAAAGCGAGGGACCGGATATTTGCATACTCACGACCTAAAAGCAAATGACCAAAAGTCGTCGGTGCGCAGCTGGATTCGCGCAGATGTTCCGGTTGAAAATTAAAAATTAATTAAATATTAAATTCCAGTTCGCGAGCCTACGCGAATTTTATTTATCGGCCAGTGGGAAGCCAAGATTCAAATACGGATATGAATTCCCAAATGATCTTCTGCGATCCAAAAAGAAGATATAAAAAGCCGATACAGAAAGCATCGCCAGACAGAAAGACAGACAGACCCAGACACACACGGACAGACTCGAGACAGACGAGAGTAATTAGTATCTCCCTTGACCAAGTCAAGCGGCTTACTATGCTCACCTCCCTTACCTATCTTTTTCTTCTTCGCTGTCTCAAAACTACTTACTGACCTAAGGAGCGAGTACATCAAAGACATTCCTTACTTACAACGCTCCCACATTCCTAAGTATTATCTTTTCAGCATTTTATTGCCATGAACATTTTAACGCACATTGGACCTATGCTTCAAGTATTACTTTAATTGTAAAAATCTTAATTGATATGTGTATATATAAAATGTTATTTTTCAACTCAATTTGCTTTTCTTGACTTATAATCTTTTTATGGCTTATAGTGGGCTATCTACAACGAGGCCAAATTCCGTTAATCTGCAACGACATACTACTACCCTTCACTAGAACGGATTCCACACTATAAACTATGGATAACCCACTATAGGTTTTTAAGAAAGAATATGCGAAATAAGTTTGACGGATCATATATGAGGATGCTTGGGCACCTCGAGGTGGTGTAATGGTTAGCAAACTTGTCTCGCTAGAATCATTACAATTGAGTAGTGAGTTCAATCCTTAGTGGGTGTTTCTTACTTTCGACCTTGTGCGACATCTTTTTTTTTTTTTTTAATCATATCACCCCGAGCAAGGCGGTAACGCCACTGATGTACAGGGGGCTACGCAAGAGTGAAAAGATTTGGAAAAGAGAAAGCCGGAAACCACATCCTAAACAGAAAACAAGGGACGAGCCTCTTCACCTGTTCAATAGACGTGGGTGGAGTGTGAACCGGGCGATAGTTTAGTCTATCTACTCCAATTAGTTTTAAGTAACAATCGATAGAAATGTGCTGAAAAAAAGTAAAAAAATGAAACTAGACGTGGTGGTAGTCCATTTCAGGTCCGCCCATTAACATTTCCCAAAAATGTCTCAAATTTATATTTTCATGCAAGATTTTTAAAACCGAGAATTAACTTTATGTTGATTGAGAAAAAAATATATATATATTCCAATCAATAATTTGTTTGAAATAAACCAGACTATTTTGCTTACTGAAAATAGTAAATTTAGTCATTTTTAGCTTCGTTTCGTAAGGGGGGGGGGCAACAGTTATCTAAGCTATGATTTGAAAATCATTATATACGAGGATGTTTATAGCTATACTTACCACTGCACAACCCAGAGCATCTTGACATGATGTAATGTTTAGCAATCTTGCTTCGCTAGGATCTATTACAACTGAGTAGTGAGTTTGATTCTCACTGGGAATCCCATACTTTCAGCTTTGTGCCACATCAAAGCGGCTCTTAGAAAACAATATTTACTGCACAGCACAAATACGGCTCGAAGGAAAACTTCAAACTGTGACGGAATCACTTCAGATTAGAAGACTACAGTTAAAGGAAGAAGGAAGTGCCGTTAAGTAAAGGGGAGCTTGTGGGAAAATGGAAGAGGGGAGGAACGACTAAAATAAATGGAGATCAACTACGAGTCGGCATTTGTTTGAAGAGTAAATAATTAATGGAAGATTATGGACGACAGAAGAATAAAAGAAAATAGCGAACAACACTTGAAATAGAAGAATCCGTTTTCATTCAAGCTCAATTTTATTGCCTGCTGTTTAGTGAATATTATATCATAGATAAGATTTATGAAATGATTCAAGCTTTTCTTTACTTCTTAGTTCAACTCTCTTTCTACTTTACATTAATGATCTGCTTAAAGTATACTCCGATCAATTGTGAATATGTATGCTGATGATACAACAGTATATGAGTGAAACTTCAAATTACTAGATGGCTAGAACCTGATAGCTGATCTCTCTGCTAACCTAGCTTTAAGTGGGTAAGGAATTGACTGGTCACATTCAGTGTCTCGAAAAACAAACGGTAAATTTTCGTTTTAGGTTGCGAAGTCTTTTCTCCCTTCAAATTTATCCAAAATAGCATTATTTCTGTGCAAATGTATATGCTGAACTCAAATCAACAATTAATTATTGAAGAAAGTTACCTTTTTTGATCTGAACGTCCATAAAAAAATTAAAAAAAACGAACTACATCTCGCACTTTTTGTCTCCCGTAACTCTCACGAAGTCATGTAATTAACTGCAGAATGACTTTCTGCGTAGACAACAAATTTCGGCCGATTTACTTCCTTTACAGAAACTTCCGCCTATTTACTTCCTGTAATGAAAGTAATACGCATAGAAATAGAATCGCTTATTACTTTCATTACAGAAAGTAAATAGGTAGAAGTTTTAGTAAAGGAAGTAAATCGGCCGAAAATAGACCGAAATTTGTTGTCCTACGCGGAAAGTCATTCAGCAGTTAATTACATGACTGCGTTAGAGTTACGGGAGACAAAATGTAGTTCAATTTTTTCTAGACGTTCAGATAAAAAAAAGGTAGGTTTCTTCAATAACTAAATGTTGATTTGAGTTCAGTATATACATTTGCACAGAAATAATGCTATTTTGGATAAATTTGAAGGGGGAGAAAGCCTTCGGGACCTAAAACGAAAATTTACCAAACAAACTAGTGACGTGCCATTATCACGGAGAAGAACCTGAATTTTCACCTATCATAATAAACGGGCGTTCTCTCAGGGAGGCCTCATGTTTTGCGCGCCTCTTGAGACTTAAGCTTAATCCGTACCTCAAGTGGAAGTCGTATATACATTCTTGTCTGTTTTTAACTCTGGTTAGCAGTTTCAAACTTCGTCTGCAAAATCACTTCTTGTCTGACTTTAATTCTTTTCGGTCGGTCGGCGGCGGTCGGCGGCACCCAACGGCATGGCAAATATCTCTGTTTTTGTACATCTTCAGTCAGGAACTATATGGGAGGCGGCCGGCCCTACGGTGGCCGCCCAGTATCTTGGCGCCTTACCTTCGTCGTTACATCTCTGACTGGGCTCTTTTTGGACTCAGCCGGACTCTGCTCGTGGCTCCCTCGGAGCCCTGTATTTATGCTTGTTCCAAATTCACTGGAGGAGGGAGGAGGATGATGAGCATGCAAATCTAATCTCAAGCCAATGAAATCACTTTCGCCCACGTCCTTGGGGCGGGGCCACCTTTTTCTCTGTTCTGTTCCCTTCGTTCAACCAATGAAGCAACTTCTATTTTGGTGACATCATTTCTTTTCGGCTTTTTCTTTTTGATGCAAAAAAATAAAAAATCTAGCTTTTAGGTTTATAAATCTTTTCCAACCAAATTTTAAATTTTATTTTATTCTCATGGAATTTAACTATTTGCACTCATCAAATATTTCCTTTTATTTGGAACAATCCTTTCCGACAATTCAAAAGCTATGTTTTGTTTAAAATTTTTACTTTTATCGGCGGTGTATCTCAAATATCAATTGTATTTATCCCAGCCACGCCGTCTCCGCCTGTCAACAATAACCTCCTTTGACCAAGCTGATTATCAAGTAGCACACCCACAAAATATGAATTCGTTCATATCTCTTGGCTTTGGGTTTTGCGACCCCTTACCTTCCTCTGCTCACATTGGAATAAATTTATTACCTGCGTTCATATTAGAACAAACAACTTTTTTTTCAGTGGGTTCTTTTTGATTTACAAAAATTAATAATACAGACCAACACAATTTTTTTCCGTCTGATCTGCAACAATTAATAATACCACTAATATAATTACTTCCGTCCGGCCAGGCTAAAAATAGTGTTACATATTCTCAATCCATGTTCTCATGCTATTAAACCCTTCTTCACTCAACTCTTTGTTTCAGCGTTTTCCTTGCAGTTTTACTTTTCAGTAATTATGAGGGTTATACGAACTTTATAACAAAATCTGTCATTGATCATGAATTAAAGCAATCATTTTTGATTCCATATTCCTTTGTTATGTTGGCGATCATGTATTTCCACAGATTCTTTTTTCCCTTACCTATTTTATATACATACTAGCAGTATAGCCCGGCGTTGCTCGGGTGTAATGAAAGCTTGAAAACTAATCCATGGTCCTAGAGCTCAGACTCTTTGGACGTTGGCACGAAAGACTAAAAAGCAATAGTTGTTTCCAGTTAAAGCGAAACCGTAGACTGAAAGAAAATTGAATGGTTATAAGTCAAATTTTGATTTCCTGGTATCGATATCAAATTTTCTGCACTGTTTATTGTAAGAACTGTAACCTTGAAACTTCTGAATATCGTTTCTTATGTCTTTGTCTATGAGTGTATCAAATTTGATTAAAATCGCTCCCCCCTCTCTCTCCTTCCCTCTCTTTTTCTCGTGCTGCTTTCTCTATCACTTCTTCTTCAAAAACATCTCGTAAAGCCAGACACCAAGAAGAAACACGAAACGAACATTTAACTGAGTGGTTACATCAAAGAGATCAACTACTACAAATATTCCCTGCTCCACTCGTACACAATTATACCGTAAAATTTCAATCTATTATTGCCTTAACACTTTCAACAAACTCTTCTTACCAACCTTGTACCAGACAAAGAGCATTACTAAACTTCTCTAATCAACTTTGTAGCAGACATATGAATATTACTCATTTTGTAAAATACAGAATCGTCAATGTTTATATAAAAAGTATATTTTAATGCAACATCTTGATTGTATCTTATTTTTATACACATTTATGGTGAGCTAAACTAAACAAGGCGAAGCCAAATCAACTCCAACCATCAAAAAAATTACCTGGTCCATCATAAACCCATTCCTAAAGAACCTAACGTATGTTTATCCAAAATAAACGGTATGGACGTAAGAACATTCCAAAATCAACATCCGAAAAAACTAAACATAATGTCTACTAGACATGCACACGCACACACATGCGTGCGCGCGCGCGCACACACACACACACACAATTACAAATATACATCACCTGTTTCGTACATGGACTAACTCGAATTTCTATACACTTACATACAGCAATATTTAGAGCTATTTCAAGTAAGCTTGGAATCTGTTCATTTCTTGAACTTCGAATGGACGCGAAGTAGGGGACTCGATCGTGTTTATACAATGTCCTTGCGCCAAACAAAACTGAAATTTTCACAATTTACTCCAGATCAGCAGCTTGAAAGATATAAATTTGTTTCTTTTGTATTAATAAATGAAAATCTTTTTCTCGAACAGTATAACATCATATTGTATGTATGAAATAATTTTTTGTTTTTAATCATATCATCCTGAGCAATGCGGTAACGCCACTGATGTGCAGGGGGCTACGTAAGAGTAAGATTGGAAAAGAGAAAACCGGAAACCACATCCTAAACAGGGAACAAGGGATGGGCCTCTTCACCTGTTCAATAGACGTGGGTGGAGTGTGACCCGGGCGATAGTTTAGTCTATCTACTCCAATTGAGAAAAAAAAAAAAAAAAAAAAAAAGAGTAAAAGAATGGAAAAGAGTAAAAGATTGGAAAGAGAAAACCGGAAGCCACATCCTAAACAGGGAACAAGGGATGAGCCTCTACACCTGTTCAATAGACGTGGGTGGAGTGTGAACCGAGCTATAGTAATTATTATTATACTGTGAAAATGTTCTCAGAGAAAGTGTAGTAAGGAGTTTACAGAATTAAGAGTTCGTTTGTTTTAGCGAAATGTGATTTGTACAAGTTTATGTTTTCACTGTGCGTAGCAACAAATTAATAGTAATGTCTTGTTCCTCTCTTTCTTTTTGTGCACGGTAAGTAGGTAAGTGAATTACTCAGATTTTTTTTTTTTTTTTTTTATAAGCGTTTCACCCCGAGCAAGGCATGTCACTGCCACTACTGTGCAGGGGGCTACGTAGAGTGGAGAAAGGCTGGTTAAATATAGGAAATAACAGAGGGTGGGTGATAGGCGGGTGAGGATACCGAGAATGAGGGTTGGGTAGATGAGAGTGTTGTGAGAATAGTTGGGAGTTAGTGTGATAGGAGGTGTCTATTGACCCTACATTTAAACACCTGGAGATTGTAACTGTCGGGAAAGCAGACTTGTGGAAGGGAGTTCCACAGGCGGGAAGCGCGAGAAAAGAAGCTGTTGGAGTAGAATTTACGGTTACATCTTATTTGTTTAACTGTAAAAGGGTGGGACCTAACGGGATTTGAACTTGGCTCACCAGCTGCACTTTCCAGGCAAATAGCTGTTATTAATACCCGCACATTCCAAAGCGACATCCCAAAGTGGGACATTATTGACATTTATTACTAAATTCTACTTAAGTTAGAGTATTAGTCAAAGTAGCAATGATAAATAAAATATCAATAAATAGAAGAGAAATTTATATGATATGAAAATTTCGAGTATAAGGAAGACAGATAGCGATTAAATATCGTTCACCCAATACAAGGCTCAATAGCCACTTAAGGTAGTGGGTACTTACTAATTTATTTCAAGATGGGGTTGCTTGAATGGGGTAGAAAGAGGGTACAATAGGAGCATATTGTGAGGATATGTAGGATAGGTGATGGTTGACCCTCGACTTGAAAAGATTGTAATGATCGGGGAAGCACTCTTTCGGAGTCCGTCCCATAATGCAACATTTCTGGTGCTGTCTTAGTGTAATTTCTTCTTCACCAATGGGATATGAAGAGAATCGGGATAAGGATGAGTCGACTCAATTTATACAACTGTCGAAATAGAACTTTATTTTTAAGAGGCTCATCCCTTGTTCCCTGTTTAGGATGTGGTTTCCGGTTTTCTCTTTTCCAAATCTTTTCACACCTACGTAACCCCCTGCACATCAGTGGCGTTACCGCCTTGCTCGGGGTAATACGATTAAAAAAAAAAAAAAAAAAAAAAAAGAACACGGAAGATATGAAAATGATTCGACTCTGTGAAAGTGGTTAACATGCAATGTCCCAACAATATAGGTCTAAACTGGTGAAACTAAAGAATTATAAAGAAATTATATGCATAGCTACCATTAAAACTACTGCAATAATTTTTAATATAAAAAAAAAAGAAAAATTCATTGTTATTCAAAATAAGTCAAAAATAAAATTATAAATATGAATTTTTCCAAGGGAGGTAATTAAGATAAAATAATACAGAGTTATTTTCCTTGATACCGTTTAAATTCTTGGCTTTCCCTAGATTTTTTTTTCTACCATTATAATTAAACATGGTGCAGACGAATCTGAACTTTTTGATTGCTTTTACATTCCTAAAAAATAAGATATAATGTTCGTTGCTTTGTACTTTTTATGGAATAAACTATACATTTTTGTTAAATGATTTACAAGTTAACGTTCATACAATATTTATAGGAAGAACCGTGTTACGTGTTCAACTGACAATATTTATTTATTCCAATGTAAGTTAAGATTATATATTCTTTGTCTAATTCTTGAATTTTCCAATCTTTTTGCTAGTATCTTTTTTACGATCGTTCCAAGCATTCTACCAATGATGGTAATTACTCTCGTCCTCACGTTTCACAATTACTTTTTTCTTTTATACATTTTTCTTTTTTCTAATTCTCTTTACAGATCTACATCTTTATCCTGCCTTTCTTTCGATTTCTCTCTGTGATTTGCTGGGGACAGTTACATCCATTACCTGAAAATTTCACTTCTTATAAGATCTGGCTTTTTTCATTTGGATCGTGTTGTACATTAGACTGTAAAAGTCATCAAAAATTTGCTTTTATTATTTCGACTAGATTCCAATTTATGGATAGACCATTTCGATTCACATAGTTAAATTGTAATTAATGAGAAATCGAAGAGCCAAGTTTGAATTCCAGTTGAATTCATTGCATTCACTTACGCGTAAATACCTTAAAGGCATTTATCCATCACTTCTCCCTCCAGCTATGGGTTAAATAGCTAAACAGATTGAGTTATAGTCTTGTTTCGGAACCAATCTACTGCAGAAAGAAATGGCAACCTATTTCAGAAAAATCTTCTGCCTAGTCAGTCAAGCGTGTATCACGTATAACATTTAACTGAATGACTGAATATCACTAGTAGTAGATAACATTTTGTTTTTAAATAAACAAAAATACTCAATAGGAGTAGATAGGTTTGCCTGTCGCTCAGTTCACACTCCTCTCCGGTCTTTTGAACAAGAATAAAAGTTTATCACTTGTTTTTTATTTAGGATTGGATTTCCGGTTCCTTCTAAAATCTTTTCATTCACTTTCGCACTTAGTAGCTCATGTGTCTTAGTGGCATTATCACCTTGTTAGGAGTGGATTAATTAAAAATGGTTTATATTTAATACTTAAAAAAAATGAAATGGATATTATTTGCAAAATCAACAACTTATGCGTCCAACAAATATATAGTAAATAAATATTCAGTTGCAAAGTTAATATAATAAACATTGCTTTTTTTTTTTAACAAAATTCCATTTATTAATTCTTAAAATTATATTATATTATATTATATTATCATCATCATCATCCATTACACCCAATGGTGTGTAGGGCAGCAACAAAGCTTCCCCACCTCTGCCTATTTGGGGCCAGACTAGTCAATGAACCCCAAGAGTACTGCATCGAAAAAGATCTCCAATGAAGACCTGTTGAAGAGATGCAAGCAAGAGAACATGGGCACCATCATTACAAGTAGGCAGTGGAGATGGATTGGCCATGTGCTCTGGAAAGATCCACAGTCAATCACAAGAACAGCACTGCACTGGGTCCCAGATGGCAAAAGAAAGACGGGAAGACCAAGAACGACATGGAGAAGTAGGGTGAAGAATGAGATGAAAGCTATATTATATTATATTATATTATAATTGTTACCTCGAATTTAGTTCCTTAAAATAAAATGTATTATATGTGTATATAATACATTTTATTTGTGGACAGTATTTTTTCTCAAGTTAATTACTGCGAGCATTAGGATTTAAAGGAGTTGTTTTGTTTCAAACTCAATAGACTAGAATAAAGAATCACAAACATTGTCTGTTTTGGAGAATATTTAAACAAAAGTACATATTTAGAAAAGAAAATATTTATCGCTGAGAAAAATCACGAGAAAATATGTATTTTAAGTCATAGTATTTTTATTTATTTTTTTTATAGCGATAACATTTTTGTATTAATGAGTCAAGTTAAATCCATGTCTCCTAATGACTCCTTATTAGCAATAAGTAGATTAAATGTTTATACAGGGCTAATCAATAACGTGAGCTTAATGTCATAAAATATTATGCAAAAATTCAGATAATAAAATGACATCATTAAAAAAATAGGTTAATAACAAAATTCTGTTTCTGTTCCCAATGCCACATATTGACTTTTCAAGTGAAAATGAAATTAAAAAAATATACAACAAGCGTTTTAATGTTCATGTAAAAAATTTTAATGAAACCTGCACGGATTTTTAATAAGGTAACGCATCATCATTTTTAAATCCGTGTCTCTTTTTAACTAGAATTGTTTTAAAAAGTAGCCATCCTCCTCCAGCCATATAATAAACACTTGTGACTTGACCTTAATTAGAGAGACTAAGTTCTATATTAGAGTAACTTAATTTTGTACGTTCGATTAAAAAGTTGAAACTGATTTAGGAGTAATGCCCAGTTACTTAAACGATCTTTGAATTCATGGTTGCTATCTTATTTAGTAAGCCTTGCTTGAATTATGATTAATGGCGTCCATTTCAGAACTAAAGAAATAAGAAAACTCCCAAGTTCAATTTAAGGAAGAAATAATTAATTTAAATAAAATTGGTCAACGTTTTCTCAGACAAAAATGTTTCTCTTTTTCCGATAATGTCTAAAATGCTACAAATTAAACAGTTAGCTATTTAAACTTAAAATTAAATGCGTGCGTGCGTGCGTGCGTGTATGTGTGTGTGAAGAAAGTATTTATTTATTGTCCATTTTCGTAACAACATTCAAATTTATTTTCACCGTAATGTTACCGGTAAGAGAGATCGAGTGGTTTTTTGTTGAAATAATACTCTCAAATATCATCCGCAGTTGTTTATACCATGAACTCGTATGGTCTAAGCTTGGGGTCTGCGTTGTTGAACGCACTCCAGTCGAGCGTTTAGGTGTGGTCACGTTATAGCCTGGCTTCGTTGTGTTTATGACGGGTTCTGGGCTCTTAGAAGTGGTATCTGGGAATTACCGAAAAAATATGCTCTTGTTAATTTAAAGAAAATGGTAGATGAAAATGAAACTCGTAAATCGAATAAAAACCCGCGTTCTATAGCATCAACCAGAATGACTAGCAATTTATCAGTGAAGATTTGCGAATTATATTGACAAATATTCAATAGTCATTATTCAACAATTAACATAATTTTCCCTTGTTTAAATTTGGCCCTGAGGCGTATCACATTTCAAATTGCATTCCAGACTTACTTTAAGTTGATACCAAATTAAACTATTTTGTTTATGAAAGACAACATAAGATACTACTAATGTCTATAAAATCAGTGAAACAATGAAATTTATTATTTTTATTTTTCTGGATTGGAATCAAATTAAAACAAACTAAGAGTCTATTAATACCTTCAAAATCAGTGCAACAACGAAATTTATTATTATTATTATTCTATTCTTGGCACGTGGTTGACTAATATCCTATTCAGCTAACTCAAGTTATCTTCTAAAATAGTTTTCGTTATCAACTTTTTTCTATCACATCTTTACGTCCTAATTACAATTTTTACTTCATTACTTTTACTCTTCAAATTTAGTTAGTTAATTCCAGTGACTTGACCCAAAGAGTTGTGAGTTCAATATCAGGCTGCAGCAGTGGTGAACAAATAACTTAGAGAGTTAAGTTAAAGGGAGATAACTACATGGCTACCAGAAATAGCATTGCATATGGTATGAGAATGATATATCTCAGTGATTGTAATAAAGGGTTAGGTTCGAAATTCCTAGCACCTGAAGAAGGCCGGAGCGTACAACGACTGAAACGTCGTAAACATGACAGCAAAGATGAAGACAGTAGTCAGAACAATGTAAATAGTTACGTTATTGTGAAATCTCTCTTCAGTATGTAATCACTGTATATTTGAATAAATGTAAGCTGTTTGCTAATTGGGCTGAGATAGCCAATCAAACTCAAGGTAAGTAAACATTATTTTTACCACCAAATTGTGAGGGTGTTTAAACCCCTATATATACAATTTGCCGCGTATTTTCAGTTAGTTGGAGCAGACACTCAACATGTCAAAAAAGTTCTAAAAGACTAAACGCCCAACTCACACTGCTATACAAATTCTTTCTTTCGTACAACTAACACTAAGAACATTATTCCTGAACTTTCATACCTGAACAATTCCTTTCAGCAGCATTTAAATACATCATTTTTGTAACACTGTGTGAATCCTTCAACAATAATGAACATTCAAACGTATGCTAAAAAACGTAGTAGTAATTTTCACACAGACAATGGGAGACAATTACAAGCAACCCATTTCACATATTATTCAACATCTATCTACATTATGTATTCTTGTTAAATATTTGTTAATACGCTGTATCGTTACAAATTAATGTTTTGTCAACTTCATTTCACCTTTTCATTACTTGTTTAATCATGCAATTTCAATGCTTATAAAAATAATGGTGGGTTTGTAAGGATTTGAGTAGAATGTCACTTTTGGAAGTGGCCTTGTGCCAGGTGAATTCCACAGAGAAATTATTCCAAATTAACCTTGCAGTACCCCCCCCCCCCCCCACACACACACAATATATTGTTCGGACTATTGTCCTCATCTCGGAAGTATAGACAAAAAGAAATCCTGTGCTTTTATCCAATCTCCGTATTTATCTTCACTTCATTGAAATGCCGGTAACACATACCAAATAAATCCTGCGTTGCACTGGCCCGGCTTTTCACTGAACCGAGTGATTTCGTCGATGCCGGTGTCACTGTTGTATTAATGGAAACGGTTTTCGGACAGACGGTTTCGGCTAGCGCCCCGAGATAACCTGAAGCACAGAATAAGAAATTTCCCTAAAGAACAAATTCTAACAATAAGCAATGCTGAATAACAAACACAATAATGTGATAACGAAAAGAAAGAAAATAGAGAACATCTATTTATATATTTTTTTTTACTTATATTTCCGAGATAAGGTGTTAAACTGATTATTGAGGCATTGATTTTTCATTTCCATTTTTATGGATTCGAATTGACGGTTCTGAAATTTATTCAAAAGGACACCAGACATACAAATAAAAACAATGTCTTTTTGATACATATAAAAGTAGATATAGTCGAAGTATTTAATATCCGAAAAATAACTTCCATATAATGAATTATGTCCCTTATATTTTTTCATCTAATCTTTTTGGGAGCACTAATTTTTTTCCAACTCACACTGCTATACAAAGTAACTTATCTGTTATTATTAGTAAATGTATAAAACAAAAGAGAGCAACGCCCAAACTCAAAAGTCTCAAAATTAAAAGCTAACCGTGTGATTATGTACTTTATAGAGACCTCAATCAAACTGGCCTTGTGCCAAGCACAAGTAAAATCCCACAATTTAAAATATCAGAAGATATAATTCAAAATTCGTTACCAGTAAAGAGCATTTGGTTTTGAGTAATTTATCAGTACGACAAGGAACAGATAATTAATGAAAAGGAGGACATTTTCATCTTCTGATTTTATTGCCCAGATTTCGGTTTGCTTGGTTTGACGTTTAATTCCATAAAGAAAAGAGAAAATTATAATGTCTCGTAGTTTAACATAGGGACAACGTGATATATAATTCAATAAATACAAACGGAATTATAATTGTTCTAGTCCATGAAGAAATGATAAGTGATGTGTGGTTGTGCGTGAGAATGCCAGGGTGTGTTTCTGAGATAACGGTGTCCTAACCAAGAGAGCGGAATCGTGACTTTCTAGTTGTATTTATGAACTTCAAGTGATCACAAAAATGAGTTGTTTGAAGGTTTTACGAGGGGATTTTGATTTGTCCATAAATCACATTATAGGATACACATCTTATATTATTCTAGCAAATAACTGAAACACATAAAGTAAAAATGTACACACGCAAAATCGGATCAAAATCGCTGAAAACAAATTTTGAAGAAAAAAAGACGAAGGCAAATTTTGCGAGCGAGTGTGACGATTAGTAATTCTGGATTCTGATTGGAAAGAAAACAACAAATAGAACTTTATGACCCGTATCATATTTTTTACCACCTAAAGAAATAAGTTTACGTTCAGATGTCATCACGTGATGCGAGTTGACTTGATTGACGTTTTTCGACCAGTCATAAAGGTAGCGAACGAAGGTGGCAGAGAATGTTCAATCAGCCACGATGTAGCAAGAGAAATTTCAAACCGCTGAACCGGACACATGTCCTGGCGACACACATACACACTCCCTCACCTTCTCACGTGCTGTTTTCCTTTATCTTTTCTTCTTCGTCTTCGTCTGCTCTCCGTCAACAAAAAGAAGACGACAACAACAACAACAATAAGACAAACTGACTACTAAAATTAACGTCAATAAATACATTTTTCCTTTATCACATTTTCTTCCTTTTCACTTACTTGCCCTGGTGAGAAAAAGTTCGTCCGTAAAAAGAACGAGAAGGACAAGAGTTCGCTACTACTCTGTTGATACACACAGCGAATATCTTTTTCTGCACACACATTTCGCTACAACAAACGAACTCCTTACTACACTTTTTCTTAGAACATTTTCATCGTTTGATTCTTTCATTCATACAAATTGATGTTATTCTGTTCTATAAATAAATTTCCACTTATCTATACAAGGGAAACAGTTTTTTCCTCCTGTTCAATCTTCTGATATTTTAAATTGTGGGATTTTACTTGTGCTTGGCACAAGGCCAGTTTGATAAACATGATTGAGTCTCTATAAAATACATAATCATACGATTAGCTTTTAATTTTGAGACTTTTGAGTTTAGGCGTTGCTCTCTTTTGTTTTATACATTTACTAATAATAACAGATAAGTTACTTTTCATTATATTTTCACTCTTAACTTTATTTATGTTATGTCGTGAGTAAGAATAAATAACTCAACAACAAGAATAGGTTAATTGTATTCCGTGAAAATAGTATTTACAAAGGTTATTAGTATCCAATACAAGAATAAAGGTTAATTGTCTCAACCGTCGTAAGACGTAGTATGAGCAATGGGTACTTCCGGGTCGTCACCGGAAGTCTACGACTGACTTGTCGATCGGCTGCTCGGCACACTCTCTTACGTAGATGCCACCATTACTTTACATAGTAATGGAATAGTACATTATAGCCGAATAGGCGCGGGCGTCCCAACAATTTACATGTGCTATTTACAAGCTACATATTTCCATTGTACCTCCTGTGTTGACTTCAGTCCTCGCAGATGTTCTGGTCATCCTAGTAGCGATATAACTACATATCTTCACTAAATTTTCGATACAAAAAGTTTAAAATGGATTTTTAGAAATAAAAAGTTTTCTTGACGCTTTCTTTTTAGACTGAAAGCTGAACGATTAAATATACGATTTTTTCTTTTTAACTGAAAGCTGAACGATTAAATATACTTTTGCAGTACGCAAAATACTCCGGTGTATTTTGAATAAAAATTATATTGATTGGAATCCAAGTTTTTTTGGTTGCTTTCATTAAACTAATTAAAATAGGCTATTTTCACACAGTTATAAACAAATGGCCCCAACGAACCACATGTCGCATACAACACATTGCTATCACTACATTGTGCCCTGGTGGGAAAAGTTCAGGTGACCACAATAATCCTATTATACTTGTGATTGTCCATCCCTTCGTTTGTTAGCACGGTCGTTACGCCCTGCCAATACCTCATATAAATAAGAGACTCTCCCGTTTTTATCGCATAGGAAAAGAAGAAAAGGCACTTACTACACCTTTTTCCTATCAAATGACTCTTTCGTGCACTGAAATTAATCTTTCGTTCATTTCAATTAATCTTCAGTCAAATTATTCTTCTACCCAGTCATATGATTAAATTAACTTTATTTGTTTATAAATTTGTTAATTTTGAATTTGTATTACACAGTATTAACAACGTCATCTGTCGGTTCTTCATTTGAACATTCGATGCATCCGGTAGTACTGCTCCAAATATCCGTAAGAGAGGACCCAAGCATGGTATCAGGAGGGGAAAGTAGATAAAAAATTGATCCCACTGCCAAAGAACGAGTGAGGATGGCTACCATGGATGATGGTGAGTGGAAGGAAGTGGCGAAGAACAATGGAAGAAATGAGAAGACCGCAAGGGGGTAGTGAATCTGGGTCACCAAAGCCTACAAGTGGGTTTCGGCACAAGAAAGTTTAAACCAAATATAAAGAGTATTTACTGGAAAAATTGTCAGAAAATCCTGCAGCCATCTAAAAGTCACTGAAGCAAAATCTGATGAACGAGTTCAATCTCAATGTGGGTTCAAGTACCATTGACAGACACTTGGACATGAAACTGATTACAGTCAAGAAGGATATCTACCGTCCAGATACCATGAATAGTGACCAGAACAAAGTAAAATGGAGGATGACAAAACTTATGAAACGACAAGTAGCTGGGAAGACACTGCTTTTCCAGGACGAGACCCATCTCAACATTTTTGCAGACGTTCCCTAGCACGTGCACCCAAGGCTTTTAAAATAAATTGAGAATGATCGTAATTTTTGATTAATTTGACTGGGTGGAAGATTAATTTGAATGGGCGGAAGATGATTTTAACTGGGCGGAAGATGAATTTGAGTGGTCAAAAAATTAATTTGATTGGTCGGGAGATTAATTTGAGAGGGAAAAGG
The DNA here is from genome assembly GCA_037127315.1 of Ascarosepion bandense. Taxonomy (NCBI): domain Eukaryota; kingdom Metazoa; phylum Mollusca; class Cephalopoda; order Sepiida; family Sepiidae; genus Ascarosepion; species Ascarosepion bandense. The sequence continues at coordinate 3,319,866 of JBBBDQ010000266.1, forward strand.
TGTAGTTTCATTGTGCAAATGAGTAAAAGAAAGAATGAAAGAAAGGAAAGAACACAAAAGTGTTTAATGTCTCCTGATAATACCTCATAGATAATAATAGGCTATTCAACGCCGCTTTAGTACAAAAATGTATCGTAAAAATTTAAATCTGAATTTTCTGATGAATCATAATCCTGATGCCCAGTGATTGAAGGACTTCATTGTGAGTTCTACAATTATAAAATGCCGCGGAGATTCCCCTATCGCATCATTTAATCATTTGAGCTGAGCAACCTTAACACGATATTGCTATAACAATTATAAATATGAATGCTGGTCGTTATTTTGAGAAGTGGGTACAAATGAAAAGATTTTTTACCATTTCGGCTTCAGTCACTTTTTCACCCTCGAGACTTTGGCTTCTCTCTATCTTTTCTACAAATATTTTCATGGTAATTGTTCTAATGAGCGTTCCTCCTTCTTATCTTGACTGCATTAATTTAAACGTACTGCTGGATTGGTAATTAGGTCCCATCGTTTTACTATTAAAATAGCTAGATGTAGCTAATAGTTTCTTTTCTCGCTCTTGAAGCTCTCGTCCGGTTTTTTTGCTTCCCTGCCACAAACTACCTTTAAAGATTTAAATGCGACGCCAATCGTCATCTTCTGCCCCCCCCCCTGAAAGTTGTTCCTTTAATCCTCTTTCTCTTCTCTAATGTATTCTCATTTTCTTTCATTCTAAGTAAACCCTTTCGTCTTAGTAGCATTATTGCCTTGCCGGGGGTGAAATGGTTCAAATATAAAGTAACTGATAAGTTTTTTTCCCTTTCTCTAAAGTAGACGTAGAAACTCAAGGGCGTTTTCATATCTCTTTCTTTCTTTCTTTCTTTCTTTTTTTGAAACAAAACAGCGTCTCTTATAAGTCTTTTCTAACTTTACTCCAGATCAAAACGGAATAGTCCATTATTTTTTAGGTACTGGTATGGTGTAATGTACGCTTTAACGAACTCAGGAACAAGCAAACTTATAATATGATAATAACGTGTTGTGATAGAACACTATAATAAATAACTAGTAATTAAATAAACGTAATAATGAAGAGTATATCAAAGCAGATTTGTTGTAAAAACAATCATAAGATATACTAAAATGATTAATAAAATAACAATAAGACGTTAATGATATATTTGTACCTACTGTTCCATATTTGAGTAATTACTAACTCAGAACCAGGTCCAACGTTTGCTTTTATGTAGATGTATTTCTGAAAAAACAAAAAACAAAAAAAAAACGAAGCCATTATTTACATGATAAAAAAAAAAAAAACGGTAATCGATAGAGTATTTTATACTTACCTGGCCCCGGCCTTCGGGCTGGGGTCCGGGATGACCAAAATAAGACCAGTTTAGACCGGTTTTGAACCTATCCACTGCAGTGAATAGGTAATGTTTTGACCAGTACCTGGGCGTACGCGCCCAGGTTCCCCACATTAAAAAAGACCTTGTGTCACATCTCTCTCAAGTCGGGGAGAAGAGTAAATATCTATACTTACATCTCTAAGAAGGCCATAAAACACCTCCCCAGTTAGAATGGCCTCATGTTCATGTGCAATGTCTTTCTAAAGACCCCCACTCTTTCCCAAATCAGTATTCCGATTTTCAGTCATTAAAAGACTGGTTTGAGGAAAAGGGTCGAACCGAAAATTTTACAGTACTACATCGTAAATTCTCACATCAATAACAAAAAAATTTTTTAAACAACAATTATTCATTTTTAATGTAACCGTCTGTTGTGTAATGGCACTTAATCGAGCGGTAAATATTAATCATGTCGGTCAAATATTATACGTTGAATATTTCAGAACATAATTCAATTTATACCTGTCTATCGAGCTACAGACTTATTGGTCCACACCTTCATATATAACTGCTTATTGTATTTCAAAGATAATTTTCGTCAGAATTTAATAACTAAGATTAACCTGTTAATCACTCGCAATATTTACACTTCGTGTGTGTGTGTGTGTGTGTGTGTGTGTGTGTGTGTATGTGTATGTGTGTGTGTGTATCCGTTACCTATAGACTCCGAAACGGCTGAACCGATTTCCTTGAAAATTTACACAGTTGTACTATAAGCATCTGCGAGTGTTCTTAGCTAGGATTTGTGTCGAGGTACCCTCGATAAATATCGAAAATCGATAATCGATAAAATCGTGTTCTAGAAGGAGTGGTCCGGTTTTAATCAAATTTAATACACTCATAGACAAAGACATAAGAAACAATATTCAGAAGTTTCAAGGTTGCAGTTCTTACAATAGTGCAGAAAATCGATAATATATATATATATATATATAAAGCAAGATACCGGGTCTGATCAAAATCAGTTTTTCAACCTTTTTATTTTAGTTTTTTGCTTCGGGTTTGGCTCTAAGTAGGTGTAATTGTAGTTCTTAGCCTCAGCCATGATACCATTTACTCAGAGGACTTATTTAGCCTTCAAAATTCAGTTTACGACGAAAAAAACTTTTTTGATATCGATACGAGGAAATCAAAATTTGACTTACATCCATTCATTTTTCTTTCAGTCTACGGTTTCGCTTTAACTGGAAGCAACTATTGCTTTTTAGTCTTTCGTGCCAACGTCCAAAGAGTCTGAG